>CALSBZ010046932.1:10064978-10108041 GCA_943591055.1 Gobionotothen gibberifrons
GTGTGTGTGTGTGTGTGTGTGTGTGTGTGTGTGTGTGTGTGTGTGTGATTTAAAGACCCCCATAGAGCTCAGTTTATAACTCGAACCCTGTTGGTAACTATGTGCAACCTGTCTTATCTTAACATTTACTAATGGTTTCAATCATTCCCTGTAAATAGAGGATAAGGTTTATCCACTATATTGCACTATTGAGCAAGTTACATTAATAACAAAAAATGGGTTGTCCATTACAATATACAACATTATACGGTAAAAACATTACCGTAATCATAGTTAAATGTCTCACCAACTTATGTTGGGTTGCATTCTCAAGCTTATTGCTAAGAGGTTGAGTCAGATAAGAGGTTCCTCAAGGCTCGATTCTGGGTCCCCTGTGCCTCTGATTTTCTTCAAACATCTCTTATCAATTGTGAATATTTTAAAGGCTTTTTTATACAATCTACTGTCATATTTGTGTCTGAATTTAAAAACTAGATCTTGATATTGATAAGACAATAAAATCAAGTAGTATTTAAACCATGTTAGTTCTATAAACGCAAGACCACTATTTTTCTGCATTGTGGCTTTGCATTTGTTAATTCATGAAACGTTAGCCATGATTTTTAAGGTTCAAGAGGTGCTTGTATGTCTCATGACTTCATGGTCACCTTGAGACTAGGTAAATCCTCATGATTATGTTAGGTGTAATCACCTTGCCTACAATATCCTTCCTTACGCTTTAAAGCAAATAGACAACTTCAGCTTAGGGATTTTCTTAAGAAAAGATCAACACTGATACTGCACCACAATTCTTGAAGCACACATTTGTATCTCCTTTCTTATCTTTTCTAATATATTATTTAAAATATTATGAAAACACATATTTTGGACCTGAAAACACCATCCTATTTAACAACTGGGAGAGCTATGCAACTAAAAGCAGGTTAAAATATAAAATATTTGCCTTAACACATATTTCAAAAGACTTCTAGAGAAGTATATGTAGAAGTGTTTGCATGCTTACCTCTCCGAAGCCTCCTTTGCCAAGAGTTCTGAACTCATAGAAGTATTTGTCACTGATGGGCTGTTTCTCGTACTCTTTCCATTGAAGGAATTTATCAAAGAATGGGCTTTCCTGGTAATTTGTGAAGGGTTTGTCTTTCAGAAACTCTCTTACACCATCCTGGACTGTGCCTTTCATCACCTCTTCAAACGTGGCATCTGTCACAGCCTTGAATTTGTCCGCAGGCTCCCCGGTAAGAAAGGTTAGGAAACTCTTGGAATCAGCCTTGCAATAATTTGTCAGGATGTTTTGACGTGCCTTGTCTTTTGGAGGACCTTCATTCAGATCCCAGTCGTAAAGCTCATCCAGAAAATCAGCAGCAAGCTTAAACTCAGGGTTATTTACCAAATAATCACGAAAGAATTTTTTGCCGATAGGCTGCCTTTCACAAAGCGATGAAAAATCCTTTTCGAGGGAGGTTCTCACTGCAGCACATACCTCAGGCTTGGGGAGAGCCAAGCTGCGTCGGCGCTTTTTCATCTCCTTGTCATCACCACCCTGGGCTTTTAGGTAGGCCGTGTTGGCCACCAGGTTATCCAGTCCCCCCATGTCACACATCTTGGCGGCTGTTAGTGGTCTGCTCCCCCTAAGTGACTGGGTTCTTCAACGGTTCCCCACAGATACCCGAAGCGTCTTTCAGAATGTGCGCGAGTGCAATTAGCTCCAGAGCCAGCGAGCAAATGAGCCCCTTCATCCAGACTACCTGCAAACCTAAGACACACTGACACACCCAGTAATTACTCATTTAGAATTAAAGACCAGGGAGGGATTTTGGCTTAAGGATCTTTGTATGGACTATTCAAGGATGCTGTGCACGGAAAGGGAATCGTAAGCGGGCTCTTTCCTAAGAGGCTTTGTAGCCCTCTATATTTGTTCATGGTGCTCAGTAGTCTCTATCAGTGGTCCACTGGCTTCTTTGACTATGCATTTCATGGTGGGAGAGTTAAAGATGCAGACAATTCAAGATATAGACACCTTTAACACAATTGTCATTACAGTTTTTGTATGGTCCTCTTGTGAACGTTGAGAAATACTTTGGTTTACACAGGATATCGTACCATTTGATTAGATAATAATGTTGTCTTTGGAGCCTTGAGCAGAATAATGATGAAATATTTTAACTGAGAAAGTCAATGTGGTAAAGATCTATGGTATGCAGGCATCATCATCTTTTTCACTTTCCTCCTCACAGTCTAAACAGAGCAGATACTCCTAATCTGTCTGCAAAGTGACAACCACATTACAATAACTAAATCTAGTCTTGACAGCCACTTACAATCCCTCCAACACAAGTCAGCAGACATTTACACACACATACAATGTGCCAAGGCTTGATAAACATTCCCACACACAATCATATAGTTAATGTTTGAAGCAATTTGGGATTCATCATATTGCCCAAGGACCCTTGGACATGTGGCGGGATCAAACTCAGTATCAGTCTTTGATAAATGGTCATTTGGGTGCACACATATTCCTAGCATCTGGTGTACTTGAAGAGTCCATATTTTAAGGTAGCGTTGCAAAATGTACAGATTTTAAGGTAATAGAACATTTTATTTCCGCATCACTGATCTGAGCAATTACCATCAAGTATTCTTATTCTGTTTCTTTCAACCAATAAACAGCATAACATTGTAAAAGAAAATACGATAAAATGCAAAATAGAAAATAAAACTGAATTTAGTAGCAATGAAAATGTTTTGTTACTATTCCTACATTACTCAAACGTATGTTTCAAACGTCAGGTACCAGTGTAGCATTGTTTGTCAAGTCAACACTTAGAAAAGCCTAAGGAACATGACTTTAATCATGTGAGAGAACTAAGGATAAAGCGAGGAGCTTTGTAATACACCTGACACAGTAATATTACAAACACCACGATGAGGAAAGCCAGAAGATTTCAGGCAAAACTAATTTAGTGTAAACATTAAATTAGCTTTGAATATGAATCTGTATTCTGAATATATTGTAATTCTAGTATAAGACTGCTTACATAAAAATAATTGCATTACTTTTGTATTGCACTGTTGAGGCACTTTCCTCCAACCAGACACAGCAATGTGGATGTAGGCTAATTCAGTACGTAAACCTCGGATAATATTAGTTAATCCTTTCTCAAATGGTCTCAAGCTCCAGCACAAGATCAAGAGCTTTGCTTGCCTTGCAGAGGATTCCAGGCCCAGTCTTTGTTTGGATTTAAACATGAAAAAAACACAAAAGGTTACCAATTACATCAAGGAAGGACAGAATAGATCGCAATCTCAGTAACATCTTATTGACTAATGTCTTTCCAAACTATAATTCGAGGTTCAACATTTTAGTAGAGAAAGACTTACATTACAGTTTAAGAGCACTGCCATACATATCAAAACCGTCAAATGTCAATCATGTTGTAAATGGATCATAGGGTAAGTAAAGCACTTTAGCCTCCTGAGTCGATGGAATGAGGTCATAGGTTTCACCTTTTACCAGGTCACTTAGAGCAGAGGGGTCAAATAGGTGCTAATACGTCACTCTATGGGATCCCTGATGACCCATATAACTTTCAATGAGGGCCACCAGCCTTAAACAAACTGTTGTGAAAAGCAATATATGATTAGGTAACACAGTGCCGACAAGGGATATGAAGTAATTGTGAAATTGAGCAGCTATATATTTTTTCGGAAATATGAGTTTGCTCTTTGAGAAATCTGCGCCCTTAACCTTGGGAGGATTAGCCTGGCCTGAGGAAAGGTTAAGATGGGCAGCACACACTCATCCCATCACCCATTTGCCTGGTTTCCCTACATCCTCTTATGGCCTCTCAGGTTTTTCACAAAAAAAGGCAGACGAGGTAAAGTATTCCCAACTTAGCAGTGGAAAAAAAGGTGTGAAATACAATAAACAAACATGTATTTTCTAGTGCTTAATAATCAAATACATAAAATCAAGTAAAACACACTTACAGTCAGGTTTTAAATCCTGTAATATGATTCATGGTATATGTTCTCTCTTAATACACATGGTGACTAGCTGGTCTTAACACTTTAAACGAGTATAAGGAGGACATTTAAAATAATCTAAAATACAAGACAACCACTTATTGTAGGTCGCTTGGGATAAAAGGGTCAGCTAAATTAAATGTAATGTAGTGAAAAGTAATTGAACAGTAAATAGTCGGATGCCAATGAAGCAGGAACACAAATGATCGACTCTATGTATAGAAATACACCAGAAACAGTGGGGGTGCATCCAGGGGCGGACTGGGACTAAAAACAGCCCGGGACTCTCGACCGGTACCGCCGGCCCACCTCGGTAACACAAGTAAATACCGCTAGTAAATTGTCTACGGGGTGGGGGGGGGGGGGGTGCTAGTGACTTGTCCGACCGGCCCACATTGTCCGACCTTCAGTACCGGTCCATCGGGATTCGTCCCGATGGCCAGTCCGCCACTGGGTGCATCCCTACGTTGTTGTCTCAATCAAGGTAGGTGAAGAGCTGACCAAAGCTGGTCTAGGCCTATAAGCTTAATCATAATTTCAGTTTGTGTTTGAGTTGTACAGGGCAAGAGCATGTTTTAAGAAAATGAGAGTCACCAACAACAGTTTTAAACCGTTGAACTTAGATGAATTACCCTCAATTTTCCAAACTTGCCGAAAACCTTTGTGAGACTCGCTGCCGGACAACCGTTACCAAAACCAACCGAGGTGAATTCCAAACCTTAACCATCTTACGAGAATGTTTAGGAGACCAAATGTTACAATGATCTTTCATCATCAAAAAACACACAGAAAGCAGCAAACCTGACATAACAAGCGAACAAGCCACAGCAGTTCAGGTTGTGAAGCCGGTATACTACAACTCCTATTCTAAACTAGCGATTGTCGGGAAAATGTTTATTGAGTTAATAAATCAAGTTAGAAGTTGGATTTTATCTTCATAGTGTTCTCTGAAAACTGACTTATTTTTGCATCCAATCAAGTCATACCAAGCTGGCTTTTATAAAGAATGACCATTTAAAGCTCCTCCAATATAAGGTAACTTTCAGTCCCCCAGGGTGCCACTTGGACTGCCACTCTTAGAAAAGGAGGCTGGCCGACTGTTGTTTGCCATTCAGATGCTGATGATAACAATACCTGGTGTCGGAAGAGAAAAACTGGAAGAATTCAACCCTCATTCTGCAAAGCACTGGAACAGGGTGTCTGATTGAATGATTGGCTTACCTGATCTGACACTGGATGGTGAGTCAAAGGTCAGTGATTGACTTTGTTGATCTTTTATGAGATCGGAGATCAAATTGTCTGGCCCTCAGGGAGATTAGCTCACCTTCAGGTTACCATATGGCAGTAACTTGGATCAGATGGCTGGTGACAACCTCACCAGCCATCTGATCCAAGTTACACATAGAGAAGGACTCAAACATGTTGTGAAGAATACCTGATGAAGAAGTCCCATTCCACTATGCTTTCAACCATTGTGTCTCAAATCAGGCAAAGGTGTGTGGACGTAGAATAAGGGACCTTAGGGAGGTATCGACAGGCCAGAAAAGGAAGTAACTTAAATGCATGTAGATTTGAATGCTTGGTTGTGGCTAAAGGCAAAAGAAGATAACTTCTAGAATAAAGGATAAAGCTTATAGTTAGGACAGATTAGATTCAGCCCCTAGTTTTGCTGATATAGGCTTAGTTTGTCGGGGGACATCTTACTTCTTCCTTCTCTCTGTCTGTACCTGTGTACTCTCATGTTCCGATTAACCCAGCTTCCCCCAAATGTCTTTCTTTTTGGTGTCTATATACGCCGGGATCCGGAGTCATGGATGATCCTGTTGCTGCGGTCCTGTGTCCTGGATCGCGAGCCCTGGATCTTGAGTCATGGCTGTTGCTGTGGTCCTGGATCATAAGTCCTGGATGGACATCCTCGTGGATTCATCTTCCTATTATACACACATGCATTTCCAAACATTTGGACTACCTATGTTGCAAATGTATTATCTTTTCAATTTACACACGGCATCTATTGCACGTCTGTCCGTCCTGGGAGAGGGATCCCTCCTCTGTTGCTCTCCCTGAGGTTTCTCCCATGTTCCCCTTTACGGCCCCTACACACGGCCGCGGGCGTTAACGCTTGCCGGTGGGCGTGTCTGAAGCTCGACCAACAACCAATCACATGAATCTCCCGCCCCTGACACACAAGCAGCGGTTTGATTGGCTAGAGCTTGTACTGGCATATGATTCGATTGGCTGACGCCTCCGTCGAGGCGTCAAAAGTAGAACATTGCTCAACTTTTGAAGCGAGCAACGCGAGAGAAGCTACGCTTCGCTCCCGCAATGCAGTTCGGCGAATCGTGACGTCACGCAATTCAAAGTGAATGGGCAGAAGCGTTGAAGCGTCAACGCCCTCGGCCGTGTGTAGGGGCCGTTAAACTGTGGGTTTTCTCTGGAAGTTTTTCCTTGTACGATGTGAGGGTCTAAGGACAGAGGGTGTCGTATTGTCATACTGATATTCTGTACAAACTGTGAAGTCCACTGAGACAAATGTAACATTTGAAAAAGCATCCATAATTTAAAAAAGATAATCCTTTTTACCATGTTTGTGTCGAGTGTCATCGGATAGTTGCCAAAAATATGAGGTTTTTACTTCAAATGAATTCAGGAATGAAATGCCAGAGACAACGAAATGGCATTTTGAATATTACCTTTATATGACATTTACTACGTACAATGTTATTACAATGAATAATGAGTATCATCTACAATAGTCCTGAAGAATCATGGCACATGGGTATGTCCCCAAATATCCTGAGAGGATCTTAATAATCATATCAAATATTTAAAAAACATTTATATTTGACAAATATTAAGAATATAATATATTTAATTCATCAATACACAACCGACTGAGGAGGTTCATGGCTTATCTGGCTCTGCACTGAAGTCTCCTCTGCTGTTGTTCGGCGCACTGTTCTGCTCAGTTGTTTCCACACAGGGTTTTCCTGTTTCCTCAAACAGTTGGCAAAGTGCAGGCACGCTGGAGTCAGAGCCAGCCTCTAGATCTGACTCAGGGTCAACATCACAGTAGGAGCTGTGGTCAAAGCCAGCTCCAGGATCAGTGCCAAGGCTTAGTTTTGGGATAATGCCAGGGGGAGATTCCTTCTCAGATCCAGATGCCTGGTCTATCTCTGAGCTGTCACCCGGAGACTCCTCTGCCTTTATATCTGGGTCAGAGAGCTGTCCTTCTGGTGGCTCCTCTGCCTTCAGCCTCCTGCGGCTAATCAGTTTCTGCAGCTGCAGCTTGCTGGTGAAGAAGATGCTGCGCCAGCCCACCTCCAGAGCCAGAGATGCTACTTCAGGGGACACCGTGTTGCAGCGACGATGCACCACCTGCTCCCAAAACTCCTCTGAGCCACACAGCTGAGGAGACAAGTAAAACTCAACCATTTGCATTGATTTAATTACACATTTATAAAAACAATAGGAATCTAATATTACTTCTGATTTAATAACAGTTTTGTTTTTTTAACAATGTATCAAAGATAAAATGTGCAGTGATGAAACCTTAAATAACAGAGTTAATGTTTCTAATCTCAGGATAGTTTTCTTGTTGTGTCTGTCTTTATGTGTCTCTGGAACTCACCTCCCTGAACCTGTGTGACGTTCGTCCAAGCTGACCCACGTCCTCCAGTTCTAGATCATTTATTATCCGCAGCAGTATTGAGTCAGACAGGCGCTCCAGATAGTCGTAATGGTCTTGGCACAACGCCTTGGTGTACTGCAAGATTCGACGACCAAAAACCATACTGATCTCACCTGGAGAGAAGCCACAATCTGTACATGAAGCTATGAATACCTAAAGCACTATTATGCATTTCTGACCACATGATAAAAAGTAATGCAAACCAAACAGTTTAGAGGTAAATAATAAAGCTCTTACTCTGGAGCAAAGTGTCATCTAAGAAGTCCTGGTGAGACTCCTTCAACTCCCCGGGTTTGGAGTATCTGTCCACAGTTCTGGGAGATATCTTCCACCATCTCCATATCACCTGGGAGTGACCGTTCAAAGGATCTTTGCTGTTAAATATTTTCACATCAAGCTCTAAAAAACACAGCTTTCCTCAAGGTGTTATACCCTCAACT
The DNA here is from genome assembly GCA_943591055.1 of Gobionotothen gibberifrons. Lineage (NCBI taxonomy): Eukaryota > Metazoa > Chordata > Actinopteri > Perciformes > Nototheniidae > Gobionotothen > Gobionotothen gibberifrons. Next base: position 10,073,136 of record CALSBZ010046932.1, read on the forward strand.
ATATAATACTGTTATTTACATCTAAAGAGAAAAGAAAGGGAACTGTAAAACAGACTAACCTATGTACACAGTACATCCATAGTGGTAATAAATGTCGTTCTCTGGGCATATCTGGAGACATTTTGAAAATAGGTCAAACAGTTGGCTGGAAAGTGAGTATTTCTTATCATGCTATATTTAGTCTTCCAGCACATGACTACTGTTCCATAAATAGAAATAAACTGCAGGCCCATGTGCCCAATGGCTAAATATGATAGAAATGTCGCTGAATCTCAGAAACTACGAGGTGCACATTTAATATTTGAACTAATAACAAATTGTATATCTAACTTATCCCCAAATATGCAGTTTATTGCCTTTGATATAAGATATTTCAAAAACAAATATTAGCATTATCTGTCTTGTTTTTTATACTGACCTTTGATTCTGTATTATTTTTCCATTTTAAGGTTTTAGTTTTCATTTTGTCTTATCATAGCCTAGTCTTTAGGCAGACATACGTTTCTAACTATTACACTTAAGTAGTGTTTACTTGGTAACATGTTGTGTGTATAACCCTTTCTCAAATGTGTACTATTGTAGTACATACTGTATATTAAGTATTATTACTTTTGATACTTGAGTACATTTGCTTAAGTAACATTTTGAACTCACATGTATTTGTAATGGAGTATGTTTAAAATGTGGTATTAGTACTTTTACTCAAGTTGAGCATCAGAGTACTTTTTCCACCAATGGTCTAACTACGGTTATTCTATCCAGACGTTGTTTAAACGATTTAATGAGCAAACATATCCAAGTTAAAAAGTAGCTATTTAACATTAGAAGCTAAATAGCATTCAACTGGCCTGCAGCTTGCGTGCACGTGAGGCAAAGTTCCTGTGGTTACAGCAGGTTTAGCTAGCTAACGTTACCGTTAAAACGTTAACATTAGTTAATGCTAGCAATGCAGTAGAGTCATTATAAGTATACAATATCTATACTTACACCTGACTTGGTGATAGCAAAATGATAAAAGTTCTTGTTTGGTGGTGGACCGCGTCCGGACTTCTCAAACAACGGGTCTGTTAACAGGGACGCCATGTCAAACTGTCTATGTTGTCATGGCAACTGCTTTCTCAGGTGGAGAGCTGAAGACATGACTAGGTCCAAGCAAGAAGCTACATGTGAACAAAGTTAGCATTTAGCACGTTTTAAACTCAAGAAAATGACATACAGAAGAACGTATGCAAGACAAAGGTTAACAGGGAATGGTTGCTTGATATGATAATACAAAATATACACCCCAATGCACAAAACTCAGTTGCTTACTAAACTACACTTTGCTTTGAGTCTAATACACAGCTCTGCAATTAATTATTCCTTACTAAAGGATAATAGTAGGCTACCTTGTGTTTATTCAACTATATGTCTACTTAGCTTTTGTTTGTTTGTAAACGGAAACACCTTTCTAATATTCAATCTTCGTTCAAAAGTATTAAATGGATACGATATTAGCTTGCGCAAGAAAATTCCTATTACAACCTTCACAGGGACAGGACTACTCACACAGCTGTTGTATTAGTCCCGAAATAATTTCAGATGAGAATGTATACACCTCACAAACGGTCACCTGAGTGTTTAGTCACCTGTCTGAATGAATAATCACAATATATAGTTACACAAAGTCGACATTGTAGTTAAAAATCTTTTAATTTATTTATACATATATTTATATATGTACACATTTACTAACCTATTCTTGCAAAGACAAGAAACACATTGTCAAATTCATTGTTAGTCATTGGTGGCACAATTGAGAAACTAGTACGCCAGAGTCCCAGGCTGATAAAGTAATGTAGTAATCCCTACATCAGTTATTTCCTCTGCCTAATTTAAAGCAAACTGAGGGGAGAGCAACATTCCTCCTCATTCTGTTCTTCTGAAGGCAAAGAAGAAGACAGATATCAAGGGAGTGTAGTGATAAAACTTTTCATACATATTTTTAGTTTTAAAAGGTTGTAGGCCTACATTTTCTCTGGTTAACCTGTCATCGAGTGGACATGTCACCCGCAACCATGTGAAAAACTACACCACTTGTTTCTCAACCCTGAAGCTTTCTTAACAGTCTTTCCGTTTGTCTTTAACATATTCATAAAATATAGTGAATATCTGAAAGCAGGAGGTTAAATAAGAGTATATTTAACAGTTTTACCAACATTTAGAGAATAGGTAGGGTAACAGGATATACAAATAGTCATTTCAAAGCCTGCACTTCTTGTGTCTTCCCTTCGTTTGTGCTCTGGTAGACATGCCTTTCCAGTTCCAAATCTATGGTGGCCTCTTGGTTTCAAACCAAAAAAGAGCAACAACCTTTTTTTCACAGATACTGGCAAAATTAATAAAAGAATGAAAGCTGAATCGCATCCTCCTGCTTGGGATGTTACACTAGTTTAAAAAGACGTAAGCTTTGATGCTTTGAGTCATAGGCAACTTGTAAGTTAAAGGTAGGGTAGGTAAGAATGGAGAAACCAGCTCGAGTGCGCTAGAATTTGAAAGTACGCAGCCGAAAAAAATCTGCCCCTTCCTTCAGACTTCCTTACAGAGCCCCTCCTCCAACACACACATGACCAATGAGGGCACGAGATAAGTTTGTGCAAGGATGGAATGCTGACAGGCAGGTAGGCCATCCAGTTATTTTAGCCGGGCCGGCTCAGATGATTGGTCGTGCTTTTTACAGTACTACGGCTTCCACAGATGACATTCTTGTATTTATTGTCAAAGCATTTAATGTAGTCATTGCTATCGGGATGCATTCCATGGAATATAACACAAAGTGTTTCTGAAGTGAATTACCTACCCCACCTTTAATAAAGGACATTTCTCACATTTTGCAATTGTAACAACAAAAAAATGAAATACCTGCATCATCATGGATTTGGATGGAAACTTGTTAATTATACCCGTACCTATGGAGATTGTAGTGAGGTATTTTTTTTCCATAAGGTATGTGTATACTTACCAATGGTAACTCAGTCCTTGTCATACATAACATGTACTTAATTGTGATTACAAATGATATGCACAGAGCTTACAGTCATAAACAAAACATAAGAAGCATATACTGTATTGTATATAATCCAAACAGTACATTTCCCCATAACAGTATCTTAGTCTTCAATATAGTCCTTTGTACTCCTTCATAGTGTTGTAAACTTTTTTTTTTATGAAAAAAAAATAAAAAAATGTAAGTCTTTAAAAATAGAATGGTACTGCCACTAATGCATGACGGAATGGTGCGTTGAATATGTGCTGCATGCTGCCCTCTGGTGGCAAAGGTAAGAGTTGTGCTACAGGAAAGGGTTGGTTGAACCCCCCGAAGGGAAGGCCCCTGCTGGAGCACCCGCCTGAAATCAGAGACAGAAAACATTCTGAAACAATTCAAATGAAATTTGGCAGTATGACTTTTTGAGCATTAAAGCATGGAAACATGTCAAACTTGAAGCACACAATACAAATATAAACCTGAAAATAAGCATAATAGGGCCCCTTTAATTCAAAAAGTTGGGAGAACAAAAGGCAAAGCATGCTCACCATGAAAGGGTTATAGGACATGCCAGGGCCAGCCATGGGCTGCCCAAAGTGCGACATGGAGGGCTTGTTCTGACCGTAGACTGGGAATGCAGGCCCTAGAGGGGGATACAGGGAGAGGGATTTACAACAGGTCAAGCGGTCACTCTCAAGCAGTTAAAGGGGAACTTAAGTATTTTTCAACCTGGACCCTCTAAGTGTTATTGAGCAGGAAAGCTACAGCCAAAAGCTGATAATGGGCTGCAATATAATCGCGTGGGGCAACCACATGTCAATGTCCACTAAAAGGTTTTTTTGTTGCCAATGACCGTGTTGAAGTGTTATTATAAAAGTCTAACAACACAACATTATGGAAAGGATTATTTTCTCTTGATCTGCTCCGTTCTTTAATGTGACTTGTAACTTGTTGGAGAGAGCCGATGTTTTTAGTGACGTGGCTTAATAATCAGCTGATATCGACAATGTGATTGCAAGACTTCTCCTTGAGCAAGATATGGATGCAAACATTAACAAGCAGATAGGAACAATAGCAAGCAGCCTGAATAAAGCAAGAGGTTAAGACAAATGTTATCTCCTGTTGGGTCCTTTCGATAATGTTGTCATACACTTATAATAATTACTACCTGTGCCTTTTAGTATGAAACGAGTCAGAAAAAAGCACTTTTAGTTGACGTATATTGACATGTGGAATTGCCCTAAGCCCTGAACTCAATGCTGGACCTAATACTCAATGTGTAACAATAATATTTGATTGCAACTGTTACATTAGACCATAAATAGCAGGCTATAAAAAAGTAAACAAAGATAACAAATCTTTAAACACTGGCCTAAAGAGTTTTATGCATAATGAGTACATTTTTAAAGGTTCTAAGGGAGTAAGGCTGTAGAAGGGGAAACAAAATAGAGCCAGGCCCAGAGTGTCAGATTGCATTCAGGTGTGAACAAAGCTTTACGTGTGATGTCAGATAAGTACATTGAGTTTCTTGTCCTGAGCAAGTTTTGTACACTAAATGCAACCTTTTATAACTGTGCAGTAGCTGCCACGTCACACTTTGAATTTAGAAGCAAGACTAAACACCAAATGCATCATGTAGATAAAGATATGTAAATTGCTCCACCACTAAATCACTGACAGCAGGTACTGCAAAGGGTTTAGAGGACAGAGGGATTGTGGGAGGCCACTAACCATTAGACTGAGGGTGGTAAGCCCCCGGTTGAGAGTAAGGGATGGGAGCCTGGCCAGGGAATTGCTGCTGGAAGTTTCCGCTGAAACTGGTCGGGAGGCAATAGGAAGACGCATTCCCAAAGCCGGCCGGCATGCTCATAGAGCCGGTGCCAAAGGAGGCTAGGAGACAAAGTATGTGTGTACACAAAGGCACAGCACACCAAACACACAAACACAAGGAGGAGGAGTACATTCTACATGATTTGGCAAATCACAAAGCTACTTGGCAATGTAACTGGGTTACATGTCATTAACACAAATGTGTAATTGAAACATGAGTAAATAAGCTAACGTTTATATGCACACACACCTGCAGCTGGAGCTCTGCCATTGGCCTGGAAAGGGTTGGTGGCCATCTCCGGGCCGACGGCTGCAGCAACAAAGGGGTTAGTGGATGGGACGCCTGGAGGAAATGCAGGAGGAACTTAGCGTTCAAGCTATGTGGAACAATGTACAGCTCTGAACCTGTATTTCATTTTTTAAGCATCAATGTAGTCGTAACAACTATTTACCGCTTCCGAAGCCAGGCTGCATGCTGGGTAACACAGGTGGATTCTGGGCTGGCGATGAACCAAGCACGGGTCCAAATAAATTCCTGTAAGGACAAAGATCAGATGAAATGTCTTTACTTTCGTTCGACACGTGCAGTTAGTATGGCAGGCCTAAATTTAACTTTAAAACCAATTCTGAGTTCCTGCAAATATGTTGCTGTTTTTTTGTATTCTGTTTTGAATTGCAAACACTTTAGCTGTGCAGGTCATTCTTATAGAGTTTGTCTGGATTGAAATGTATTTCTCTTAGTGTCCAAGTTATTAAGCCCAGTACTTGCTGCCCACTTCTGCTTCCTTCCCTTTGTGATCCTTTCTTGTTTGACTCAGGATTGCTATTTACATTTGATTGTACCTATTGCAAACAATCAAAGATTATTTATATAGCCCAATATCACAAAACACATTTGTCTCAGGAGGCTCTTCAGATCAACAAACATGAATGACAGTGCTAAAAGATATAATAAAATAACAAGAATATAATAAAATAACACGATAGAATATAAAATACAAATACAATACATTCTTATTAAACAGATGCTCTCACAAACTGAAGCAGAATCAGTTCACTCCCTTCTTGAAACCCATTTTATAGACTTGCTTTATGCGATTTTTCTTTTAATGCTTTTTCTTTTGTATTTTAGTATTAATGAAATGTTCATTTTATATTTATTGGAACTTTTTATTTTTCATTTTCATTTGTTTACCAACTTATTAACTTTTATCTTGTTATAATTTGACCTTATACTGTTATTGCTCTGCTTTCTGTTGTGTTGTTGTTCTATTGTTACATACTGCTGTCTGCCAAAGCCCTTTGTGATGTCTGATTTGGAAGGTGCCATATAAAGAGTTATTATAAGTATATGCAGAGTGTGTGTGTGTGTGTGTGTGTGTGTGTGTGTGTGTGTGTGTGTGTGTCTCACCCTGGCACGCTGCTGCCTGAGTTCACAGAGGAGCTGAGCTCGTTGTCCAGCTCAGCCAGAGCAGCGTAGCGGTCCTCTCTGCTGCTGCCTATCTGGATGGGGACGGCACTAGACATTGATGGAATTGGCACACCTCCCCCTATGACACATTTTGGTGAGATAAAAAGATGGTGAGATATTCAAAGACGTGTGGCATGCATACATACAAAAGGTCAAATAATAAAAACAAAGAATTAGCCAAAGTATTCAGGAAAAGTGTGATATTTTTTAACAGCTTTATGCTAAATGCTAATTGGGTGTCTCCTTTAAGACCAAATTAAAAAAGTATTTCAAATTGGAAGGATGTATTGGTGTTTCCAAAATGACTAACTAAAGACAAGCTTAACATGTCATAAGAAATCTGCAAATCTGCTTACATCAAATGTGTAACAGTATTGATGACCATCACATGTTCTTAGCATCTATACAGAGCACATGCTTCACACAGAAAGGACTCACCAGTGACCACCAGAAATAATTATGAAAAATACTGAGATGAGGATGTGTGGACAGGGTGGAGGAAAGACAATGGTGGGGGGGTGGGGGTACCTGATGAAAAGGACTTTGAGGGGGGTGACGTGCTCAGATGGGATGGAATTGCAGTGTTTCCAAATGCATCAAAGTTGGCAAAGTTGGTGTCTGAATTACCCTGAGGTGCTGCAGCCGTTCACAAGGAGAAATGAACATATGATGAATGTGGAACTTAAAAACAATGGCAGGGAAGTAAATGCATGGAGTGATGACAAAACAAATGCTAAACACGACTATGTTTCCGTATTGATCTGTATGGTGCCTTTGAGAGAGCTTTCTTACCCGAGTGGCTTGGAAAATGTGCAAAGTTGGCAAAGTTGGTAGAGCTGGAAGTTTGAGTGGGTGGAGCAGCGAAGATGTCTCCTCCCAGGTCGGCGAGGAGGTCAAACTTCTTCTCCTGAGCAGCGATGAGAGCCTGGGAACGACCTCGCCCCGGAGACTGGGCAGCAGCCAAAAGAAATAGAAGTTACAACCTTTCTCCAACCAAATTCCAGGACATCATAGATGTTTCTTATTGGGCAGATAGAGCCTTGTATTCACAAAGAATGTATTGCAGCCACAGATTGCAACGAGAATGTTGCAACATTTGCAGCCGCTATCTGCCCTGTGTCAAGGTCCAATCCATGTGGCAAGGTAGGGCAGATGTGCGTCAAGTATGGGGGTAAACGTCAGTCTGAGGCAGAGGTCTTGTCAGAATTACTACTTTCATTCAAACCTCCCAAACTAAGAGACGAAAATATATGAAAATAAGCAAAAGGATCAAATGAAAGCTCAGGATTAAGGAAGAAAATCATTTGTTTATTCATAGGTGGAGCTTTGTTTATTTTTTCTATGCATCCAAACATAAATGACCTTACAGTAACTGCAGTGTTCCCCCTACCATTGTCTTGGAGGGGCGCTCCATATATTATATATTTCTTTTATATATATATATATATATATATATTCTTTTATATATATATATATATAGCACCAAATTGCAACTAATCTATATCTACTGTCACTTTTCACATTGAACATGTGCTCTTTTATTAAATAAACTAAACGCTTTCATTTTAAGTTGTGAGTTTAGTGTTTTTGACCCTAAGAAACACTGATGCACTAATCAATAACAATAGTCCACAGCTCCTCTCTGCTCCAGAAGATTTCAAAAATATATATCACAATATGAAATATTTACAATTGGTACAGGATCACAGAGACGCTATTTGCTTGGCAGCACAGTAAGTGGTACATTTCACCCTTTGCAGGTGCTTTCAGAATTAAGCCCCAACCAAATTGAACTTGTATAGGAGTTTTTAGACATGGGTAAATAAGTGATAGACTATTTCCTGATTGCTAGAACGCATGGTTAGAAAACAAGAGTGGTTACTACTATTTTACATCAGTGACAAATTCAGACTCTCTTTCAAACTCTCAAACCAGAGTTGATGATTGGTTAAACTTTTAAAAAATAACAAAGATATTTTGCATGATTTTGTTCTGTCGAGTTTTATTGAGGTGTGTTTTACAACGCTAGGTGAAACTACTGTTTGACTGGAGTTTGTTGGATTTGAGCAGAGCACAATAATTGTTACCTTTAAATGTTTATAAATTACAATTTCCCTTCAAGACGCATCACAAACATTCGACAGGAGTAAGGGCGAACATTATTATGGCCACACGGGTGAAGCTAATCGGAGCCGATAAATACTGTGACTACTGCTGAGTCATTCGTCCTGGGAATGAATACCGATAGTAACGTTTCAAAATACAAAAGCTAGATTTGAGCAGGTGTTTAGGTTTTATTTGTCCAGCATGTTTAGTGGCTGCACAAGTCATGTTATTTTGTGTGAGTTCGCCCTCAGTGTGTATTTCTGTTACCTGGCGCAGAGGGGTCTTGTTGAGCTGCAGGGTCTTGAGGGGCTGGACTTCGGGGGTGCTGCCAGTGCTGCTGGCTGAAGAGCAGGACACAGAGGCCTGCACACTGGCTACTGCCCTCGCCTGGTCTGGAGGGACATACCTACGCATCCAGAGAACAAAACCAACACAAATGTAGAGGATTGTTTTTGTCTTTTATTTAAGTTAAATACAGAAGCAGCTTTTTAACTAATCGTATAACTACGTGAAGACAAAACAATGGGTAGTTATTCGTTTGATTGAGTTGCGATAAAGGCTAGTACAAAAGGGAACTTCCTCCCAGTGTTTAAAATGTGCTCTTTCCACCAACACTACAGTTAAAGAGGAAAGTGACACGTACACAAAGAATGTCCTGGATGATGAAGAGCATGCTATCAAACTAAAACACATGGTTAACCAAATCCATAACTTTATGGCAGAGGCAGCGTTTAAACGTCAGCACTCTTTCCCTTTGCATGACAGCAAGTCAGCAATACTGAATGCCCCGCAGAACTTTTGAATTTTAAGCACTTTATTTAGCATTTACTACCTTTTAAAATATATTTTTAAAAGCAGTTGCATGCACTTAGAAGTATGAATTATTCCTTTATTTCATTACATTTAGTGCATCATAAAAAACAACAGTTATTCTCTTCCCAAAACATATCAAACAAACAATAAAAAAAACAATGAGTGTATGTTACCATCTTTTCTTTTCATATTTTTCTTGAAGGAACTCTTTTACTTTCTGTGGCTCTCGGAAATCTGGAACAACTAATGTCCTGTCGTCATAGAGGCCCAACCAGATGTGTTTACAGACCTTTGGGGGGTGGGGGGCAGAGGAATGAGGAGAGTGGGAGGTAAAGGAAAGGATTGGGGTGGGGGTGGTGGCAAAGCCGGGAAGAGAGGTGAGAGAAAATAAAGGGAAGGGGGGAGGGGATGACGAGAAACGGGAGAGAAAAGTGGGGAGAGAGGAATGCCAATAAAGTTGACTAAGCAGGGTTCAGAAGAATACCAAGATGCTCCAGAATCAGAGCCAGAATGACTGCAACAACTCTGAATAACATTGTGAAATATGCTGAGTCACTAGTTGTAAAATGTGCACGGTACCTCATTGCTGTGTTTCTGTAGGAACTCGATTTCCTGATGTGTGAATGTGGTCATAGAGATGGACTTCACTCTGTGTGGGGGGTTCAGTCCTCGCCTGTGGGTGAGGAGCTACATGTTAGCTTAGGAACAAGAGAGCAGGATGCAACCTGATGCTGTTCATGGGACAGGAGAAAAAACAACCACACATGCATTGACATATTTTCTTCTGACATGTTGGACCTAATGTTTTGGACATGGTAACTGAATGCCAGTATGAACATTTGACAAAATACCTAAGAAAAGTGACACTAGTTAGCAAGTGACACACTTTATGAAAGACCTTACAGTTTTGGTTTTAATCTCAAGGGATGCTATGGCAAATATGATTTCCCAACGTCAATATAAAACTAATAAAAGTTAGTTGCCGTCATATCCTTGACGTCAAACATGACTCAGCAGAAGAAAATAAATAGAAAAACATACGTCTACTGGCAATGAAAAAGGAGTCTGTTAAAAAAGTTAATTCATGAATATTTGCGATATTTAATCGATTGATTTCAATTAGAAATGACCTAAACCTTAATAGAAATGGCAGAGATGTGTTCAAAGTCATAAGTGTAGCAATACCATGATAACAATATCAATCAATCAATGTTTATTTATACAGCCCAATATCACAAATGTTACATTTGTCTCAGTGGACTTCACAGTTAGTACAGAATATCAGTATGACAATATGACACCCTCTGTCCTTAGACCCTCACATCGTACAAGGAAAAACTTCCAGAGAAACCCCACAGTTTAAAGGGGAACATGGGAGAAACCTCAGGGAGAGCAACAGAGGAGGGATCCCTCTCCCAGGACGGACAGACGTGCAATAGATGCCGTGTGTAAATCGAAAAGATAATACATTTTACAACATAGGTAGACCAAATGTTTGGAAATGCATGTGTCTATAATAAGAAGATGAATCCACGAGGATGTCAACAATCCTGTGGGAGCCATCAGGGAAGTAGTATGATGAGAGTCAGGCAGGACCACAGTGACTGGTTCAGCCACGACTCGAAATCCAGGACTCAGATCAGGACTGAGGATCAGCCACGACTCAGGATCCCAGAGTAGATAGACACCAAAAAGAAATTTGGGGGAAGCTGGGTTATTGGGAACATGAGAGTACAGGTACAGACAGAGAGAAGGAAGAAGTAAGGTGTCCCCCGACATTCTAAGCCTATAGCAGCAAAACTAGGGGCTGAATCTAATCAGCCCTAACTACACTGAACAAAAATATAAACGCAACACTTTTGTTTTTGCTCCCATTTTTCATGAGATGAACTCAAAGATCTAAAACATTTTCTATATACACAAAATAACCATTTCTCTCAAATATTGTTCACAAATCTGAAATAATCTGTGATAGTGAGCACTTCTCCTTTGCCGAGATAATCCATCCCACCTCACAGGTGTGGCATATCAAGATGCTGATTAGACACCATGATTATTGCACAGGTGTGCCTTAGGCTGGCCACAATAAAAGGCCACTCTGAAACGTGCATTTTTGCTTTATTGGGGGGGTCTGGGGGGGTCCGAAAACCAGTCAGTATCTGGTGTGACCACCATTTGCCTCACGCAGTGCAACATCTCCTTCGCATAGAGTTGATCAGGTTGTTGATTGTGGCCTGTTGGGGTTAAGGTTAGGGCCACTCGATTCACAACATTACCCTAACCCTAACCCCTACACCAACACAAAACCTAACCAGTCGCTTTGGATAAAAGCGTCAGCTAAATGCAATGTAATGTAATGTAATGTAATGCATTCTTGGAATGCAATGCCCTAGTAGGACAGTAGGGTATAATGAGTTATTTAAGGTAAGATGGCGCCTGCCCATTAAGGGCTTTGTAGGCGAATGAAGAAAAGAAAAGAAGAATTTTAAATTCTATCCTGTGTTCTATAGAGAACCGCAGTGACGCGTCCTAAAACCCGGATGTAAACTCCTTCCGGTTCCTTCGTCAAAAACGCAATGCAATTTCTCCATAGGATTTTGGAAAATAGCTCGAAATAAGGTCTGTGGTTGAAACACATTTAAGAGACGGATCACATTTGGTTCAGCCGGATAATATCCACATGTCTACCCTACTTTTATAATTTTCTAATCATAAATCTAGTCGCAAGAAGCAAAATGCTAACATTATGCTATAAACGAACTACAGCAGGGTCGCTGCTTCAACGTCACGCCAACTTAAGATCCATATTCAAACATACAGATTGTAAATGGTACAAGTTGAAGCATTTGTTTGAACAGTTTGCAGGAGGCAGGTACTTGCTTTCAAGCTGAACAGGGCAAACAAACTTAGCGGGAGTGTTTTACGTGTTTGGTGTAATGACGTAAAACGGCCTGGACAACTTCTGTAGTCCTATTCAGCCACATGTTAACAACCATCGTTTTTCACACACGTAAACTCTTCAGAAATCACCAGCGGGGTCACTGCTGATGTATTTAATGTCGTAGAACAAAACGTGATCTGTCTCTTCAATTTGTGTCAAACACAGACCTTATTTCGAGCTATTTTCCAAAAGATTTTTGCAATGTTACGTAGATGGAAGAAGGCGGTCCTAGAGATTGATTTTATGTGGGCGTTAAAGGATAAATCCTGATCAAATATAACACCAAGATTCCTTACAGTCTCACTGGAGGCCAAATGAATGCCATCCATAGTTAATATATCTTTAGATAGTTTGTTTCGTAGAGTCTTTGGGCCGAGTACAATAACTTCAGTTTTGGTCGTGTTTAACATCAAAAAGTTTAAGGTCATCCACGTTTTTAAGTCCTTGAGGCAGTTTTGAATTTTATTTAGATGATTGGTTTCATCAGGCTTGATGGATAAATATAGATGCGTATCATCCACATAACAATGAAAATGTACAGAGTGATTCCTTATAATATTGCCTAACGGAAGCATATATAATGTGAACAAAATAGGTCCAAGCACCGAGCCCTGTGGCACTCCATGGCTCACTTTGGAATGGAAGATTCATCATTGACACACACAAACTGAGAGCGTTCAGATAGATAGGACCTAAACCAGCCTAAAGCGGTTCCCTTTATGCCAACTAAGTGCTCTAGTCTTTGCAATAGGACTTCATGGTCGATAGTGTCAAATGCAGCACTGAGATCAAGCAATACAAGAATAGAGACAAGTCCTTTGTCTGAGGCTATGAGAAGGTCATTTGTGACTTTAACCAGAGCTGTCTCTGTGCTATGATGTGTTCTAAAGCCAGACTGAAAATCTTCAAATAAATCATTGTTTAGGATGCAAGTCTGACTTCCATCCAAACTGAATATACATTTTGAGTGTCAATAGAACCTTTAAACCCAAATACTCTTATTCATGCTTCATTGTTTTGAAACATTAAATAATATCTGAAAGTAATATTAATATTTTTTTAAACATGGATCCACAGAATTAAATTAAAATTTAAAAAAGTAACAACAAAAAAGTTAAAACTGATGTCTACATAGTGAAGCAATGGACTCCTGTGTTTACTTCTGTAACATAGTGACATCACTGTGTTACGCTCACTTTTGTATTGGCTAGCGCTCCAACCAAGCCCCCAGGAAGTGCGCCGGACTCAGATGGAAATATTCGTGCTGGCCAAACAGCGGTACTACACTTCCTTTTGGTTGCCAGGCCCGGAAGCACTTTTTCCCATTGACTTACATGGGGAAAGAATGGTCTGTAAATCGTTGGATAATTTTTTTTTAACTAAATAAACTACCCAGTATGAAGACTTGTATCGCCCTTATTAAAAACATTCGTTCCTCAAGTTGTAAAAATGTGCTAATAACGTTATTCTGAGAGTTATTTCCCTCTGCATTAGGAACGCGCATCTAACCCACAGGACCGCGCCCCCAGGCTCGTTCATGTTACGTGTTCAGCTTTTACCCATGGATGCACAATAACAACGGACCCACATCGTCTAACCCCACGGAGCTGTAATAATGGATATATTGCACATGTTTGCTGTAACTCATCACTTGTAAAATATTATACTACATGGGCTGTATGATTAAATCTTGTACCGTAAATAAATAAAGTTAATATTACCGACGTTAGATTAACGTCCCTGTAGCTTCTTATTGCACTAAGAAGCTTATTGCACTATATGTATATATATGTATATAAGTGCAATAATTATGCTAAATGAAGCTCTGTTGCTTGGATATCACTAGATCCTGTTACAGCGTAATATAAGTACATAACGATTGATGTGAACATTAGCATAATTACTAGCTAGTCGTTAGCTGCTAACTGCTAACTGCCGGCTCGTTAGCCATCATAATAACAACCCAACATGCTGTCATGAACGCGTGGTGCTGTTACGTGTACGCAAATTGACGTGCTTGATGTGAACGAGCCTTTTGGTTAAAGTTGCGCATGCTCTATGAGCGCACATACGGGTACTTCTCAGGCATGCCGGGTAATCTGTGACGTTTCACTCTCTCAAAAGTTGCCCCATTTTATCATCATGCGCGAATGAGCAACTCTCATAGGAATGAATGAGGCCCCGCCTCCCACGCTGTATCCAGTTCTTATTATACATCCATGGCTCCAACACATTGAACATGACGGCTAAAGGGCGGGGCATCTCTCAGTAGTTGACCAGCCAGCTAACCAATCAGAGCAGACAGAGGGTGAAAAGAGGTGCTGCAGCACATAGAAACATGTCACAGAGTAAAGACATCAATAAAAGTATGAACCTGAACATTAGCATAATGGGGCCCCTTTAACAAACAAATCTGTTACAAGATTACTGAATCCTAGCTTGTTTATATAGCACGAAATGTGTTTGTGTCAAACAGGCCTTATTCCTTAAACTCCCAACACTGATAAGAAAGAATCCTGAAACACTTTAGAGTATAGTAAGGTTAATCCTAACATTTGCATCTGTTTACAGTCCGCATATTTATATTGCATCCAATTTAGTTTTGCATAGTTGGAGGGGCCTTGGACTTAAAATATTCATTGCCAAACTCACTGGAGCCATTCTGCCTATAACAATGAAGCTTTGAATTTTGAATCATCTTTTTAATAAGCTGTGTATGTTCCTTGAGTAAGTAATCAGAATAATGAGGGTCTGTCTGTGCAACAACTTGACATGTAGGTCAGTGTAGGCCATAAGGGATGTGGGTTCTATGGTCTGAATTGTCCAATACACATTTAACCAGCACCACAATGAAGCTCGTGGGGGTCAGACACTAAAGACACATCCTGGAGAAAACCCTGATGCAACCTTAAACAGGAATGGTTGAATAACAACAATGATAGTGTCCTGGACCCGGTGTGGCCAAGTCTGACTTCCATCCAAACTGAATTTATGGCAGGATCTGAAAATTGCTGTCCACTACAACTTGACAGAGCTTTTTTTCTTCTGACGAAGAATAATGAAAGACAGCAATGCTAAAATACAGTCCCATCCACTTAAATTCAAGACTGTAGCTGTTGGCAAATTTCATCTTTCCTTGTTGATGTGTTACTGTGCTTATAGTTTCATCGTGGAGGTACACAGACTGAAGGAATAACACACACTCTATGATCTTGTCAGTGTCTTTTTAGCTCGATTGTTAATTTGTTTCATACTATTACAGAATACAACACATACTCATACACTAGTGCTGGGCCTTTTATTGTATCAATATTGTGATATTATAAGACTTATCTCATATGTATACCGTATAGATATCCACTTGTTGATGTCATAAGTATCTTTTCGTAATTACTGAACTTATCAGACTGTTGTAGTTGTTTTATCAAAAATGTGATTTGTGTAGTTGAAATATTTTGTGAAAGCACCAAATACACTATTGTTGCAATATATCATATAGCCCAGCCCTAACTCACTCACAGTATCACACAGTATCACACAGTATCTCACACAACTCTACTGTACACACTGCAACATCTTACTTAGGAGATACACACATGTATCAGCTACTGACATGCCTTAAGGTAATCAGACATGGTGGGCTCTGTAGAAACTACGTGGGAGTAAGCAGTCAAGACATTGGATAAATCCTGGTTATGACTTCATAAAGTTTCTAAGAAAGAAGAAGACTGTGTTTCATCAGACAGCAGCTCAGGACGATCCACTGCCCTAGTTAGTCTGTCAACTACTTCCCAAAGGGAGTGACCCACCCTGATCCTTCTTATCTACCTATAATATAGTGAGTGAGTGAGTGAGTGAGTGAGTGAGTCAGGGGTCTCGCTAGAGTTTAACTAGAGGAGGATTCTCTGACGTGCTGTTTTTTGAACAAGGTGATCAAATATGTGACTGTTGGGTCTATAGGACGTGCTAACCTGGCGATAAGTTACAGAACTCCCCCTCACACTCTGCCTACATATATGAAAAACACAACTTGTTATCACAGTGAAGTAATGCTGTAAACAAACAAAAATGACGACACTGCCCACCCAACTCAACGAACCGACGTTACCTGTCCTGACTTTAACGCTAGCTAACGAGCTAATGGTACCGCCAAGTCAGTTGCGGACCGGGACAAACCCATGACCGACTGCGGCGTCCTGTCCGTGCCCTGTCGGACACTGAAAATGAAAAAGATGGTAGTTTACCCTAAAAAGAAACTCACAATATGCCGGAGCAGGTGGTACAGACGAAGGAGCCCACTGTCATGTTGACATAGGTCGGGCCGCGCTGGTCGCAGTCGAAGCATTTCCTATTCGCGGGCAGGCTAGTCATATCCCGGAGCATCTTCAGATGAGTCTCCTCCTGCTTTCGCTTCGCGCTCGTCGCCATGGTAGAAAACAACCGTCTGATATCACCGGGGAGGGGAAGTTTGATCAAGGGACCCGGGACAGGGCGGGTGCCTTCAGGGGAGACTGGTCGTGGCAGACACCTTTCCGAGAGGTCTGGCCGAGAGACTGGGCGACTGACAAACTGCTTCTTCTACTCGGGGTAAAAGTGGGAGACAGACCGGCCTCACAAGCACAAGCGCCATCTGTTGGTTTGGAATAATGCCTAATTTAAAGTAACACTATTCAGGAATGATAATACAAACACACATTGAAACATTTTGTGAAAAAAACACTGCAAATTCACACTTTTCATAAAAACAGCTGACAGACAAATCGTCCCACATATGGAAGGTTTCCAGAGGAGTAAAAGTAAAAGCCTTGAATCTTGAAAAGTTGTAATTGAGGTGTCAAAAACGTTAAAAATCTTCTTTATATCAAAACTCCCATTACATAAGGGCACCTTTAAAAAAATAAAACATAAAAATGGGACAGTTGTTAATTTAAATTGTGTTTTATTGTTTTTTAAGACACATTTCTCAAAGCATGAGTTATATTGTACTGCTCAAATTGTATCCTGAGAATAAATGTGTGAGAACACAAGAGAACAAACTAAAAAAGAAGAACAAAAGCTAAATAACTTATTAGACAGATGTAAAAAAACAATAACAATTGAGCTGCAGAAATACCTTCAACAGTTTTATAATTTCTTAAAAAATACAAAAATGATACAGTGTATACTGTATTTACAAAAAATACATACATATTGTGGTACTTGTGGGTTATCTGTCACCACTTTTATTGTTTTTTTCAAACTCTCTAAATATGCACTTTTGTTAGGGTTAGGGTTGGGATTGGAAAATTAAATTAAAAACAGATAACCCACAAGTACCCTTTTTTTTCATATGGATTGCAGCATCTCACTATCTCTTTTTGCACATGTTACCACTTGTGTGCATGTTTTAACATTCAGGCCTTGGTCTCAGCCTTGGCACCCTGAACACAACAGGTGCTCATTGAATATCTAGTGATGAGACATCCGCTGTCTCCAGTGTTGGCTGGGGGGACGGCCTCCCCAACAGTGATCACACTGTTCCCTTTCATAGCCCACACCGCCTGCTCTGCTTTCTATGTAGCTCTGCAGGAAACTGCTGGATACACTGAAGAACTGCTCAGTGCACTGCATTGTTGCAGACACTGCTGTCAAGACCAGATCAGATTATTGTATTGTCAGTGGGGGAAGTGCTCCTCCCATGTAGAGACAAAGAAAGAGTCTTTCAAAACTCCTGTTTTGGCTCCTTCAAAATGTGGAGGGTTACTAGAAGGCACTTGGAAAAGCATAGTCTTCTCCGAATGTAAAACCATGATTCAACATGTAAAGCCTCAAAAACTGTTGAAATGTGTAAATTATTAGACTAATATAAATTCAAAACACATTATTATTTAGTCACTGTTATGGATGGTGAAGATGCTAGATATAGTCATCAAAACAAGAAGGAGGCATGATGGCTTGTTTAAAAAAATGTCTAATGCCTGACATTTAAGAGTGGGATAACAGATTGTCTCTTTCATTTTTTTCAGAATTGTATCTAATATCAGGAAATGCAGACAGCGTTAAACGTCTTCCAACTTGGACGGAGGAAGCAGCAAGCAGGAGATGTTGGCAGCCTTACTTAGTCTTGGGTCTCTTGCTGCTTGAAGCGTCCACAGGCTGGAGGAAAAAATACACAATTGTTAAGACTAATCAACAAACCACATTTGGAACTACTGAAAATTAAAAGTGATTTTTGTTGTTGTTGGAGAAATCATGATTGATCCAAACATATCAAAGGTCACACTAAGTCACACTACCTTGAAAGAGAACTACAGTTGCATCATGTCAAAACGTAAAGAAGAAAATCTCTCTCAAATAAGGGGTTGCACGTTTTAAGCTAATGTAGAAACATGTTGGTGCAACATGGTGGACTCTGTGGAAGTGGTCCTGCTCATTAAGGGGGCCCTATTATGCTCAATTTTAGGTTCATAGTTGTAATTACTGCCTCTACTGTGACGTGTTTCCATGCTTTAATGTAAACCAGAGCCCAGTCTGCTCTGATTGGTTAGTTGGCCGGCTCTGTTGTGATTGGTCAAACATTTAGAGATTTCCTGCCTCTTATATATCATGTGTTGGAGCACTAGCCAATAGAATCGCCAGTGTGGAATTAAACAAATGTGTGGATGGAGGTGTTTCAGGCTGTGTGGGAGAGAAAGTCCCTCAGGAGGGAACACAGGGATGTTAGCCTTTGCAGACCATTTACATACACAACATCCTATATAACACACTACAGGAGGGGGAAACCCCCAAAAGCCGAATTGGGCCACAGTAATTCAATTTATCTTAATAGATTTACTGCAATGAATCAAAATCACTACTTTTTCTCACCTGCACCCTCTTTCTGGTAACTCTAAAGAAGTCCTCAATGCGAGTCTGCTTGCTTTTTCCCTCTGCCTTCTCTTTTTCCCTCTCCTCCCGCTTACTTTCCCGTGTCTGACGGAACTTCTCCATGCGATGACGGATTCTCTCCTCCCTGAAACACATACAAACGTATACAGTCATAACTGTCTTTGAAAGAGACAGAAAAGCGTGTAAAAAGAAGTATACGTACTTAAAGTATTTGACGTGGCAGAGAAGTCTAACCAAGGCTTCTTCATCTGGCTCAGTCCAGGTGAGTTCAGGAGCTACTGAGTGTGGTGCATCCAGGAATATCTTCCGAGCTTCTTTGTACTCCCAGAAATGTGGCACAGGATGGGTCTGAAAGAAGATGTCGTATCAGATCTTACACTTTGTTGTAAAGCTACGTACAGAAGATATGACCACTGGTTGTCCAGCTGTTACCTTTCTGTTGACGTGCAAAACCACGTTCTCAATAGTACGGTGCTTCTGGATCAGAGACAGCGCTCTCGTAGGACCCAAACCGGCTATCTTGTCACAGTAGTCACAGCCCAACAGAATACACAGGTCGACAAACTGTTGGAGGAAAAAGATGCTAAATGAGAAATGTTTGAGGCATTATTTGTAGTATTTCCGTGAAGTTGTATTGACACTTTTAATGTTCTGTACTTCGATGATGTCTTTAATGTTCTCACCTCCTCGTGGGTAATTTTGAGTTTCTCTAACAGCTTGGGTAAAGAATATTCAATGACGTCACTGTGAAGAAAAGGAAGAAGAAGAGTATAGCTCCCCATCAAAAACTGATATTGATTTTTTTTGTTGGATCTTTTGAAGTTGGCTGAACAAGTTTTTATATTGCCCCTGTCTGGTAAAGCTTTAAAGGAATAGAGTAATTTTACTGAAAATACATCTGAGCATACAAACCATGTAAGGAAGATGGATTTAACAACGTAAAAAAAACTAGGGAATACTTTGGAACATGACCATCATAAATGTAAATAAAACAAACAAAAATGGTTAAACTTAAGAAACGCCATTCAAATCAATCACGAAACACAAATTGCTCAGTTCTTACCTGTCCTTCTTGGCGTTGAGCTGTCGAATGAGAATATTGGCTCCAAACGGCAGAGTGTCCATGTCCTCTGATGCCACGGCATCCACAGTCCCATCTCTCACCAGCTTGGCACACAGCGCCTCAGCATCTCCTGGAGCCTGCAGCACCAGACAGGGAGATACAAAACTATTAAAAGCATGTACTGAGGAAAGCCAGAGGAGAGACACATGGGAAATGAAGGAATACATTGAGCTTTGACCTGGATGACAGGAACACCCAGAAGCTTCAGCAGCTGGAGACAGTCTCTGGTCTGGGGTGAGGCTACATCACAAAACAGTCAAGGTTCACTTTAAAATACTCAACATTAAAATGATATTCACAGTTATAGTTCTACAGAACATAATGTCTTCTACAATAAGTCTGAAACCACCTTAACTTAATATTTTCTTTAAAATCTGTGTTACGGTTTCCTAAAACTAGTTGCACAGAAGTTCACTATTAAAAGGGCCCTATTCTGCTCATTTTCAGCTTCATATCAGTATGTAGTGTCCCTACCCTGACATGTCTCCTTGCTTTAATGTTCAAAAAGCTCTGTATTTGTCACATACTGCCTGTGCTACAGCACCTCTTTTCACCCCCTAGCTGGCACGCTCTGTTGTGATTGGTCAACCGCTTAGTGATGTCCCGCCCCTTAGCCTATCAGGTACAATGTGTCGGACATCACTATGTCGCAGAATTAAGTCCAATGAAGTTGTTTCAGGCAGATGTGTGGGAGAGAACTTTGGGATTTGAGTCTTTGCAGATCATTTACATTCACAAAAACACACTACAGGAAAGGGAAATCCCCCCAAAACATAAAAGGGCCTTTCTTTTAAGTGGTTGACCAATCACAGAGGCAGCCAGCTAACCAATCACAGCAGACTAGGCTCTGGTTTCAGACAGAGGGTGAAAAGAGGTGCTGCAGCACAGGCAGTATGAGAAATATAAAGAGCTTTTTGAACATTAAAGCATGGAGACATGTCAGAGTAGAGAAACAGAATACAATTATGAACCGGGAAAAAAGCATAATAGGGCCCCTTTAAAAATGATACTTAAGGTGTTTGTGCGACTGGCCCCTGTGCATGTGGTCATCACTCTGTGCAGATGTACCTGTGCCTGTTCGGTTGGGTGACTTCCAACCAGCAGCTTCAGCGCGCTTCTCAAGCTGCAGGAAAAACCGGACTTTAGATTAGCGTGACTGGGAGTCATCTGTATCATACTTCAGGTGTTAGCTGGCCCATTGAATTCACTTTCACTTCATTGTTATGGATATGTTTAGAATAGGTGTCACTTACAACAGCGCTCTTCTCCCTGGGAGGCTTTCCATCAAACACAAAGACTGGCTTTATGTCATGTTCCAGGAAGGTGAGCGTGCGGAAGAAGAGACCAGTCAGGGGGCTACACACAGGAAATAAATAACATCTCACATAAATACCCTGGCCAAAGAATATATAAAGATGTTGTTTGGAGACGCCTTGATTAGACTTTATGGATGCCGTTTGAAGATATTAAAAACCACCACAAAGTGCAGCCCTAAAAAGTACAAATGAAGTCAACTAATACCATAAATGCATTATTTTTATATATGTTAAGCAAAGTAAAGGTTTTTATTCGGAACTGTCCTGGATTAGGTGTTGATATGTTTCGGGACGATTGATGAACTGAGATGGAAGTGGGAAATCATTTATATAATATGCAGGTCACAGAAAGGACAAGTCATGTATACATGAGAAAACGATACTGCTCCTTCACTGTCGGCTTTAAGGAACTCACCTCAGTGAAGGCGTCGCTGCACGGAACTGGTTCATAACAATGGAGGTATCCAGTGCGATTACTTTTCCTGTGGGGAGTAACACAGCACCAGCATCATCAGCACATTACAATACAACCTCCATGTAGTCAGAATCAGCTTGTCTTTCATTACATTCAACACATTTATTTCACTATATTTCAGAGGAAAGTATTCATATTTATTCACGTACTTCATTTACATGGCAGCAGTTTATAATAATCAGTGCAAATTAATGCAACTGTAAGTATTCAGAAGATCGTAAAGGAGTATTTTAAGACTGTCGTATTTCTACTTTTAATTAAATAAAAGTCCTTAATTGAATATGTTATCTAAGGTATTATAAGCTAAATGTACTTTAAGTATTACAAATAAAAGTACTCTGTATGCAGTATGCCTATTTCACAGTATTGTTTTTACATTATAATTATTATATCATTCTGTTTTAATCCCTAATAAATACATATAAGGCATTTTGTAGTTTGTCAATAAAAAGTCAATTTAATATACTTATAATGCTGAGTTATTTAGTGTGTATCATGTGTTTTTAAATGTAAAAAGTATGATATTTGACTTCGAAATATAGAAAGTAGAAGTATAAAGGAGGAATATTTGGAAATACTCAAGTAAAGTACCTCAAAATAGTACTTTTGTAAATACTCTTGATAGCATGATGATAAATCAGTGAAGTAACGTTAGTGTTACTTCTAAACAGGTTTACAGGCAGTGATGTAAATTAACTAAATACATTTACTCAAGTACGGTCCTTAAGCACAATTTAAATACCTTCAGTTACTTCACAGATGTGGATGAATGATGTGAAATATAATCGTGTTATATCAGACTTTAGTTCCACCTGGAGTAAATTCACAAGCTACCCTGCAGTATACAAAGTCATTACAACTAGCTGCACCTTTACCAGCTTTGATAACACTTTCATGATCAATCATTATAAAACATATCATATATATTATTCTGAAATGGACCAATCTGCACAATGACTACTTTTACTGTCGCTACTATACTACTATATTTTGATGATAATACTTTTCTACTTTTACTTGAGTAACATTTTGATTGCAGGGTTTTTACTTGTAACAGAGTATTCCTACACTCTAGTACTTCTACTTTTACTCGAGTGCAAGATCTGTTTACTTCTCCCACCTCTGTTTACATGAGTTTTTGATTCTAGTAGTTAACAACACATTGAGCTAAGCTAACTAGCATTCGGGTGGCTATATGCTAACTTTTTAGCCATCGCCCCTT
Organism: Gobionotothen gibberifrons; assembly: GCA_943591055.1. Classification (NCBI taxonomy): domain Eukaryota; kingdom Metazoa; phylum Chordata; class Actinopteri; order Perciformes; family Nototheniidae; genus Gobionotothen; species Gobionotothen gibberifrons. The sequence continues at coordinate 10,096,325 of CALSBZ010046932.1, forward strand.
GCTAGGACACACATCACCAACACAAGTACATTATAACGATAGATGATGCGGTATATTACCCGTGTAGTCACTGATATCCTTATGAGAAATAGCACCAGGAGCATCCTGACGGATCAGATCTGCCAGTTTGGTGATGCCCATTGTCACACAGCAGCACCACTGCCTAGTCTGCCTTTATGGATTAGGAATACTTCCGGTAGAAGAGGAGAAACACTTGTTCAATGATGGTTGGATCCAAATTAATTGGCGTTTGTTTGGGATCTTTGGCAGATCAAGTGGACTTTAGATTAACTGAAACTACAACCGGTCCGGTTAAATGCCCTGAACATCTCCCTGCTGTTGCACCCAGCAGAGCAGCAGGGGGCAGCATTGCTCAAACACAAACTGGAAAAAATGGACATCCATCATTTATTACAGAAAAAATATTAACAGACAATGAATGTATTCATATATTACAAAGAAAGTTAAATATTTAAGTTAAACTCCAGCTTTAGGTAGTATGTTTAACAAAAGAAGTTGGTTACAGCAACATGTTTTGGATGTGATCAATTATGGTATACATTGCCATCTATTTCATGATCATACACATAGTAGCTCTAATATTTATTTCACACCATATAATGAATACAACCACAGTCCATGCTTTTAGTCTCTTATGTAACTTAGGTAAATCACAAGTGGTCAAATTCTTCAAAAAAAATAAACTACAAAAACGTTTAAACAGTAGAAATTGCACGGAGAAACATCACTGCACAGATGAGCCTTAGTACTCCACCCTAAGTATTTGTGTTGACATGTTAGCTACATCATCCAAAGTAAAAGAAAACAATTGAGGAGAAAGTACAACATTGACATCAATAGGCTGTACATGAATGTTTTGTGTGTGGAGTTCAGGACATCCAGGGTAAATGTTATGGCATCTCTAGATTTAGACATCTGAATTTGACACTTTTATTATGGTAGTTTTTTGTTTTTTTTCAAACAGACAGGATGGGTCAGGTCTGAGGTTCCCAAAACATTTGTGGCTGAAGTAAATCCTTGTGTTCCCCTCTTATAATTCTTCTCCTGAAGTGAAACATTGTGTATGAGCTCACAGCCTCAGTGTAACATCCTGTACAGAGAATCTATCAAGCTTAAATGTGCAATCAGTAGTACTTGCACTAAATAATCATGAAGTGAGGGAGGCTAAACAATTCTTGTTGAGAAATATACCAGGCATTCCTTGTTTTGATCCACATATTATATATATATATGACCACATTTAGTTTTCCCTACGGATAAGTGTACGGCTGTACCAAATTATTATTATTCAAAGCTTTTATTGATGTTGTCAAATAAAGCTTCAAAGTGTCTTTTTTGACAGCATCAGCACCAACATGTTTTCAACAATCATTCGATATCAAAATAGTTTAGCAATATTTTTCAGAGTTGTAATTATATTTGTATGACAGGAACCTGTGTTGTATCTAGGTTCAGCTTTTCACATGGAAGCAGTTGCTAACCTTGTGCAAACATCCAGCTGTAGTGCCAATGTGCCATGTCTAGCAAGAGTGAAATCCATTCATGGATATTTGAAGATATTCACATTTCTTTTCAGTTTTACCTCTAGTTCTAATGGTATTGTACCCCATTAGAACTACTTTGTATATACTTATATAATACCTTTTGTTAATGTTTTACTGCCTCAAGCTGCATTCAAATGATACGGGCAGTTGGGAGCAGAGGAAAACAGTCAGTTATGTTCCCTTACCTCCTCTGCTAGATTGCGCCGCTACATACAGCCCTCACCTGATTGGGTGTGCAATAAATGGTCAGCGGTAACTAGGTAATTCGTTTTGAAATTTGAGCACAGTGACCATTTCAAGTGGTACACGATGCCGAGGGTAGCTCTGCCGCCTAGTCGGGCAGCACTGCTCCCTCCATAGATACGCCAGCATAGAGCTGTTTTGCTATCATGTGAATACAGCTTAAGGTCATATCTTGCTAGGCTTCACATTTGGAAGTGAAATCCCAAAATAGAACTCGCTAGGATTAGAAAGAGTACTGTATGGTGGAGGATTGGCTAATGTTCTTGTAGTTTCCTGTGGTTGACTGTAATTTAAGTAAAGACTAGTAGTGTATTTCAAAGGTTGCACCTTTAACAAGGAATTGCTTTGGCTTCCAGTGTTCTGGGAGTCTCGGTCTGGTCCAAACCTCAGCGCCGGAGCCAGATCCAGGTGTTGATGAGCCAGAAGGTCACCGTAGCAGAGTACAGGATCACCTCTCGCTTGGAGCGCTCTTTGTTTTCCTCCTCCAGCAGCTGCAGGCGGCGGTTCAACTTCACAATCTGAATAATGACCACAGAAACCTTTCCTTATCTACTTTAAAAAAGGGTCAAATGTGTCACATCCAAAGGATTACCACTATATACTATAAGTATTAAGTATGCAAGATGGTGTCAAAGGAGCTTTACATTTAGATATTTGTGTGATCATGTGTTTGAAAAGTACAACATATCAAACAAACTTACATTAAAGCCCAAGTAATGTCTTACTGGCCCCATGATGTAATGACTGCTTGTATCTGTAATGTATTTCTGATGTTTGTGTACATCTCAGTATATACAAAAGCCAGTTGTATCTCCTCCGATATGTGACACCTAAACTTGCTGTGTCAGCATGCCTTTGTAACAATTCAGTTGTAGACAGTGAAGCTACAAATAGGAGAGAATACTTGCAACAAGCAGAATATGCACAGCAGAGCAGATGAGGAGCACATGAATCACGTTTAGGCGTGAGAGGTATTACCTGCCGTCGCAGTGACGAGGCGTCCATTAGGCCAGACTCCTCAGGGTTTATATCCAGAGCCAGCTCCAGGTGGGACCTGTGAGTACATATCCACAGATTTAAAGAGTATTACAGCATTTCTTCTACAATACAGTAATTCATTTAACTTTCCTCTTGTTCATTTGAATATGTATTCTATTTTCTACACTGTTGATATGACAAATAAAGCCTTTGAATCCTTTGAAGATCAAAATATCTCAATTTAGAATAATGCCAACAGTGACATACTTCAAATGAGTGCAACTCAGCGGCTTTCTGCATAGCTACAGAAACAGTCCAACACACATTTATCCAACCATATAATGTTGTTGGACAATAGCGTTAAAAACCTGAACAAACATCATGACAGCACAAGTTCAATGTGTATGGCTTTATTATAAGGTACAATTCATTAAGATGTTCCTGCCCTGTTTGGCTGCCTTGCTTCAGAGACTCCTATACTCCATACCTTTGTCCTGCATTACAGCTCCACCTGGGAAGCTTCCTAAAGGTAACAAGGCTGTGGCAGGAGCAGCTCTGTAATCAATCAGTCCGAGTATACTCAATGAATTATAAATACAGATATAATGCTATTTGCAACATATATGATTGATTTGAACCTTCTTATTTCATATTTAAATAATAACAGACTCAAAGCCGACCAGCTCACACCTGCACACTCAAAGCCTTTCCAGTAGTGACCCGTCTGCCAGGGTTGTTTAACACCAAGCTCTTAATAAGAGCCAACACGCAAACCCCAACTAGCAAAAATATGCAATAATAACAAAGCACTAACTTTCTGAATTCTAATAGTCACAATTGTATTGTTTCTGATTTGATGTAAAGCGTCTTTGAGCATTAGGAAAAGCGCTATAACAATCCAATGTATTATTATTATTATTATTATAATAATTGTGATGACTCGTTTGTCATGAGCATAACGTTTCCTATTTTCAGGAATTTTCTTAGAAATCCACCACCAGGACCAGCCGTTTGTCCTGAGAAACTGATCACAGTGCTTTCTAAGAATTACAGGGACAGAGGAAGACAGATGACCTGCGGGGGGTGTCGTCCAGCACCTCGATGACCTGCTGGTACGCCCGGCGTGTCGTCGACTGGATATAATACATGAAGCCGGCAGCTGTAAACAGGTTGATGTGCGCATCCTCAGGGGAACAGAGGGGGGGACACAACCGGACTGGGGGGGCAGAAGGGGAAGGGGTTACACTGGCGGAGAGGTAAGTGGAGAGAAACGGTAAAGAGATAAGATGTTTTTATAAAGCAGATATGTGAAATAAGCATGACATATAATACGTTTATTTAAAAACATATACATTAATATAACAAGCATTTCAGATGTGGGCTTACCTTGCATCACCTCTGACGCTCTGACAGCTGTGGCGGCCATGTATGTTCTCACTCGCACTGCGTTCCCTCCGAGACCGAGAGTGAAAGTGAGCCTGCAAAGTATACACAGATTGGACATGTTGTAAGGCTCAAATGAAACGTTAAAGTAGGCCATTTTGCATGTAGCGATTATTTAACAAATACTTTCCTATGATTATTATAAGGGCTTCACAATTAATTTAAATTGTATCGAAATCGCAATATGGACAAATGCAATATTCAAATTGAAGAAAGCGCAATATTTGTTAAAGACTAAATATGTTCTGAGAGCCCTCAGCTATCAAACTCCTCTGCTGTGGAACCGGGTTCCAGTTTAACACTATCTCTAAGAACTCATATCCCAAAGATGCTAACTAAGCATCCAGGTTATCATTCCTAGAGGTTTTTTCTTTTTTTCTCCAACCTGGCTCATTGCAAGTATTAAAGGAAACGTCTGGATCATGAGTCATCATGAGGTTATTGGATTATCAATGTGTTTTGTTCAAATCTATGCACAAGACACCGATTGCACGTGTGTCTGTCCTAGGAGAGGTATCCCTCCTCTGTTACTCCATGAGGTTTCTATCATTTTTTTCACGTCAATTGTGGCGTTTCTTTGGCCCTGGAACAGCTTGGAGGGGAGTTTCAAGTCAATTCACTCAATTGTACTGAAAAATACAAAGGATGAAAACGTACCACCTGGCTGGGATTGCTATGAGAAGCGGCAGTTTGTTCAGTCTCCATAGAGTCCAGTGGCTGCTCTGCAAGAGTGAGGACACGTGGGGGGGCCTTCATGTTCAGGAGGTCCATGGCAGGGATCGATTGGATCAGATCCAAGTCTCGAGGACGAGAAAATTCAGAGTCGCCATCATCACCTGTGGAGAACAGGGACAGTTAAATAAAAAGGGTCGGGTTAGGCCGGTTAGATAAGTCAAATGCAAACAGTGTGTCGACTTTAGTCCAACTTTCAGCTCTCCATGCTGAGTTGTGTGTGCCTTGTCCTCACCTGCTACGATGATCCTCTCCGGCACCTGCATCATGGTTGTGTGAATGGGCAGGGGCTGCTGAAATTGTAGGGACTCTGAAGGGTTCCCCGAAGCCACCTTGATGGTATCAGGTATTCGCATCCTCTGGCTGATGCCCTCTGTGTACTCCAACTGATAATGGATGCGGCTCATCTCTGCCACCTCTGCAGAGAGGGTGGTGTATGGCCCACTCATCTGGCCTGTAAACACATTCAATGAATAGATATGGAAACACGTTTAAAATAATCAACAGAAAAAGTAAGGAGTTGGACTGTAAACATTGAAATGCCTGTCGTGTCATCTTGAGTTTGTGTTATAGTACAGAGCAGTATCATTATACCCGATTACAATAACACATAACGTTACTTCAGTACATGCTTACTGGTTGCTTGTCTAATAGTACTGCCCAAAATATACTGTAGCCCGGGCTTGTCCCATGAGGAACCAAATATAAGCCCAACCACATGATGGAAGGTAGGGGGTGTATAAGCTTAAACTAATAAATAATACATTTCACGTTGTGTTACATGAAATTACATAACGTTGACATGAGGTGTAGCCGTTGCTGTCACATGGCCTCAATGTCATTGAATTAAAATCCTCACCTGACGCCATGTCTAGCATGTAGCTAATATGTAGCTAATGTCACTAGTATGTTTAGCATTAGCTAATGTTGCCTTTACCATAACACGTTAGCTAAGCAGTGCTTTCCAACCGCGGACTGCCCTCTGTAGCAGAGATACTCATGCTCTATCAGCTTTATAATTAGGACTACTTACCGTTATGGTTTTAGCACCAGGTGTTAAAATGTCATGTGTGAAATTGCTGTTCTTACTGCAAAATGAACAGCATTTACAGGAATGGACGACAAGTGAAACCGAGGTACACACACCGCTTCAAACTAGCGTGTGCTTGTGCACATCCGCCAGCGATATCCTGCGTGTCCGCGGGGGCGGAGCGTATGAGCCCAACGCACTGTCAGTCAAACCGACCCGCCTCAGTAGGGGGCACCCGGATCTGAAAACGAGCGCACACAATTATCACACTCAAATGAGTTAGTTCAAATACAATGTTTTATATCTCTATGACTCTGACCTAGGTCATACACAATAACGAAATATTATTTACGTATTTATAACAATAATACACTAGTATTGTGACAGAATAACAACAATTCCTTACTTGCAGAGAGAACCCATAATGTCCTCATTGTTTACTGACATTTCATAACAATGAACTGTAATAGAGAATGATGTGAAAATTATATTTTTTTCAGAAAATCTGTTGATGGATTGCTTTTCATTATAATGTTGTGGTAACGATGATGAAGCCGGCCAAAAGATATAATGAAAACAATCTAATATGTAACATAAGCATATGGCCTAGGCCTACCCCAGCCCTTTGACTAGTAATAATTGAATGGAGGTCACTCCTTCACAGTTCAAAAAAATTAACATGCACATGGTACACTGTAAAAGAATGCCAGTAACTGGGCTAGTCCAAATGCTTTTAATACAAATATGCACACATACAACACGTTTCAGGTGCATTATTCATGCTAGTATGAAGCTATGTGTATGGGCCCCATTGATTTTATTAAACAATAATGTATTCTGATATATTCATCAAGTAGGCACAGTATTGACAGCACCTAAAAGGGCCTTCAAACTAGACTTTGACACATTATGTATGGCACATGACACTATGCAGCTGAAATGTAATCACACGTGAATATGTATCAGTGATAGAAGAAGTATCAGAAATGACTAAAACCACAATTGTATTAGTATAATGAAGAACATATTTTTAAAGCACCTTAAATTAACATTAAATAATTATTTATGCAGTCACATGTACTGTAAGGATACATGTATTGTTGTTATCAGGCTAACCCTATTCTATATTCCATTATATTTGTATATTATACTTTTGGGTTGTTTACATTACTGCACAACAATACAAGGTTCCTCATTTAATACTCATTACATGTTGTTTAAAATATTCATCAGAAAATGAACTACTAACTAAATTCATCAAAACTAATGTTGTGGAGTAAAAATAACAGTATTCCCATCTGTAGAGAGTAGCATAAAATGTAGAAAGGCTACTTTAAAAAGTACACTTACCTAAACATTTGACTTAATTCAGTAGATTTACTTAAAGTATTTGGTATATTTTAATCATGAATGTCTGCGACAGCATCTGAATGTAAGTATTTTCTTCAGTTATTTTGGATTGACAGTTTAGAAATACACCTCCCACAATTCCACCTTCTTGGATCCCACTGCGCATGCGTCCTCCGGCTGGGCCATTATTTTGTCCTCCTCAAGCTTCAAATGAACAACAGGCTAAGCGTTCCTTGAAATGAATTAAATATTTATAGACGCTGGGAGCATTTCATCTTCTTGTTCGTCACAAATGGAGTCTCTCGGTTAACAGCTTGTTGTCTCGCCGGGCCACTCAGTCCTCCGTTGGACTCGGAGGCCGAAAACAGAGCGAGGAGTGACAGCCCCGTTAAAGCCAGCAGACTGGGTGTTTATCTAGTTGGCTAGCCACCTAGCTAGCTTCCTAGACAGCTAAGAGGGGAGGAAACACCCGAAAGGACCATTCGGTAACCTCGGAAAGACAGAGCTGTGGCTGTCCCGGTCCCGTCCAACCGGCAGAGAGGATGGCACACCTTCGAGACATGCAGAACCAGGTACAAAAATCCTCTTTTAACCGACTGTCACCTCCCTTTAAGGTCCAAGACAAGTCGAACCCCCATGAATGTCAGGCTCTCCATGAATAGGTGGGGAGGGGGTCTAAGCTATCAATGCAAGTGACAAAAACCTAGCATATACACACACTTATGTACTCATTTATTTCGGCAGCATCAGGTGAAAGAATGTCATTAGATCTTATAACAGTATACAGTAAAGTTTGAAATGTCTCCATTGTTTTAGTCTTGCCATTATCACATACTGCAGACATTACAATATTTTGAAAGGAGTTGACTTCATTAAGGGCCTCCTCTCCTACTCTGTTAAATGATAACTCATTTCTGTTATGCAAAGAGAAAACCACTGAACCTATAAGTTGGGTGTCACTTGAGTGACATATTGGCACAAAGTTCGATCTACTGTCCAGTTATTATACAGGCAGTGACTGAAGAGATGGGTTCATGGACACAGATAAGAAATGTTAATCATATATCAACTTTTTATATTAAGCAGTGAATTAGATCATTTTTATGTAGGCTAACAGATGTCATGTAGGGCTGGGTCGATACATGGAGAATATGTATTATTACGTTATTGCAACAATATCTTTGGGTTGACCATTTGGGATTCAAAAAACATTTATACAATGACATTTTCAACAAAGAATCAATAGTAATGTGTATATAATAACAACAAATTGGTCAAGGAAAATGATAAAACAACTAAAACAGTCTGTTCAGTTCAGAAAATTACATAACTTCAGCATTTTAATCCACACAACACTTATGCCATATTAAAAGGGCCCTATTGTGCTCATTGTGAGGTTCATATGTATATGCTGTGCCTCTACTGTGACTACTACTTTAATGTTCAAAAAGTGCTTTATCTGTGTCATACTTGTGACCTCCCGCCCCTTAGCCTATCAAGTACAATGTGTTGGAGCGCGAGCCAATAGAAGCACCATAGTGTTACATAGTGATGTCACTATATACAGAAGAAAAGTATTCCAAAGAAGGTGTTTCAGGCAGGGGGGGGGGGGGGGGGGGAACACAGGGATTGTAACCTTTGCAGAACACTTACATGCACACAAAGCTATAGAACAGACGTCAGGACAGGGACAACCCTGAAGAAATAGGGCCTCTAAAAACCTTTAGTTAGCAATTAAGGGATGAACTTTGATCGTCTGATAAAATGCCAATAAAACAACAATAAACCAAACCCTCTGAAAGAAAGAAAGAATAACTACACAACTATGCAATAATAAGTTATACCAACCTTTCCACCATGGCAGTGTTTCCCCTACCATTGTCTTGGAGGGGCGCTGCGCCCCGCCAACGGAGCCCCGCGCCCTCCCTGAAATTCCAGGTGTTTAAAAAAAAAAATTGCAACCAATCTATATCTACTGTCACTTTTCACATTGAACATGTGCTCTTTTATTAAATAAACGAAATGCTTTCATGTTAGGTTGTGAGTGTATTCTTCTTGACCCTAAGAAACAGTGATGCTGCTCTGCTCCAGAGGATTTAAAAAAAGAAATCCCAATATCCCCCCCCCCCCCCCCCCCCCCCCGCTCAGACAGCACCCCGCCAAAGCAGTAAACCTAGGGGAAACACTGCATGGTATGTGTGGAGAACTCACCACAGATGTAGGAATGAGTTAGATGAGAAGATTGATGCTGCAGCGGGGTTCATCATATAGTCTCTATACCCTAACTAATATTATGATACATTAAAACAGACTTGTAGTCTTTGCAGACCATGCACGGAAACTTCTATAACACACTACAGGATCCACAAAAAGCACAATAGGGCCCCTAAAGATATTGAGAATCTAAGAAGTGATGTAGTTTCATATCAAGATATCAATATAATATCAATATATTGCCCTGCCCGACTGTCACTTTGAAATGATCCTTCTATAAAAGAACATTCATATAAAACAAGTCATATGCTTTTGTGCAAGAGACACACACAAAGAAGCCCCGACAGTCATCATGACAAACACGTCATAATAATGCAATGCTTTCTGTCACTGGATCAGAATACCCGGTTGGACCCCGAGGAGTACTTCACCAAGCAGGAGCGGATCGGGAAGGGGTCCTTCGGGGAGGTCTACAAAGGCATCAACAACCGCACAAAGGAGGTGGTGGCCATTAAAATTATAGATCTGGAGGAGGCGGAGGACGAGATCGAAGACATTCAACAGGAGATCACGGTGCTGAGCCAGTGCGATAGTCCATTCGTTACCAAGTATTATGGATCATACCTGAAGGTGAGACACAAGTTCAAAAGTGACACATACACAGATTATTTGCAGACATCAACATGTCAGGGCAAATCTTTTCCAATTTCTTTTTACTTTTTATTTATTTGTTTTTTTTTTACATAGAATATAAATAAAACAAAACAAAGTGTGTTGCTTTCTACAGAAGAGGATTCGGGCCACATGTGACTTTTTTTCTTTTTTTAGATCTTACAAAATCATTTCCGTGTGTTAAGTCCGAATTCTGAGGAAAAAGTCACAATAAGAAATGAATTTAAACGATAAATGACATTTGGCTCTTGTTCTCTTCCGTAGTATTTCATCTGAATGCAGTTTTGAAAATAAATCCTAATAATCTTGGACGTCTGTAATCTAATATTGTTCCTCTCAGGGGACCAAGCTGTGGATTATCATGGAGTATTTAGGTGGAGGATCTGCTCTGGATCTGGTAAGAAGACTTATATATTCATGTTTTATTTACATGAGGAAACCTTGAGCAGTTCTTTCTCATCACTTCCACCTTTTAAAAAAAAAAAAAAATGTGTTTGTTCTTCTCTAGCTGCGTCCAGGGCCTCTTGAAGAGACGTACATTGCTACTATACTGAGAGAGATCCTGAAGGGGCTGGAGTATCTGCACTCAGAAAGGAAGATCCACAGAGATATCAAAGGTAATAAGCACTCTCTATCACTAAGCATCTTATACATATGAATTCATTTCATTCTACAGTGCTTTCCTGCTACAAAGCCAGATACCTTCTCATCATTCAGAGTAGGCATGTTTTTGATATACCAGCATAGACAACAACAGTGATTACTTAAACATTTGATATTGATAACATACTTCTAAAACAGATCATACATTGTAAATAATCCAGCGCCTCTTAAATCACCAATCAAATACGTTTCCGAAGACAGTTATGGAAACAGATGATCTCTCCACCTCCCTGCTACTACCAGCGAACAACATGTGTCCAGTCTGAAGCAGATGCTGACACACACTGACATATGAGTGTGTGAACACCATCTGTGAGCTCTAACATTGCTCAGCTGTTCTGTAGGTGTTTCTATCTTACATGTTGTATAAATAAGGACACAGAGGTGAGTCATTAAGGAGACTTCTTTTATTTTAAAGCAATATTGTGTGATTTTGTATTTACTTAATTCCTATATTTATTTTTCAATTCTGTTATCAGAATCAGAAATCTTTTATGTGTCCCGCGACGGGGAAATGTACATGATTACATCAGCAGATAAAGTGAGGGGGACAAATGGCTAAGTATGCACACGTTATTAATAACACAACGAGTCAAAAAGTGAAACAAAATAGCAGATATGTACACCGTAGTGATACACGTGAAATGACAGGAGCTTATATTGCAATAAAAGCAAACTAGATGGCTAGAGCATCGCTCGTAGCAGGATACTCACAATGTCTAAGGTTTAGTCAATTCATCACAACCAACTTATTGTGAATGTGTTTTATCTCAAACCAAAATCAAATCATATACCACCCATCAAATCATATACCACCCATCAAATCA
>CALSBZ010046932.1:10108051-10153175 GCA_943591055.1 Gobionotothen gibberifrons
CCACCCATCAAATCATATACCACCCATCAAATCATATACCACCCATCCCTACTTTAGCCTTTCAATCTGCTAAATATGTCAAATGGTTAGACAACAAAATACACCTGATTGACGTGGTGTTAAAAACCCAATGACTCCAGATGATGCCCCATCCTTCATGCAGGATAACAGTCCTCTCCTCCTCCCTCTCCTCCTCCCTCTCCTCCTCCCTCTCTTCCTCCCTCTCCTCCTCCAGCTGCCAACGTGCTGCTGTCGGAGCAGGGCGAGGTGAAGCTGGCAGACTTCGGGGTGGCAGGTCAGCTGACGGACACTCAGATTAAGAGGAACACGTTTGTGGGCACGCCTTTCTGGATGGCTCCGGAGGTGATCAAACAGTCGGCCTACGACTTCAAGGTGAGGCAGAGTGTGTGGAGCGCACACACACACACACACACGCACACACACACACACACACACACACTGAGAGCACTGTGTTATGTCTGCTTCGTTTCTATTCTCACAGATGAATCATGTTGGTAGAACATCACACCTATACATAGAAGGTTATTGGTGAAGGCACTGATGGTAGGGATTAGACAATGATTTTATTGCAGATGGTGATAAAGAAACACTTTCAAAAAGCTAACTAGCTTGTGTCATGTAAGAACAATTCCAATATATTTAAAACAATGATCCCGTATAAAGGATCAGTCCTCACTTTGGGACAATCAAAAATACTTGTTTCCTAACTTAATGTAAGGTTAAGCTATTCCAAGATATTTAAGGGTCGCTTTAAGCACATTTTGATTGGATTATTTTCTGAATCTAATTGATTTTTAACAGAATAATCATGACATGAAATGTTTATATTTCTTAAGTATTATTTATCTTTTAAAAATAAAATATAAAGTCTAGGGATATTTTTACAAGATTACACAAATATATGACAATCACTAATTCTTATATTAACTTGTATTAGCTAACCACTAATGTTTATTTCTAGAATACAAATCTGACTTTCAGAGTCTGGTTCATTTTTTAAATGATGATATGAGGTTATAGTCAATGGTATTGTGATCTGTATTTGTACTCTTTTCATTTTCTGCTATTATTGCATTTGTATTTTAGCCCCTGTACATGACTTGGTTACATTCTTACCTTTGACACCTTTGTTTTGGCTTATTTATCATAGAGTTTGTACTTATTGCCCCATAGGATCTGAGATTGTTGACCCACAAAGATGCATTGCAACTGATGGAAGGGCTATTTATTTTTAGCACTGCTTTTTGCCTTGCTAGCATAACTTACATTATTATCTTTTAGTTGTTGTACTGTTCATGTTCATGTTAGTTGACTTTTCTCCTATGCCTCCTGACAAGCAGACACAACATGACATTTTCAACATTGGAAGAACTTTTGAATCCAGGTCATTTTATTTGATGTAAGTTCACACCCCTTACCTACCACGTCTCCCCCCCCCCTCAGGCTGATATCTGGTCCCTGGGTATCACTGCTATCGAGCTGGCTAAAGGGGAGCCTCCTAACTCGGACCTCCACCCCATGAGGGTCCTCTTCCTCATCCCCAAAAACACTCCGCCCACACTGGAGGGCCCCTACAGCAAGCCCTTCAAAGAGTTTGTGGAGGCCTGTCTAAATAAAGACCCTCGTTTTGTAAGTAATATACCTGCATCCCCCCCCCCCCCCCCTCCCCTGCACTGTAGCACAACTGAAAAGGGATCAGACATGTTTGTTTGTGGCTAAATAAGATCAGAAATGACCCGGACTTTGATCATTGTTCCTACAAAGTATATGTGTGATTGGATGGCATCCATTTGCCTAACTGGAGGTTTTAGAATGTGATCTGTGCTCTCTCAAATATAAAAAGTTGAAAACACACATCAGCCTTAGCATTTAGCTTTTGAGACACAGCAGTGTAGTCTTATCCAGACAGTCATTGATTTGACACTTCTTTTCTGCCTCTGTGTGTGATGTGCGTGCGCAGAGGCCGACAGCCAAAGAGCTCGTAAAGCACAAGTTCATCACGCGCTACACCAAGAAGACGGCCTACCTGACGGAGCTCATCGACCGCTACCGCCGCTGGAAGTCTGAGGGCCACGGGGAGGAGTCCAGCTCCGACGACTCGGATATGTGAGTCTGCAAAACACATTCATTACATTACATGTTCATTACTGATACTGCTTGGTTTTCTAAAATCACCCATTATTTATCCTCAATTTCTGGAATAGACAGTTATTTGGAGTGGCTGAGAGTAGAACACGTTTACACAAACACGTCTTTAGATTTAAATATTTCTCTCAAAGTCCAATAGCTTTTATTAGTCTAAAGAAAAAGAAATCTTAATAAACTCACAAAATGTGTTCTCCTTATGAAAGATACAAATACACAGACTTCTGAATTCTCTATTTCACCAACTAAGAGAAGCGTGCTTCCTTTGTTAGCTCAGGATAAAACCCACTTCATGCAAACTCAACAGAATGTTGACTAGTCCAGTTTTCACCATTGTCAAAATAAACTGGTGATTTAAAGACACTCTCTCTTTGTCTTTGTCTTTGAAGGTAGCAAAAAGAAATGACCTGAAAAATCATGGTGTCACGTTAAAATGCACTTATACCCCTTCCTCACCAAACCAGTTCCAGTTCTAGCTCCTTGCTTATGCTCTTCTGGTTCCGAACCGGTTCTTCTTTTAGCCCCAGTTGTGTTTCCACCGTCCAGAGCCAGACTGGTGCTGCGTCATGACATCACCGTTTACGTCGCTGATTTTCTCAGCAACGCCGGTCACAACCACAACAATGTGGTACTGCGTCGGGTTGATGATCGTGTTGCTTTTAATCATACGAAGCCAGATTCAATTAAATAACTACTTCTCCAACGTTATACTCTTCCCCAGAGTGCAGGGATTCATTGTTTATTAGTGTGGTTCGGCATCACACTATGCCTGGTTAGTGTTGCCTCACCTTATATAAGTGTGTGGTCGCGTTCTAGACACTTTGCTCAGCCCCCCTGCACCCGCCTCCGACGTAAGTGGGACATATTTGGTTCTTGGTTTTCTGGACGGCAGTCGAGTGGAGCCAGATAAGAACCGGTTCTCTGCCCCTGCTGCGGTGGAAACGGGAAGAGCCGGTGCTTAATCAGGCAATAGCTCCGAACTGGCCCTGGAACTGCTTTAGTGGGAAAGGGGCCTTAGCGCTTGGCTTCCTCTGAACAGAAAGCCTTATTCCTGCTTTGACCGTAGTTCCACTAGCTGTTACCCAAACACCATGTCTAAAACTGAAGCCTGTTCCTAAGCATACAGTCATACATGAGCACAAAGATATGATGCTAATGGCCCAGTAGTACACACACACACACACACACACACACACGCGGGGGTTATCAAGTGGATCGCTCAAGCCAGCCGTGCCCTATCTAGTTAGGTGCGCGTTCACATGAAAGGGGTGGTATCTGGAGCATTCGACCAATCACAAACATGGAGAAGTGTACTGACAGTGCAGCACGTCATACTTCCTGAATCAAAAGTCAACTATATAATTAGACAAATATGAAGACGTTAAACTTTAAACATCCATGACTCAAACACTTTATCCAGGATAAAAGCCACATAGCTGCACCTGCAAGGTGAATACAGCTGGTAACAGAAAAAGTGTTTGAATGCGTACATTAACAGGTTTATGATATGCCCCGTCTAAGACACGGTCTGACTTGAATTACATTTGACTCGAGTGTTTCGTAATGTGTTGCTTAAAATAATACTTCTGCATACAGTATGTGACACTGTGAGTGTTGCACGGCCAGATACGGCTCAGCTGACTCAGATAAGGAGATATATGATACATTATGATGTGATATGCCGCGGACTGTACTGTTACTTTGATCCAGTTACTTATGTTGCGGCAGATATTTAATTAAGCTTTCTTAACGCTAATGTTATAATAGTCAGATTGCTCTGAAGATGGGAGGTGATATTCTATTCAATTTCACGTTCACACAGTCTGTGATTTTTGCCGGCCATCTTTCCTGCAACGGCAGTTTTTCTGTATTTCCTTTCTCCTGTAATGTGACTTGATCGCTTTAAACTCCGCACACGGAGCTCTGATTGGTCAGCAGGCGGTGCTTTCACTGAGTTGAACTCTCAGCCTGGAACCTAACCTCCTCCCGAGGAGGTTAGCCGCTCAGCATAAGTTACCATGGAGATCTAGCCTGCTAAAAAGAGAACCAGCTTCGTAAGACCGGAAAGCCGGAGTTTTCCCTGAAGTTAGCCGGCTAAGCGAAAATCCTGCTTCGTAGTATACCCCCCTGGTGGACATACTGAATTAATTCCATACATGTTTCTGTCCCTCATATTAAATACCTATGTTTTGTCTTTCTGTCCTTCCTTCAGGGATGCTGATGGTGATGTGGACACGTGTCCCATGTGGACCTTCCCCACAGTCCGACCCACCACTCTAAGCAAATTACGGAAAGGCTACACACACACAGATTCAGAGGTAAGACACACACACACAGCAAACTGACACACACAGTCCAATCTTTTGTGGTTTCTTCTGACACTCTTTCTCCTCTCAACAGTCAGGAGACTCAGTGAAAAGGCAACCCAAGTCACAGTGCTTGTCTGCGTTGGTAACACCCATCTTCAGAGAGGTAGGCTGTGGGGAGGGCGAGTGTAGAGCTTTGAGAGAAGAACAGCAAGCAGGCTTTAATATAGAGTACTAAATCGTGTCTGGAGAATCAGAATCAGATTATATAATTGAATTTAAAACTATTAAAAGTAAAAATGCAAAAGCAATATAATTACACAACAAAGTTAGTCAAATAAGAATATTTTGACTTTAAATAATGTCCACATAGTTTTAAAAGGGTCTTTTTGAGACATCTTTGATTTGGAACAGTTACTAGTAGTTTATATATTTGTCAGAATTAAAATGAAAGCGTGAAGCTCAGCTGAGAAAACCTAACCAATACCTGCTTGTTAAATGAAGCCCTGGACAGTCATTGTGTTTGATTGCACATCAAACAAGATTATTTCTAATCGATTGTTCCTCTTCTACTAGTTGAAGGAGAAACGGCGGGCGAGTGGGGGGGGCGTAGGAGCCATCGAGGAGCTGGAGAACGCCTTCAACCTGGCTGAGGAGTCGTGCCCAGGCATCTCCGACCGCCTGGTCACACACATGATGGAGAGAGTGTGCAGGTGGGTCTGTGGGAGGAGCTCTGTGCAGCAGAGAGATATTAGGCTTGTTTGAGACGCGTTGCGGCTCGCCTCGAAAGTAGACGAGAATAGCCGATCGCAGCCGTGGGAGGTCTCAAAAAGCTCGCCTGAAGTCGGACAGCTCGGAGTCGGCTTCGTCCTCTTCTTCTCTCGGTTTTTTTGCGGATTGCAAACAACTTTAAGGTGCATACCGCCACCTCCGGAGTCGGCTTGACTCGGTTTGCATTTATAAAGAATGCACACATGTGTTTAATCGTTAATGTCAGATATGTACTAAGTAAATACATTTGTTCCTCCTCAAGATTAGATTCAACTTTATTGTTATTACACATATTACAGGTACTGAGACAACGAAATGCAGTTTAGCTTCTAACCAGGAGTGCAACAAGCAGTAAAGTGAAAAGTAATGTACACAATCTACAGAATAAAATATAGAATGAATTGAATGATGAATAAACAGTGAGGGGTATGAATACACTAGATATACACAGCAGCCTGTGAGCAGTATGAACAGTGTGTATGAATATGCTAAGATATATAAAGTATGAAAACGGTAAGCAGTGCAAGTATAGTATAACATATATAGATATTAATTTCATGATAAACATTGTGGAACAATGATGAAAAATGTTAATGGAAGTGGCGACGTAAAACTGACACAAAACAACAAACTTTTGCCGAGCCAATTGGAGCGTTTCATCAGCAGCACGTGGTAAAAACCACCAATGAGCGCTCAGCTCGAGATACCAGCGAGACGTTTCCCATCAAGCATTTCGCTTCCGCAACCCGTGGAGAGAAACTGCGCCGCTTCGCTCTCAAGGCTGCGGGCGTCTTTGTCCCGCGAGATTTCAACGTCTCATGTAGGCGAGCCTCCAGAGCAAGTCGGACAAAATGACTAACCATCATGCAACGCACAAGCAAGACGTTGATCGCAACTGCGCAGGTCTCGCTTGTCTCAAACAAGCCTATTGTACTGTGACTAATCCACTTCCTGTCCTTCTTCCAGGTTTTCTTTAAATGGTAACACCACCCCTTCTTCGCGGTGAAAGCCCAGCTGGATGTAACTCAACCCCCTTCCTTTTCTGTCTCCCAGACCCCCCCACGCCTCTGATAAGGACCACAGAAGACCCCAACCACCCCTCGTATCTTTGCACCTTTCCCAGTCCTGTCCCCCCCGAGAGATCTTTTAATTAGTTATAATTAAATATTTTTACAGTTTTTTCTTTAAGAGCGGAGAGTATTTAAAACAAAAAAGCCATGACATTTAGAGCGTTGTGTATACCTGTTAGATTGAGAAGAAAAACCTATAATAAAGTCTATGGAAAATGTCACATCCTGTTCAGTGTCTCCTTGGTTTTGCTCTGCTTAATGCTCAATTACAAACATTGCCTCCCTGCCTGAAACGCCTCCATTGGACTCCTTTGTTTACTTCCGTAACATCTCCGTCTGCAGGTCACCCTTGAAAAAGAGATATTTTGATCTCAAGGGGCTTTCACCCGTTTAAATAAACGCACAAACTCTAATTTATATTATCAGTTTTATAATGGTAAGGACAGCTGCATTATTTTGTGAATGAGAACACAGAGACGTCAGTAATCTTTTAAACTATTTAATAACTTAAATCAATTCAATAAACCAAATTATATTTAACATTACTTTTGTTAATGACCGTAAATTGTCACAGCAAATAATGTCTAAAAAATATGCTGACATGTGATTAGTTTTTTTCCCTTTCTAATTTCCTCCTTTCTCAAAAAAAAAAAAGATAGTTTCAGATCATTTGTTCACACTAAACTGTAATTACACTTAGTAAAGGCAATCTCAGTGGTTTTGTCTCCCCGAGGCAACAGTAGCAGAGGCTGATATCAATGTGGGAACATGTTAAGCTTTAACTCGGTGTTATACTAGAGCAGGTCGATAAATACAAAAGAAGAGCCTCAAATCAAGAGATTAATAAAGTTTATTAAACTTATTACAATATATGCATCAAGAACAATATTTGGTGCTTTAAAAGTGGGTAAAAACAGCACAAAGAGGAATGTCGAGAACTCACATCTTGGCTGGTGAGGGGGACGTTGGCTGCACCGACCTCATGGGGTCGTTTTTTTAAATCTCTGTGGTCAGGGAGCCACAGAGTACTCGGCAGTAGGGACTGCTACCTCTCCCTGCAGCAAGGAAACAACGCTGCCTGGCACATGACTTCACTTGACATTGTAGAGGGAACACGGAGGAATGACTTCTAGTTGATGGGGAGCACCAAACGGAGGCATCGCACCTCATTTGAAAGTCCTTCATTTGTCTATAGGAAGACTGTCACTTGAATGCCATCATATTTCAAATACACTGATCTGAGAACTGCACCAATGGAGACTTTGACAGGAGAGGAGGGAAAATTCACAGGAAAATCTGACCTTGGTCGACTTGTATGCACATGATTGGGATCATTTTTTAACAATGAGCGAGGTGGACTCTATGAATTGGAAACTTAAGTGGTCATTTGTAGACGGAGAGAATCCTGTTTTGGCGGGAAAAGCTACCAGTTGTCCCTTAGTTCACTCTCCCAAATGAGTTGGCACGTGTTTTCAGAGATGTTCCAGAAAACAAGTAACAGTACTTTGGTTTTCTAAATAGCAACAAAAAGTAACAGTTTGTATCAAAGATATATGCCACCTTTTCAGAAGATGGGTCACATGACTTCATTTGAGTGACTGGCAAAAGCAAAGAAAGAAAGAAATAGAACCGTGTGGAAATATATAAACATAACACTGTTTGAATATACTTTACTGTATGTATAAAAAAAATGACTCCAGATCCTGTAAAGGATTGGAATACAAAATAGTGGCAATAACCAGGATGCCTTTACACGTTCTCAGCTATCATCCGTCCTCAGTCAAACTGGAGCAGCGGCCCGAACACCTACAGGGGAAAAGAACAAGTTAGCATCAACAAAAGCTCACATCTAGGTATTTAAGTTAAAGAGGACTTTCTGCTCGTGTTCAGGGTCGTATTAGCATTTAGTTCCTCTACTCTGACACGTCTCCATGCTTTAATGTTCAAAAGAAAATAGTTCAATGGAGGCGTTTCAGACAGACGGGGGTGTGTGGGAGAGAAACTCCCAGAGGTGGGCAATTCATTATCCTAAGGGTCCTGATGAGAAACTGGGACTGCGGGCCGGACCAATACACTGACCCCCATTCGGCTCAATATCAATGTATTTCTTTATATACAAGCAGTATATCGTAAGGTTTTGAGAAGCTGCTACTCGTTACAGAATATGAAATAAAGCTATATACAAATAAAAAAGCCAACATTCTATCACTATTTAAAACAACATTCACAAGAACAATTGAGCCATTTGAATTTAACAAAATTAACATGTTTTACAGTATTTGAGGTCTTTAAATAAAGAGGTATATAGTAAGGTGTTTGGGAATATTAGCCTTTGCAGACCATACACAACAACTTGCTTCAAACACATTGCAGGAAAGGGAAAAGCCCAAAAGCCATAATAGGGCCAGGGGTGTTGTCCTACCGTTGACTCTTCACACATGTTGGCCGTCCCCCTCTCCGTCACCCTGCTTCTGCATCTGCAGCTGCATCTTGGCGATCATCTCCTGCATTCGTCTCAGCTGTGCAACACAGAGCAACATGTTGGACAACTGCACTCCACACAGCACATTCGCTCAGCTGAGGTTCAGAGGTGTCTTACTGAATGTTTTCTTATTAATGCCAGTTAGAAATCATTGACTAGTAACAACTCCCACTGTGAATAATTCAACAGAAACCAACTGTGAATCATTGGTCAGCTTAACACAACAGGAACAATTACTTGACATGTTTCATTGTTCCTAGGTTTCAAAGTGTAATTCATCCATAAAAAAGAATGACAAAATAGAAACTCATGTCTGTAACCCAAGTGTACCTGCAGGGGGTTAGCTTAGCTTAGCTTAGCATATGGACTGGAACAGCTAGCCTGGCTATGTCAAAGTGTTCTTTTTTCTTTTAAATCCAGCTCAGGTAAAGCTCACAGAAATAGCTTTCTTGAGTTGGAGGCGGATTATTTGTTCAGTCACGCATCTGTCTGTCAGCAGCTGACCTTACATACTACTAGAACCATTAGACTCGTATTGTGTGCTTAAGGACAAATCATGATTGTGGTTATTTATTTATTGTAAAGTGTATTTTGCCATTTGTATTTACTGTTGACTCATGGTAAAAATGGCTTCAGTTTGGAAAGGTGTTTCTGCTAAAGAAGGCTTTTGTTCCTGTGCCTGAGAGCTTTTCATTCAGTGCACTGCAGACAGACGAGCTTTCATGTTTTCTATGCAGCTCTTTAAACCGACTCTGCAGTCTCAGCTTTGACTCGGACTTTTAGGCTTCAAGTCCATTCTTTTTCACAAAACTTCACATTTTAGGGTTTTATGATTTAATTCATTGAATCGTACTACCTTTAGTTTTATTATCTGACCTTGTGTTTTTATTTTATTCATTCTAACGGCACTTTTTAATGCCGTTTACTTATTGTTTCTACCAGTTGTAATGTATAAAGTATTTTTTCTAATACAAATTCAATGTTCTTTCTAATCCGGTTTCCGAGTAACATGAGGAATGACTGACTGTCAATCGTATGAATCAGTGAAATGTGAAAACAGATCCAAAGGAATGCGTGCACACACAATTTGGCTGCTCCTTCCTCAGTGTCGCGTGATCGCCGTCACACAGGAGCTGGCGTGACAGCTGCGGTCTAGGTTAAAACAATTGTGGTTTGTTCTCAACAAACATTACAGCAGCAGCAGTCCTGGAGGGTGCACTCTGCTAGTTCACCTGCTAAGTCTTTAGGATACAACTCTTTGCCTCATTTTAAATACAGAGATGAGTGGCTTTGTTCTTCTCATCTCATTCTTGACAAAAAAACTAAAACCTATTTTTTTAATGTATTTATTGTATAACTTTTTCTTTTAGTGGGGGGGGGGGGGGTATAGTTTTGTGTAATGTCTTTTGCTGGATAAAAACAAAATGCCAATTATAATATAAGTGAAAAAAAGTGCATATCCAAAAAAGTGAAACTGTTCCTTTAAGAAATCTGGTCAATGCTAAGGGTAAATCTATGAAACATAATAAATAAGCCTAAAGTAGTGTCATCATGTCTGAAGTGTCTCACCTCAGCCTCCTTCTCCTGCAGGATCATGTCCTTGTCCGTTTCCTCCGGCTCCGGGCCCTTTCTGCATCAACACGGCTTTAGTTAGTTTGGATGTTTCCGTGACAACACAACGATAACACAACCTCTTATATCTCTGCAGAATGTATAGCAATCAAGCAAAGAATCATTAAGTTTAGTGAAGCGTCAGTGGAGTGAGTGGGTGGTTTCCCAAAAGTGCACGTTGAACTATTTGAAGTAGCATTAGGCAAAGTTGACAAGAAGCCACATTGAGAAGGTGAAGAGGGGATCAGTGGGTTAGTTGTTGTTGCAAAGTGAAGAGTGGGCAGCTACAACAAATAACTACAAAGAGATGAAAGAAAGAAGACTCAAGAGAGTGTGAGGAGTCGGGGGGACAGCGTTTCCTCCCCCAGATGAAAACAAAAATATAACGATACCTCCAGCAGACAGCCATCTTTGGACAGATGGCGAGGCAATGTGAAGAATGCCTTATCCTGGCCAGGCTTTAGAAGAAAGGCTAAAAGATGTTGGGTCTACATCGGGGGGTTAAATGATGATATATGACCTCTACTCAACTACACATGCTATTTAGCTATGAGCTAACCCTCTAAAACCTGCTACGCACACAGCATCAAAGCCACTGCTGCGCTACCACGGCCTAAATGATGCATGAACATGCAAAATGATGAGTTACAGCTACAGAATGATACTAGTTTAATATTGAACTGTAGATAGACAAAAGAACAATAACGCGCATCCATCGAGCACAAGTGTTCCTAGCTTCCTTGTTCACCACCCTGGATGTTTTATTACTGTAACATCTGTGGCGTCATTTCTGTGTTGTTTGTCTAAAACACTACTGTAATGATGATATACGTCTACTGTAAGGTTTTGCTGTTTGAGGTGGGGGAGGTGCAGTGAAGCAAGCGGACAGACAGGTACGTACGCAGGAGACAGAGGCAGAATGTAACCATGGGAGGACAACCTGCCACCCCGTTTGAGGCGGTCCGAGCGGAAGTTCTCGTAGTGGAGGTCCTGGGTCACTTCCTGTAGGTCCTGCATGTGGGTTCTGTGGGAGGAAAAAGGTCACCAACCAATCATTACTTAGGGATGGTGAGCAGGGTTTGTGCGCAATCTGGCTTTGCTGTTGAGGATTGCAACGGCTAACAAACCCTCGCCCAGGCTTCCCTTTGCAACACTGTGGTATTCGCTTCTCCCTTCTGAGCTACTTTTAAAAAAATGGTGGTGCAACATAGCAGACAGCGTGGAAAAGGACCCGCTCCCTAGGTAGATATGAAGGGTTCATTGTAAGATAAGACAATTTAAAGTTTGGGGCGATTGTTGTATTGGGAACAATACTACTTTTCTTCTCTGCCCTGACGTTATATGGACAACACTTTGAAGCTTAATGAAGTAGGCACCGTGTGCGTGTTCAAGGGGACCTTGTGTACTCCTAGGCTCATTCCTTAGAAGGACGCAGATGGCCTAGCAAAAGGGAAGGCTGCAGATAAGTTACCAAAATGGATGTTTCCTTTTTGTTCCAACCTGCCAAACTAACCACTTCTCCAAGATAGCAACACTTGAAACATTTGAAGCACAATATACAGTTAGGCAGGTCAGGGACTCTCAGTTTCATTCTTTCTTATTACTCAAATGTACAAATCTGCAACTCACATCAACATGATCCGCAGCTTGAGGAAGTCGTTGTGCTCTGGGTTCTCCACCTCCACCACCCCCCAGGGGTACAGGCGGCCCCTCACCTTCTTCCCTTTGGCCTCAATCTGCTGGTTGGATCCCACAACAGCGAAAGGGATGCTGGCCTGGAAAAGAGGAGTAGCTGATGACATTTCAAACACAGAGCAAATGGAGCACTCGAATGAACCTCACTTAACATTTCATCGGCATGATAACGAAACAATAAATAAGGGCTGATAAGTTGAGCAGGAAGTGGAGAGTTTACCTTCAGGATCCTGGTCTGCTCTTTGAAATCTTCATCCTCATCAGACTCAGCATCAGGAAGGTGGTAGATCTTGATGCCGTGCTCATCGATCTCATCCAGAACCTTACCAAGAAGACAGTAGAAAACACGTTATAATCAGCCTACGTTACTTTGTATGCTGTTTACTGTCAATGCAAACTAATAGTACCCTGTGAATGTCAGTAAACAGTGGTAAAGGTAAATGTGGTTCATTGAAGCAATTGAACTCCTCAGCGCCTGCTATATTGACAGAGAAAATGTTCTGCTGTTGCACTTTCTGCATCCAGCGACATGTGATGTGACAGTGACAAAGTACAATCTACTTCAGTCTGTAGCCTCCGCCTCTGGGCAGCCAGGGGATGCGCTAGATTCCACTCACAAACTCAATTTCCTAAACCGGTTCTAGGTTTGAAGCAAAAAATATCTAAAAACAAAATTCTGTTTTCCTTGCTTGTACATTACATACAGGTGCAGAGGACGCTATGGAGGACGCTATGGAGGAGGGTATTAGACTCACCAGGTCTGGACCTTTACCCAGATGCTCTCTCTTATCAACAGAAAATATAATCCTGTGAATGTAAAACTTGATGCAATTGACGCTTTATTTTTCTTTCAATTGATCTCAAATCTGTAAACAATACGAGCTACTGCTATCATTTTATAAGGTCACTTTTAAGCTAAATATATATGTAGTGCTTATTGTTTTTTACCATGGTGTACTCAACTGTCTTCTGTTTTACTTATTGTGTTTTTATTATTAATAACGTCTACCTACTTTTTTTATTTAAAATGCAGGTCTATTCTTTTGACTTGATATGCACTAATACTTCAGCCGTTGTAATACCTTAAATGTCCTTGTTGCGGGACAAATAAAGGAATTCCGATTCAGAAACAGAATCGTTCCGATTCAGAAACAGAATCGTTCCGATTCAGAAACAGAATCGTTCCGCTGCAATAGGTGTCAACTGTGGGCAGTTTGTTAGCGTGCATAAGATTGAATCACTTGGACAGAGGATTGCTGGGGAGCTTTTCCGGTGTCCACAGGATCAACTTGGAATGACAACCAAGACTAGCCGGCTCAAGAGGGCGGATGACTGTCAAGAGAGTCATCCTGTCACCTGACGCCATTGTAAGCTATTGGGTTGCATTGCCTGTTAGGGAACTGGGTACCACTTTACAATAAGACTACACTTATAAAAGGCTTTACGAATAGTTTGTAATTCATTTATTAATTAGGTTGTGAACACTTTATAAATCATGAATAAGCTTTTATAAGACATGAGATAAACGGGGCAACTGTGACCGGTTGCTTGCCAAATAGTGAGCCCACATTTATCTGTACGGCTAAGCCTTATATTGGCTACTTAGCTTACTTTGTGTTCCTCATCAGCCAGCATCCTTGGTATCTGTTGTTCACTGAGTTGATTCTCGCTAAGTAGCCAATATAAGGCTTAGTCATCTTGCCAAATAGTGAGCCTGTGTTGATGTATGAAAACTATGTTAGAACTGCTTTATAAATGGTTCTTAGTGATTAATAAAGTGTTTACAACCTAATTCATAACCTAATTATAAACCCTGTATGAATCCTTTATAAGGGTAGTCTCATTGTAAAGTGGTACCGGGAACTGCTAATTGAGCTCCGTGAGAAAGAGAACTCAGTTAAAAAACAGGGCTGACTGAGAGAACTGACTACATTAACCATCAACACTAATTGGACATCCACAAAAAATGGCCTGGCAATATTACATTTTAGAAACATTTCTTTGACACTTCCTGTTTTAGTTTAGTACTTTAGGTACAAAAAGTATTTTCATACAGTGGACGGTAACAGTGGTGACCATGAGCACATGATAGCTGCTGGTTATTTCAGGAACTGGAAGTGAAGTGGAACAATAGGTGACTGTGCTGTCCTCACCCGGCGCTTGAGCCTCTCCCTCTCTCTGAGGGTGAGCGTGTCCGCCTTGGCGATGACAGGAACCACGTTGACCTTATTGTGAATGGCCTTCATAAACTGGACATCCAGGGGCTTCAGGCTGTGGGCAGGAAACAGAGACCAAAAATAAGTATTTGTCAAATGTTTACTAACTGAAAGCCCTGTCTGTGTGTGAGCATGTAGAGCCGGACTCACCCGTGGCCCAGCGGGGAGATGAAGTAGAAGCAGCAGTGAACTCTATTGTCAACAATGTGTCTACGATTTAGACCGCTCTCGTCATGGAGGTAGCGCTCAAACTGGTCATCAATGTAGCTGATGATGGTGCTGAAACTGGGTAAGAGAAATAAATACTATTTCATTACAAAAGACAAACTATTAGACACATTTCTGAAAACATTTAATGCAAAAGAAAAAAGTAAACCCTTTATCCAACTCTTTATAAATGCATATACATCAGATATTTAAAAAATAATTATCTCCTGACTTTATCAGAAAGAAGTTTATAAAGACAGTCCATTTTTAACACACACATACTTCATTAGATTTAAAATCTATACATTTAGGTTTTATTTCCCCAGAAGAAAAAGGTATTAATATTTATGTTGGATGTGATGTGAAGAAAGAAACAAAAGAAAAAAGGCTCTGACCAAGTAATGGAGGATGCATGTTGGGTCCATGAAAAGTCTACATGAATACGTTCTCTTTAGGACTTGAAATATCTGAACAAACGTTTATTTTTCACTGCCTCAGTTTAGTGGCTCATCACTGATAAAGATAACTATTTTGACACTGGGTAATTTAAAATGTAAAACCCTTTATCTCATCATCATCATCATCATAATACGCCCTAAAAACAAAACCTACCAGTCTTGGCTGTTGATGGCGTCTCCGTATCCCGGAGTGTCGACCACGGTGAGGCGGAGCTTCACTCCTCGCTCCTCAATTTCTACCGTTGACGCCTCGATCTGAACCGTCCTCTCTATCTTCTCTGTTAGAACAAAGTGAGAGAACTCATGACAACATGTAAAGTCACAGTCAGCCCACGTCAACATGCTTTCAATATGACGCACGGTAAGACACCACAGGCAAAACATTTGGTTTGTTAAGCAGATGACCATTTGAAGAGTTTGAGCTATTTTGCATCCAAAATATACATTTCAGATGTTATAGTATATATTATAATATAAAGTGTTCACATTGTTTATATTACTTCTTTTTCTAAATTCTTATACATTTGAGATTTCTCTTGGATTCACCAAAAGTTAGCATTAGGTCATCTCATTTGCATATTTGAACTTAGGAACTTAGAAAACACTACGTTTGATGGTGATATCCTTGCCCCAGAATTTGAAACCTTTTCACCCGTAGCGTCTTGTAACAAGCTTCAGTAAGAGTAGGGATGGGTATCGTTAAGGTTTTAACGGTACTACTACTTTTATCGATCCGGTCTTTTAACGGTACATTTATCGGTTATTTTGGAGAAAAAAACAAGGTAAACTAACTAAACAAATTGCTTTTTATTTAAATTAAATACATAATATTTCACATCAAAAGAAACAACAATGTTTTAACAAATGGTATTAAATAATGTGATGACAGAACTGTAAACAGAATAGCTGAAACTTTAACAAAATAAA
Source organism: Gobionotothen gibberifrons (assembly GCA_943591055.1). NCBI lineage: Eukaryota > Metazoa > Chordata > Actinopteri > Perciformes > Nototheniidae > Gobionotothen > Gobionotothen gibberifrons. Next base: position 10,123,961 of record CALSBZ010046932.1, read on the forward strand.
TAACTCAGTGACCTCTAATCATTAACCCATGTTTCTATAATTGAGTTAACTCTGTGTGTTGCTGCTAGCATACATAACACCTGACGTGGAAACGTTACTCGTGGAGGGGGCTACAGAGCTACTAGAAAGACAGTCGGTGCCTTCCTCCGTCTGGATGTGGTGCACTTTTGCTAAATGTTTAGACAAATTGCTCGTGTTACCGCCCTGACATGCTAAACTCTTATTGCACTTTTGGTAACGAGCATTGTCCACATCGAGACGGGTAAAGTTTAACCACACCTTGGAGCGCGTTCCCTCCGCCATCTCCTCCATGTGTGTGTGTTGCTGCATGTAGCATCTGCGTGTGTGTAAACTGCCCCGCCCCCTCGCACACAGAGAGAGAGATCTCGTCTGGATTGGAAAGATCGAAAATACTAAAAATAATCATAGACGCATTTTGCAGTCTTTGTGCGTATTACAAACGGAGTTGGCGACACTAAAACTGCAATATAATGTTTGTGTAGCATAATAAATAATACATCTTTTTTTACATGTCTCCAGTACCGATAAAAAGACCGCTAACGTCGGAGCTTAACGGCACCACGGTCTTTAATAATTCAGCCCCGGGGCCCGTTTAATACCGGGGCTCGGTACCCATCCCTAAGTGCGAGTGCGAGTGCGAGTGCGAGTGCGAGTGCGAGTGCGAGTGCGAGTGCGAGTGTGTGTTACCTGCAGCTCCAGGGATGATTCTCTCGGGGTAAAGGTCAGTGAGGAACAGGCTGTTGATCAGGGTGGATTTTCCAAGTCCAGATTCACCTTTTGACAAAGGGAAATGAAACAATCACCATGCAGCAAAGTACATCAATAAAACACAACTGCTGAAAATGGAAAAAGGTTAACATCAAGGCTGTCGCAAACCTCCGCTATCAGAGTTGGGTTTGAACAAAGATCATCCTCACTTCTGCAGGAAACAAAAACTTCTGTCTGTGACACACGGTACGACCAGCTCCATCCGGAAATACATTATGATGCTATCTGACACCGAAGTATAAATCTTTGCCAGTTGTTTCAATAATAGCTGATGGCCTGATTCCAAGAAAAGGATTGAGCCTTATAACCAGACTAAAAATATCTTTCCACTAAAAACATTGTCAGATCCCCTGAGCTGTGTTTTAGCCCAGATGTTTGCCTAAATCTGAGTGGAAAGTCCATGAGACTTCAACAGCAGTTTAGTTCAAACAACAGCAGTGAACAACATTGAACAAACGATGACGGTCACTCAGACACTATGAACATGTGTCTAATGGTCACAGAGTTCCACATGCTGAAACTTTAACATCCTAACGCTCGTGTGATTTTGCCCAGGAATGCAGCTACTGCGGTTCCCACCAGAGCAGAGACAAAAGGTTCACACAAGTCTCTGCTACATCCTTAACTGGGAATTTGCCAGAATAACCTGAGTGTATATATGAACATTTACATTATATACACTTTCATTTACATGTGGTAAAGGGTCTTTATGGGAAAAACCTCAAGTAACGTGAAATGATAAGGTTTCAAAGTATATTGTTGTATCTGTAGTGAAGAACTGCAGCTATCTAGGAAACAGGAAATGACAGATGTATGGAAGAAGCCGAGTCACACAGAAGGTTAAATAAGCACATAATGAGTATTCTTGCAGCAGAGGGAACAGCAGGCCCTGTCCACTGTGTCAATGAATCCCTCGAGGCCCACTGGCTACATTCCTCTCTGGTTTATTTTAAAGCAAAAGGATGAGCAGCATTCAGGGGAGCTTCTACCCTCCCCCTTACCAACAAGCAGAGAGGTCCACACAGTCACAGTGTTCACATCAAGAGTTTACACTAACGCCAGCTGAGCAGATACACATATGTGTCATCTGCAAAAGACTTCATTCACACAGAAATAAACCTATGCTTTACTGAAATCATTGTTCTGCTATCAGCTTATAAACTCAAATGAACTATAGAGGTGAAGGACTTTTGAACTGAAGTGTAGAAAGGGCAGCATATTACAGCTGTATAATGTGGGCCAGTGGCACAATTCCCATCATACATTTGTCACAGAAAGCAATTCACATGAGCCTTGACACATTCCTCAAATATGCATGTTGACTCTAGCGGGCTAGCATAAACCTTGTTATCACTGAGTACACGATCATATTTCAGACTACATACATTCAGTACTGCATGATGACAAGAAGAAAAGGACAAAAGGCTCGATGATTCACTCACCTACCACCATCAACGTAAACTCAAATCCTTTTTTGACTGACTTGCGATGAACCTGATTTGGCAGGTTGGCAAATCCAACGTACCCTGGGGTCTCAGGGTTGTTGAACTGGCCCTGCTGTAAATCAAAAGCAAAGTAAAGTCATCAAATACAAACATGTTTTTAGATTCTTTTTTTCCCCGTTCTCCATAAAAACTGTGGATGTTTTAGAGCTGCAGAAATATACCATTTACATTTAAAATCAAAACATGGTTAAACATGGTTTGGCTATAGATATTTCCAAAACATTATAGCCAGTTATTAGTGCTAGTAGACACCACTGAGGAAACAGCTGCTCACAAACAGCCAGAATATTCAGGAGGGCTAATAGCTAGTCCTCTGCAGTCTATTTCCACCCATCATTCCACAGTTTACAGACCTGTCCTACACAGAGCTATTCAGACCAATGAGAGGCAGGTCAATAGGACCATCCAACATGGAAAGGTACATGTTTCTACTTATTTTAGCCTCACAGTCTTAGTAGGATTTATGAAGTATCTTTTCCTCATCCTTTCAGCAAAGGGCTTGACTGATGACGAGCCTGATAAGAGGTGTGTTTTGAGTCTGCCTTGGGGCCTTTACACCCACATAAAGCGACAATGAGTCATGCGGATGGTGAGCAGCACACTAAGCATATGTCTAAGTGACCCAAAATGCAACGGTGTATGATTGTGTTGTGAACAATAACAACATTCAGAAAATAATCTGAGAGAAGTTCAAAAAACACACTGAAATGAAACATTGAAATGTTCAATGCTCTAAAGTTCTGGATGATTTAAAAAGACAGAAGACTTTATCTACATATTCAGAAAACAATACCACGTATGATTAACTATGTGATTAGTCTAAAAGAAGTAGGAATCTGGTATTACTGCATACTGTTTTGGTCAAGATGGTCTGTGTTCGGAGACTCACCTTCATTTTGTCGGCCTGAGACATGTTTTCTCCTTGTTAGACCTGAAGGAAAAAGACAGAATGCATCACATAATGTTAAACAGACTCTAATTTTCTACAAACCCGTCCTCTAAAAAGGATCTTTTCTGAAATGGAGGCATTCATATAGGCGCATACTTACAAGCCTGACTGTGTGAGACAGGAAGTCTGGTTTGCTCTCAGTAACGTTTGTTCGAGTGCTGTCTCTCACCACAAAAAAAATGCTTTTCCTGCTTAGATAGCTGCATTACATCTGCTCCCACTACGAAGCTATGATCTGAGGATTACAGATTAAGCCATATTGATGCTATTAACCTCAACTCGTATCCTGTGTTTACTACCTGGGTGTTAGTTGCTGTATGTAGTTAAATCGGTGTGTTATATTCAAACACTCTAAATGAAGTGAAACAGTGAGAAACACACCCACAGCACTCAGACTGAAACTACTGATATGTATGCAAGTGTACAAGCCTATGGTGCAAGGTAGTTTGAGCTAATTTAAAAACAGCTTTGACCAATCAAATATATGCAACGCAACAATTAGCGTTACAAGCTGCTAGCTAATTTTCGTAACGTCACGTAAAAAGTTAGCTGAGGTAAACGTTACCGTTATTAGAATGGGGATATGTTTATTTAGCGAGCGTTATCATAACGGAAACAACCGGGTGGGTGTGAACGTGCTGTTGCCGAATTCTTCTTTGAAACACCGTATTTCATTGTTACTTCTTATTCTTGTAACCCAAACCACAGCCATTTACCATGCTAACAGGGCTTGTTAGCTGTTTAGCAAAGTGGTACAAGACAAGCTGTATCGTTAAGTACTAACTAACGTTAGCAGAGCAGCTAGCTTCTCCTGCAGGATGTGAAAAGCTAATGTTAGCGTCGTCGGTTTAACTGCGATACCGCCATTAACACAGCCCTGAGACAACTTCGTGATAAATAAGTCATGAGTTGGAGGAATAAGCAAGTGTTACCTTACAGTGTGTCCGCAGAGAGTTTAGTACAGATAGGGGAACAGAGAGGCTAGCCGACGGTGAACAGCAGACTTGGCGGACACCTCGAATTCTTCAGATTCCGGTGCTGCAGCTTCCTTTAGTTTAGCACATAGACCACAATGCACTGGGCGCGAGCAGTAGGGCCAACACTACACATAAAGATATGGAAATGTACTATTAGTTGTATCAAAAGATAGCGTAAACTTACAAATATTATATTCAAACATTCACACAACAGCATCTATATTTGTTTCATGTTGCCAACTTCTTAAAACTATTCATGGATGGTTAAGCAGAAAACTAATATTTTAAGTATCTTATTAAAGTACACTAAAGTGACTAAAGGATTAATGTTTTACTAATGTAGGCCTTTTTTGTATTCATAATGCAAAATATCAAAGACCCCACCCATTGAATAACGTGCTCTAAAATGAAACTCAACTCTGTGTTAAGTCGCTTCTAGGCTTACTTCAGTTTTGTATATTTTGATTGTGTATTATACAGATATAGCAAATTGGAATCGATAAGTCGCTTTTTGGTTTTACTTGGTTATTTATGTTTCTTTTCTCTAACATTTTTGTAATGTTCGTGTAAAGATTTTATTTCTTACACAGTATCTATTCAGTCTAGAGCAGGGGTGTCCAAACTTTTTTCACCGAGGGCCACATACAAAAAAACATACGAAGGGTTGGGCCGCTCACTAGAGGTATTTTGCCTCATAAGTTATAAGTTAGAAAAATCAATCAAATGTAGGTCAATTATGGTTGATATTGATGAAAAAACACACAGCTCTAGGGTTTCATTTATTGTGTTGGCAGCTCATCCCTTAAAACAGGAGGATTGATTATAATACGAGGAAATATGAAGGGTATATTTCAAGGTTGTTATGTAAATGTCTTATTGGGCTTTTTTCTTATCAACTAAGATTTGTTCGAAAATGTTTTTAACTTGAATTGACTGAATTTATTTAATACATTGGGCTTATTAACACATGAATACTGTGTTATATATTTGAACATATATATTTAAGAAGTACAATAGCAGATGTAGTATCTGTATCAACCTTACAGAACAATCAGAATGAAACCCCGTAGAATAATATATATTTGGTGGAGATCCCAGTAAAATATCGCAACTGAGTCAGCTGTAGAATGCAAACAATAACAACTATTAAGACCGACTACATGCATAGTACATTGTTGGCAGGATGACAAATAGATTTAGCCAGCAGACAAATCATCAAAATGTAATTTCCAGAATGCTGCTGCTTCAGTTTCAGACTCCTCTTATTGGTCATGCTTCCTCACTGTCACTTTCATTTGCACTTGAATACAACAGAGCCACCGTTAATGTAATTATTGGCACCTGTACTTTTTCTATAAGAAGTCAAAAGTACTGCTGTAAATAAACATATACATTTCTGCGTTTCAATTTAAATGAGTAGCCTGATTCTGTCTTAAAACATAATACTCATCTTTAAGGCAAAATAGTGTTTATTGAACTTGCAATTACGGATAGAAGTTAGATAATTAACATTGCATTCTTTAAATAAAAGCAAATTATATATTCAGTTATACCCAGTTATATCACTCCACTCATAATGATGAAAGGTTCACCAGCATAAATAACAATGAGTTCCAAAAAAAGAACAACCCTAATGTCATTGGCATGTTAAAATAGGGCCTACAATAAATAAAACATATTGTTGTAGCATTAAATGTTTTCTTTGGATTTTCTTTTAGTGATGCCTTCAATAGATTATACCAGCATACAATGTTGCTTAGGTGTGCTTTCATAGATTTGTCAGACTACATTTGAATTTGCATTAGTAGTTGCATTTTACGTTAGGGTGCACTCTTGACTGGGCAGAGCAATATTAAGTAGTAATAGTAATGATTTTCACTTTTGTGTTATAATTATGGTGCTAAATAAAGATAGAAAATCAATTGCTGAATTGCCTATAAGAGGCAAGAAATTGCAACATTTGACAAGAATAATTGATAATGAAACTCAGAACAGTTTGCATTAGCTAACTTTACCTTTTTCCACTTCCTATCCTGTTATTTGTTCCACCCTTTGATGCTGCATTCAAATGGAACTCCTGAATGGTAAGTTGTGTTAAAGTGACGTGCTGTGGTACATTGATAACAAAGAAAGGTCTCTTTACTGGATTTGAAATAAACAGTCGGTATTTTACAATGGGATACATTCCATTTTAACCTAATTTGAGCTGTCTTGAACTTTTTTTGTTTCATGCAGTGTTCACGTTAGCTAGTTTGTTTGCTCATACAGGGCTCTCGGGGTTAAGCACAGGTAAGAAGCTATGTTAGCTTACTAGCTAGCTGTAACTGTTTACTTCAGTTTACTAGCGTTAGCCGTGTTCTTTCTGACCGTTTCTCAATCGAGTAGCTGCTGCAGAGCCACTATTTCAAGTATACTACGTCATCGAGTGGCGCCGAAGGACTGTTTAAATGCTGTTTAAATGCCCAGCATTCGGCGCCACTCGATGGAGAAACAGCCCCTGAGTGATGTTTAATATCCAGTATAGTTGCATAAAAAAATAGGAATCAATGAAGACATATTCCTAGGCTATAGAAACTGTGCCTCTTTCATCTACGAGTGTGGCTCGTTGGTCTAGGGGTATGATTCTCGCTTTGGGTGCGAGAGGTCCCGGGTTCAAATCCCGGACGAGCCCAAGTTTTGCTATAATAAATGACATTGTTTATACCACAGTATAACATAGTGTGCTCTAATTGCTTTCAATCTTCTTGTTCGTTTACGCTTGTATTGTTGCAGAAATAGACAAACGGAAGTGACTACCTAATTGGGCACCATCTTTAGATAATTGTTATACTGGTCTCTAGTGGATGTTGTCATAAAATAGATAGATATATAATGTGTAAGTTACACAGTCATATTTTCTCGGTCGGCATCACATGTCTTTACTTATTCTGTGCATTAGACTGTGAATATGCTCACTTAATGCCTCTCTGTCTTCACCCAGGTGGGGTTTATCTGAGCTTGCTGTTGTGACAGAAGTTTATGTGAGTTAAATAGACTGGCTTTTGGCTAGTTGCATCTGTAAAAGACTTCAAAATATCTTACAAAAAGGCACAAGTATATAGCCTGTTCCCTTCACTATTTGCTTTATTATGATATCACCCAAAAAAGAAGAGCTGTGATAGATTATCATACCTGTCAAGCACTTGTTTGTATTATATGTTTTCTTCTCTCCACAATAAACGGAACAGGTGATTAAAACTGGTGGAAACACTGATTAAAAACAATTTCTAGTGACAAATCTGTATTTCTCTAACGCTTTTCTGCTGCCATGAATATTTGTTCCGCTTTTTTTAACTGATCCAGACGTCTAATGACTTCAATCCTTCATCTATAGTTAGCAGTTGAACCTTAAAGGTGGGGTAGGTAATTTATTTCAGAAACACTTTTTGTTATATTGCATGGAATGCTCTTAACATCCCGATAGCAATGAATACATGAAATGCTTTGACAATAAATCCATTAAAAAATGTCATCTGTGGAAGCCGTGGCGCTGTAAAAAGCACGACCAATCATCTGAGCCAGGGCTAAAATAACTGGATGGCCTACCTGCCTGTCAGCCTTCCATCTGTGCACACACTTATATCGTGCCCTCATTGGTCATGTGCGCGTTCGTGTGTGTTGGAGGAGGGGCTCTGTAAGGAAGTAGCAGATTTCTTCCGGCTGTGTATTTTCAAATTCTAGCGCACTCGAGCTGGTTTCTCCAAAATTACATACCCCACCAATAAGAAACAGAAAAAGTGTAAAGTGTGTTGTAATATGTGGCCCAAAACCATATAGAAGTAAATTTGAGAACTCATGGCGGAAAAGCACAAAGCTGACACACGTTCAAAGGGGATAAGATGCCATTACAGGTGACTAAATGAAACACACCATAACCTTGAATCAAATGACATCTGAAAATTGCTAAAGACATTTAGTATAATATAAGCACACAAATCAACAACATAACACATGTTTAGTGTTTTGGGGGATTTTTATGCGAAAATTATATAAATATTCTACCGTAAATAGTGTGTATAATTCAGTTTTGTTGTCTGCTGAAATGTGTAAATCATGTAAAATCTAAGAAAATAAACGATTTCAGTCTCTTCACGCAATCATTTGTTTTTCAATGCATCGGAACTGTAATGAGAAAAAACCTTCTCACCCCTGGCTCCGTTTCCTCCCCCCAGTCACCCCATCGTCATCACCCCCTTAACCAGTCTGTCATTTAAAGTAAGCAGCCGCCTGCTTAGACGGCACCTTTCACTTCTCAAGCAGGACTTAATTTACCGCCGGACATTTTAAATCTCCTGCTCTGTGCGCTGAGTCCCTGACAGATGCCTGGTTGCAAATGTATCTCATTGACTGCTGACTCGGTCGTATTACAAGCTGGCTGATAGGGGCCGCCGCAGTAATGTGGCCCCTCAGGTTTATCCTCACATGTTGGAGGAAGTGTATTCATTTAGTTCAGATGGGGCCTTATGAAAAGTCCTCCTCTCAGGATTGACGCTATCTGTCGCAGAGCCGGAGCATATTCCAGCATCAATGTGTCAGAGGGAAAGCTATTAAAACCGCTTTACTTTTCCTAAGTATCACCAGAATAAGCACACGATTTAGTGAAATCCCCCCCAGAGCAGAGCAAATTGGGGATTTTCCCCCTGAAATGTTTCCTAATGGGCTGCTCAGAAGTGTCAGAAACTCTTGTTAGTGGATTTATTATTGCTGAAGAGACAAAATGTGAAGTATGGGTGCTTCTGAACTTTTCATATAACACAATAAATATCATTCAAGCCTAAAAATAGCTTTAGAAACCATTACTTTTTTTGAACTAAAAGCACTAGGTATTCTAACATTTATATTTGTTTTTCCATAACCCACAATGTGTTACACATTTTTCTAATAAGGTAAAGCGCTCTCAAATTGTACATGCACTCATGTATTGAAAACAACTTTGAACACAGTCTGGCATTGACTTTGTTTTTTCTAATAACCAAATGATTAAAGGAGGGGTAGGTAAGTTTGAGAAACCGGCTCGAGATACACTTTTTGTCATATTCCATGGAATGCTCTTAATATCCTGATAGCAATGCATATTCTAAGTCCTTTGAAAAAATATCCATAAAAAAAAAATCATCTGTGGAAGCCGTAATACTGTAAAAACTACGACCAATTATTTTAGCCGGGCCGGCTAAAATAACTGGTTGGCCGACCTGTCTGTCAGCCTTCAATCTCGTGCACACACACACACACACACACACACACACACACACACACACACGTGTGCACTTGCGCGCGCCGTCATTGTATTGCGCGTGTTTTGCCGTGAGCTCCTCGGTCAGTCCTCCTGCAGCGGCTGAGCTCTGCAGCAGGACGCGTTCACCATGGCAGAGTTTGCTTCAACATCGCCTACAGGTCGCAAAAGAAGAACTGTAATGCAGCAAATTATGAAGAAAAAGAAAGTGGGAACTAGGAGAAGTCAAACCAGAGTCAATATCGGAGTTGCTTTTCAACGATGGAGCACACCGGGCCGGAGCTGACGCCATGCTCGACTCTTTTTCTCTTGGACTGTTGTGAGCTTATATGTGGATCTGGGTACCGGTCGCGTATCTTCCAGACACAGCAACTGGGAATAATCACTCTGTGACCCTGTCCCAGGGCTCCATATTGCCACACAACACATTGTCTGTATGCAGCATAGCTGAACTGTATGTTGCTCTCCCCTGTGTGTCCCAATGTGTCACCGATAATAACAAACAAACGCTAGGTAGCATAGCATTTATATTTACTCATTTAGCAGACGCTGTCTAGCGTAGCTAGGTAGCTAGGTACTGTATTTCGTTCGTCGACAAACATGATAGATGAATACGCTAAATATTTCAAATAAACATTCAAAACCAACTTGGGCTGTGTAGTGTTGATAACCTTTTTTTTGCCTGATATGTAACGTTACGTTCTAAGGATAGAGGGTGTCGTTTTTCTCATATTGATATTCTGAATAATCTGTGCTGTTGTATTTGCTGTAAAGTGTCCCTACTGTAGGCTATTTTTATTATATGTACAGCACTTTGGCTCGATCAAAAATCGTTTATAAATGTGCTATATAAATAAAACTTGATTTGATTTGGTTACCGCAGCCTGCTCTCCTCAGCTAGACGTAACATTTGTAATATATTTTCACAAAACAAACATGCTAGCTTCAAAAATATAAGCACTGACAATAACTGTGTTATACATTTGTTTTACATTCATTATCATGATCTTGTGCGCGTTCATGTGTGTTGGAGGAGGTGCTCTGTAGGAAGTCTGAAGGAAGGGGCGGATTCTTTTCGGCTGTGTACTTTTGAATTTTTGTGCACTCGAGGCTGTTTCTCAAACTTACCTACCCCTCCTTTAAGCATGATATGTAATAAACAAGGGATGTGTGTGTAATCACCATTATTATATATAAAATAAATATAAGTAATACATAAATGCTTTGCAAGGGCTTATAATGTAATACTACATTTGAACAGAATTGCTATTGACTTTAAAATGTAACCTTTAAAGGGCACTATGCCCATTTCCAAAGCACATACATTTCTTAATTTCTAAAAATGTAAGTAGTCTCTCCAAATCCAAAAAGTACATAGTTAAAATGTTATTTGAGATGTCATCAATTATAACGTCTGGAGCTGCTCTATTGAAATGACAGTAAGAGAATATGGGAACATTTTCTGTTTCATAACTGACAACCATACAAGAGAATACATCTCATGCAGGTATGACAATACTAATACAACTCTCCACATAAACTCCCATGTATTGTTGATGTAGCAGCTCCAGACTTGATTACAAGTTTGACTCATTTGTAATGTTTTCTGAATCCAAGCGAGATCACAAATATATTTTCTTTAATCTGCCATAGAAATACAATTATAACATAACATATTGGAATTTTAAATGTAGGTGGTATTCTCCTTTAATATGTTATTGTCATTTTCTGTCATACTCTGTAAAGCACTTTGGGCTGCGTCAAGCATATAGGTGCTATATAAACAAAGCGTATTATTATTATATATAGCAAATCTGTAAGGAAAATAATAATGTTTACAATAATTTAAGATTGCATTTGAACATTTTATACAATATCAATTATTATGTCTTTTTTAAAATTAATTATCGACTTGTATCATTTAGTTTTTACTATCAATCAATCAGAAAATGGTTGAATCTTCATCTTCCTTGTTTTATTCTTGTTTGAATCCCAAAGATATGCACAACCCTAACCCTAACCCTACTCCCACATGAAACAAAGAAAAGCAGCAAATCCTCCCGAGCTGGGACCAGGTACTGTCTGACATTTGTACTGTACATGTAAAGAACCACAATTATCAAAAATATGTTTCATTTTTCTCGATGGACTAGTTATCTGTCAACGTTCTCAAGGAGAGCCTTTTGTTCAGTTCCAGTGTTATTGGCCTCTCTTGCCATTAAACCCAAAATAACTTCAGTCAGATAATGCTGCAGCATCGGTGAACAATAGAGTTATCAAACCCTCAGAGAAAGAAAGAAAATACGTTTCACAAGATCAGCTCTGCCGGTAATTATTCAGTTAATCAATACAGCAAATTAGTGGGAAATAGCAGAGTTTCTTTCTCCACTCGACTCGATGGATTCTTCTCTTGTCAGACGTTGGCACCCGTCCTGCCTCCCTGTGTCCTCTTTCATTCCCTTTTCACCCCCAGGTCTTTCTGTACCTGTCAATTTCTTTTTACAGTGTGACTCCTTAATCCACCTGAGTGCATGGACGACAGTTTTGACATAAGAAGAAAAGATAGACTCCTAAGGAGGGGACCAGTATCTTTAGAGCCCGGGGATAACCGGATTACGACAACCATTTTGTGCTGCTGGCAGTTTTTCTTATTACTCTTTTTTTTCTCCCCCCCCCCCCTCATCTCTTCAGAGTTGAAACGCTGCCCTTTGGAAGTCACAGCAAACACTGTCTGGTACACAAAAACACACACTCCCAACAGAAAAGCTTTGAAAGAGCAAAACCGAACAGATGATAGAAGCAGTTTGCAAGAGACAGATTTCTTCATACCGGCCTTCTCATGTTGTTTGTTCTCAGACAACTCTCTAAAACATGTTTCCCCTGCGAAGGTAATCATTGTCTCTGTGTGTCTCTGTGTGGTGGGGGCCTCCTGGGTGTGTGTGAAGGCCTGAACCCACACACAGGAGATAACAGCCCAGCCACGAGGTGACAGATCAACTGTCTGACCCCCGCTGACGATCACTTTATCCCCTCAGCCCGTCTGCTCTCTGAAAAACGTCTTATCACCTCCACCACTGGATCCTTTATGTCCATTTATTTTTTCTTTGAAGAGGCCCACCGAGCCTTTGATTGTGGGAGGTAAATGAAATAAAGACCTCCTCCTCGCTGGTACCCTGATATCTAAGTTTATCACCGCGACCAAAACCTAAACCTTCAACTAAGCGCTGCAGGTCTGCCTACGGGGAAACACATCATGCTTCTGACATGGTAATAATCATTTTCCTAGGAGCCCTTTTCAGTGCCTTTAGAGGTGGCTTAGAAGCTTACACTTAGAAACCAAGAAAGGTCATTCATTCCCCCTTGTATAATGTGTTCCTGAGTATTACTCCAGTGATTCCCTGTTTTTACCTATAGAGTGGTGTTGTGATCATGTATTTTGGTACAAGTGTTCCCTCAGCTAAACGTAATGGGATTGTTTTCATTGAATTTTGGAATACTGTAGAAAAGAAGATCTGAGGCAAACACACGTCTATGATACTTACACGTTTTGTTTGAGTGTTAAAGCTCGGAAATTACTTTCGGACGTGTTTTTGGTTAAACTATACGTCGGTCATTACCCCACTCATGAATGCCTGAAGCTTCATAAAAACAGCTAACTGAATGTCATCACTCCACGAGTCAACCTTTAGCTTAGCGGTGTTTATAGCCTCGTGTTAGCTTTTTACTTCTCCCGTTTGCATTTACTCACAAACTGACGTTAATATGTGGAGATTTTCTCTAAAACACACTGTAATCCAGTGGGAAAATCCCATTGCTTTTTGTCGGGGAGCCCTTTGCGATGCTAACTTCCAGGTCAGCCAACACAAATACATCATCACTGCAACACTCAATAAACACAACTTTTATTATTTCTGAAGCGTAAATGCAATTTCCAGTGAAAAGCTAACTTTAGGCTTTGAAGGAATTACAGCAATGCTGACTCATTTCCAGATTTTAGGACTCATTCCTGCACCACTCAATAAACTCCTAGCTTAGCTTCTTATAAGTACATACACGCACGTCGTATACTTTATACTTAACTTATCGCTCAGACTTTTCTCCATCAATGTCATTTCAATAACAAGCGAGGTGGCTACATTTGATCAGATAAGATATAGTAATTATGAAAACTGTAACAAGCAATGAGTCACCCAGGGCCAGGGAATTATGGCTGTGATTAATATTGATTTTGAAAATAATGGAGGAGGGCGAGGTGAGCCGCTTGTACACATATTGATATATAGGAAAGCTGCATGGCATCATGGGAAGGAATATAAAATAGTAATTGTGTTGGCTTTGGGTTTTAAAAAGTACAGATTGCGATTTTGCAACAAAAATGGAGGCAAGTTTGGGGTAGTATTGGTTCCTTCCTTGGTTGGATTTGCGAGGTCTAGCCATGAGAGCAAAGTCAGGGTAAGAATTTTTGAGGTAAACCAATCAAATGCCGAATAGGGCAGGCCATGTCTTTGATTTCATTCTGGATAATAATTAGCTGTGCGCTTCTGTGAACATTTACTTGAAATCATGGACGAGAGTTACGTTAGCTAGGTTAACTCATGTGAGCATCTTGTCCATAAGTATGGGGCATGATTCATTCTGCTTTCTAATGGTTCCATTATATTGTCGTATGGGCAGAAATCTTTACAGACGATATCTCGAACACTTGGAAACTCACACCAAAACAATTTAGATTGATAATTCGCACCATATTAATAGAAATAATATGTATTTTTTTGATGAAGGGGTAAACTGTCCATTTAAAAAGGTAGATTCCAGCCTGACAACTTTTTAGCACATTTTCTACAAGGATTCATATTTATCCCTCAAAATTGTATTCCTTGTAGTTTTGAAACAATATTTAGGCTTTCATGTTGGGAAAACACAGTAACGCTGTATTTTGCAGGTATCTATAGTATCCTAATGATTTTCTTGAAAGTTTTTCTTCAGATATTTCTGTTTGTACTTTGTACATGATGCACTTACCTGCATTGTGCATGGATTTTGTCAGGGTTTTTAAACGTTAGGAGTGCACAATCCGGGAACTCTTACGCAGCGTCCACACGGCGGCGTGCGTTGAAGCTTGCTGGTGAGCTTGTCTGAAACTCGACCAACTACCAATCACATGAATCTCCCGCCCCGGACACACAAGCACGCGGTTTGATTGGCTACAGCTTGTACTGGCATTCGATTGGCTGACGCTTCTATCGAAGCGTCAAAAGTTGAACATTGCTCAACTTTTGCAGCGAGCAACCAGCAACTCGTAGCGACGCTCCCACAATGCAGTTTGGCGAAGCGTGACGTCACCCCATTCAAAGTGAACGGGCAGAAGCGTTGAAGGTTCAACGCACGCCGCCATGTGGACGGGCCAACAACCAATCACATGAATCCCCCGCCCCTGACACACAAGCAGTGGTTTGATTGGCTAGAGCTTGTACTGGCATATGATTCGATTGGCTGACGCCTCCATCGAGGCGTCAAAAGTAGAACATTGCTCTCTACGTGCTTCATTTTGACACTTCTCAGTTGGAATTTTTAAGTACTCAAAATTGCAAGAGTAAGAACGGATTTCTTTGCTTTTTATGTTTTTTTTTATTTAGAAGAAATCCAAGTAATAATAAAAAATGTAGACATTCATGAACTTTAGTGTCTCTAAAGTCCTGGCTACACCCCTGATGTATTGAATGATATGGTCACATGCAGGGTAGGATTTTCACCCGCGTCCATGACGGCCATGCCGTCATTGCCTCTCGGTCTGGCTGTGAAGCCCCGAAAATAATTGTACGTCCTACGGCCACCATGGCCTGTGTGCCCCTGATACTGTTAAAATCTCGAAGTTGCTTTAAAAGCGTCAGAACAGTGGTTTCTGAACTGCATTATGCTGCGTTCACAACGGACGCGATGCGAATATTCTCATTGGGGCGGCGGGTACTGTAGGCTAGGGAAGGCTAAGCCTCCCCAAATCTTTTTGTCACTGCATCCTGGTAAAATAAAAATATAATGTATAATGTTTGTGTCTTTTACATTAGCGCTTCTATACAGCCACCTGTGGCTGGTTATCAACTCGGTAAATCAAACCAGGGTTTCTTTCTCCAGCTGAGAGCGCATTCACGTGAAAGGGGCGGGGTTAGCTACATTTGACCAATCACAAACAGGGACAAGTGTACTGACAGCGCAGCGTCATACTTCATTAATGAAAAGTAAATTAATATTAGACAAATATGAACTTTAACCATCCATGACTTAAACATATAACCCAGGATACAAGCCACATAATTGCACCTGCAAGGAGAATACAGAACAACTGGTTAACAAATAAATAAACTACAGAGTGTTTGAAAGCGTACAACAGTTTTATGATACTGCCCCAGTGGATCTGACTTTAATTACATTTGAGTTGAGTGTTTCGTAATGTGTTGCTTAAAATAATACTTCTGCATACAGTATGTGACAATGTGAGTGTTGCACGGCCAGATACGGCTCAAGAAGCTGACTCAGATAAGGAAATATATGATGAGACAGCAGCTTATTGGGTTATGGTTAGGGTTAAATAAATGGCAAAGATATGTAGAAAATAAACGCATTTAAGATAGGCTACGTTCATAACAACGTAACGTGGGAGTATCATATGCATGCAAAAACGGACTTCTGCGTATCTATTGCGACTTTACAAAGTCGTGTCATTTGTACGCATTCTGGTGAGATCAGGCTGGATATATTATGATATTATATGATCGATGATCTGATTGATGATGTGAATGATAAGTGCGACACGTCGGCGTCTTCTCTGCATACGGCAGTTTAAACTGTATTTCCTTTATCCTGTAATATGACTTGATAGATTTAAACTCCGCACACAGCTCTGATTGGTCAGTACGCGGTGCTTTCACGCCAGAGGCGGGCAGCGTCAGGTAAAAAAAGTTATTTAGCCTTCCCAAACCTGAGCCTCACGCGCCGCCGCGGCTGTCAGCTGTTTACTCCTGTCATTCAAACAGGACGCGCTGGAGAGGGGGCGGGGCTTATATCCATGTAAATACTGCGGTGGAAACCAACAACGACTAAATTAACCTATTTTACCGTGATTTAATTGTAATACACGTTTCAAAATGATGCCGAAGTAACTACATACTGATAACGGTTGGTAAAAACCATGCTTTGACAAGTGTGCAGACAAGACGACAGGCGAAAAACTTTTAAAATGCGTGTTCTCTGAATGGAGCGATCTCCATTCGATCAGATCAGGCTAAAGTTAAACTAACCTGTATCTGCTCCGTCCAAACTCACAACAACGTCCTAAAGACATAATTAAAGCAGCGACTGTATTCGCCATGACACAGACAGTCTGTGGTTTGTACATGTTTAACTTTTGTCTAGTTTCTGAACAGATATGAGGAGCTGTGAGGAGTTGATTAAAGAGACTCTCACACACTCACACGCACTTTTGCATTTCAAAGTATTGCTTGTTCATACAGTTGAATGTTGGAGCTTCACTGTGCACTGCTGAACGATGTATGTGCAGAGTTTGACCCTTGAAGGCTGTTTCTTCTGCTCTGAAATTGAATATATTTGTTACATATTAATAGAATTCTATAGATTTTTTATTTGATTTTGGATTTGTGAATGGGAGAAGTAGTAGCCTAGATGGAAAACATACCAAACACTAATTATTCAAAGTAAAGTATTTCATTTTATATACGGTAATACTAAGGAGGCATAGGCCAACAGGCCTATATGATGATATAATGTTTGACATTATTGATATTAAAAAAGCGATTTGTTTTCCATGTCATTCGTGTGTTTTTCATCAGAAAATGTGTAAGCTCCAAATCCAAATGTTTCCCTCAATGGCCTTTGCGCCCTGAAAAAATGTGTGACACCAAAGGCCAAATGGCCTTGCCCCTAAAATGACGAAAATCCAAGCCTGGTCACATGACTTTGAAGAGCATAGCTACTTCCTGTGAGATATTCTCAAATAAACAATCATTCCAAAACAACTTACATTCTCACCAAGCCCTTACTAAACCTTCTAATGTCCAGTGTTTATGCAACATTATTATTATTCACTGGTTTCCTGATTGTCTGCACTTGCCTCAGTAGATATTAGAGGGAGAAGGAGGGAGTCCCTCAGAAATGTTGTACAGTCACTTATTCTTTCTGAAGGGATTACAGTGCGCTCCCTCATTCCCATTGGCCTGGCCCACGGTGACAGTGGTGTGGTGATGAGTGTCTGCCATGCCCAGCATCCTCCATAACAAGCTTCCAACTTGGTCCTGTGTGACTCCTATTCACGCAGGCAGGCTTTGCTTTCTATGTACTTTCCTGTCACACTTTGTGCAAATGCTTGAGTCAATCTGGAATTACAGTTTGTATTATTTTTTTTAAAGAGACAGAGAAACATTTGACCACTTTTCCTTTTACGCACACAAGGAGCATGCACTTCTTGGAGAGTTGACTTTATCCAAAGTCCAGCTGGTACATATTTTATTTTTTTATAATTAATGTGCCAGCTTCTGAGATGGCAAAACCTTTAGATCACATCAAAAGACCCATGAATGCGTTCATGGTGTGGTCCAGAGGCCAGAGGAGGAAAATGGCCCAGGAGAACCCAAAGATGCACAACTCAGAGATCAGTAAGAGACTGGGTGCGGAGTGGAAGCTGCTCTCCGACTCGGAGAAGCGCCCTTACATCGACGAGGCCAAGAGGCTGCGGGCTCAGCACATGAAGGAGCACCCGGACTACAAGTACCGACCCCGGCGCAAACCCAAGAGCCTCCTGAAGAGGGACCGCTTCGTTTTCCCGTCTTTGCTCGGGGACGCAGAGCATTTTAAGGGATTTTCCATGGACTCCTTCCTTATCCCCGGGGATAAAACCAGAGCTTTCTTCGCTCCCGTCTCCTCCTCCTCCTCCTCCCATTCTTCCTTCTCGCTGCTGGAGCCCGTGGCGCAGTTCAGCACCGGAGCTGTCCAGCGCATGGCGCATGAGATCCCGCACGCTATGGCGGCCGGCGCTCTGCCCTACAGCGCGCACAGCTTCGGATACCAGACTGCCGGAGGGCTCGGGGCTCTGGCCTGCCACGGACAGCACTCCCACAGCCACCCGTCCCCATCCGGCCCCGGGTACGTGGTGCCGTGTAACTGTAGCGCCTGGTCCGCAGCCGGGTTACAGCCGCAGGTCGCCTACATCCTCTTCCCTGGAGGGGTGCCCAAGGGCGGCATGGACTCGTACACTTCCCCCAGCTCCAGTGTGTGACGCGCGACACGGGGGAAAGTTTGCACATACAGGAACTCTCCATTAAATATGAGAAAATAACCAGAACAATACATGTTTCTATATAATAGCCTATTGTTTCCATATATGTTATTTCAAAATGTCAGAAATGCTGCATACTGAGAAGCAAAAACACTTACAGTCTCCATAGCGTTACCAGGTTAATGCACAGTAAAGATTTGTGTTAAATATGTTATTTTGTTACTCTTTTGAGAAATGCAACTTCAAACTAAAATTCACAGGCACACTTTCTATAAAACTGATAACAAATCCACACTGCAGTCACTTAAATTAAAAGCTGATGAGAATGTATTGTTCTTTTGACCCAGGCATAAAAAACACGTCACTTCTAAATAATAATAATAATAATGAGACATTTAACTTGGAGGCACCTGTGAAAACAGCAACATATTATTATTCATAGGCTACATTCATTCATTTGGACAGTAACACCTGTTTGTACTTCGTCTGTATTTAGTTTTTCTTTTGAAAATAATAAATGGTAACAAAAAACATAAATGGATTTGTTTTTTACTTTTTCAGAAGTGTAAAGAATGTCTTGGCATTTTATATTAGCAGATTCATCAGATGCTGTTCAATGAACCAAATGTAGGGAAGTTAAATACTTTCATTGACATCTCAGTTTGTATTTCGGAGGATTCACATTGCTTTTTCGTTAGAAGTTCTACTGAGTATCAATGTGTTATTTCTTGTATAAGAATTTTTTGTCGGACATCAGTTGTGATAATAGGTTTGTTTTCATGTTCTACACTTAAACAGGCTGATTGACAACAACACGAAAGTCAAAATTATTTAAATATAATGCAAAAAAACAGAAGTCCATGGAGTCGACAAACATAACAAGGTTACATTTAGTCCCATCATGCTGTATGAGTTTCGTTGTGTGTTTGAGAGAGCGAGCTCTTGATAAGAGAAGAATAGAAACTTCTCTCCTCCCCGTGTTGTTGACAGAGTGATAAGGAGAGAAGTTGAATCATGGAAATCGTATGAGCTGCTGTTTGTTTTCAAAATTAGTAAGAAGGAAGTCACAATACTGAAAGCACTGAGCTCAGTCTCTGTATGACCATAATCCTCAGACTGTATCTGTGATGAAGAATGATCAAACTAAGGACCTGACCACGGATACCGGAACAGTATGTTTGGGTCATCCTTTCTATATCAAATATTACACAACAGTCCTTGTATGGGCATGTATCCGGATGTTGTATTCAATGGTTCTTATAGGATGAAATGTCACAAGTGACCTTGAGCAAAACACCAACATCTTTACCAATTCACAGGCAGGATGCAGCTGAAGTACGTCAGAGTGAAAAAGGTTTACTTTACTGCTCTCTCTTTTCGTTTTAAAGACACACCTGAGGCCTAATATTAACTTAACTTCTGTCCAGGTTAACGTGATCACTTCTTGTGTTTGTGTTGCTTTCTTTCTGGTATATATTTTGTGCTGTATCTGAGTCAGTGGCTGTAGAAGTATTTATTTAAGTAAAATTAGTAATATACATTTTCCAAGCAAAAGCCTTTATCCAAAATGTCATCCAGTAAGCGTACATAAGTATCCAACAAGTCCTCCAACTCATCCGACCAAATAGGTCGATTGTTCAGCAGCTTATTTGGACCTATAGTCACGTTTTAAAGTTTAGCACCTCTAGTGGTCGTGTAAGAAACAACAATTTCCGGCAATTACAAACGCTCCGGAGGGTCGTATGTTCACAAATAGAAATGTGTCTCTCAGAATCGAAAGGGAAAAATCTATGGGAAAAACACAAAAGCAGTGTACACAATTTAAACCAATTAATGTCGAGTAATTAACAAGGATAAACTGATGTGTTTTAGACTCTAAAAAAAAGTGATATCTGCCGCACTCATCCTCTAAAATGTAGAGGATGAGTGCGGCAGATATCACTGTAAAATCATTTGACAGTGAGGGGAATACGGTTTTATAATGAAAACTTCGAGACCGGAAATACTGTTTTCACCCGGTGAGGGTTGACACTAACTTCACATAGGGGGAAAGACATACACGTTCTCCTGGCGAGACCTCAAATCATCTTCGTAATATCTATCAAACTATAGATCCTACACATCAACTGGACCTGGATTCTAAAAGTACAACATACACTTCTCGCTAGAAATCTAATCAAAAAGCGTTTTAATGGCCAAACTATTCTGCAATTTAGGATTTTCCAGAGAGGGTTATTTGTGAATAAACGTTTCTTACACGACCACTAGAGGTGCTAAACTTTAAAACGTGACCATAGGTCGTAATAAACTGCTGAACAATCGACCTATTTGGTCGTTTATATAAAAAGTTATACAAAAAGTTATACAAAAAAACAATATACAAATTATAATAAAATAAATAAGATCTACAAAATAATTCTTACAACAAGTTCTGTGAATTATCTTGAGTAACTGGGTCATGATTTCTGGAAAGAGACACTGCTGTTGAGTTTTTCACATGTATCTTTTCTTACCTTTGACCCCCACAAGCCGAGTGGCATCCAGTTTCATTATAATGGAGCGAAGGCAGACATCTCTATGGTCAATAAGTCTAACACTCTATAACACACACCTAAACAAAACAGATTGTCAAATATGACTGCAAGTGAGAGTAAAAACATTTCATTTTGATTTGTGATTGAACTCTTTCTTTAAATGAATGTAATGAAGTAAAAAGTACAA
The DNA here is from genome assembly GCA_943591055.1 of Gobionotothen gibberifrons. Lineage (NCBI taxonomy): Eukaryota > Metazoa > Chordata > Actinopteri > Perciformes > Nototheniidae > Gobionotothen > Gobionotothen gibberifrons. Next base: position 10,145,460 of record CALSBZ010046932.1, read on the forward strand.
TATTCCCCTGTAAAATGTTCTAAAATACTTAAATACAGAACTTGAGTTAATGTACACACTCAGCTCTGCCTCATGCATGATATTGTTGTTTGTGAGTGTGTTGTCATGGTTGTTCCCTCTCTCAGTGTTGGCGGTTGACCTGTGATTCAGTTTCCTGTGTTTACATTCAAACAGTAAGTTCTCATTTGGGTGCCAGGTGCTCCTATCACCACTGTGTCCACACCTCAGCACAGGGCCCAACCCATCACTGCATCACCCACTGAAACCCAGCCGCCTCCACCCAGCACCACACTCTGCCCTCTCCATTCTCTGCCTGCACACCGTCGGCACCTCACGTTTACATTTGCAGCTCAAGTTTAAATCTTGATCTATTTAATCTGGGCTCAAAGCATCCTGCCAGTTTATTCCCCAACTTCTAAAGGAGGAGACAACGATGGCGCCTTCAGTTCTGCAGAATGGGGGGTTTATTCTGGGTTTGGTTGGAGCAGCAGCCCTCATCGCAGCGACCGCCATGAACAACTGGAGCGTGAAGGACAGGCAGGGGGACGTGGTGACGTCCGTCTACACCTACAAGGGTCTGTGGAAGGACTGTGAGACGACGTCCTCGGGGTTAACTGAGTGCCGTCCGCTCTACGGCCTGCTGGGATTCTCAGGTAGGAAGACTCTCAATTGTATATTTAATATGCAGAGATTCTCAAGGAAGTAACTGTTTGAATTCAAACTAGTTCAGTGCATTGCTTTTCTATTAATTAAACAAATGTGACAAAAAAAAGTCTCCTTTATCTGTCTTTTGAGATAAATTAAAACAGTTCCATTTCAACCTTTATCAAGGCTGCTGTGGCTCAGGGGGGAATTGGGTGTCTGCCAATCAGAGGGCCAGTGGTTTGATCCCCAGTCCAAGCAGTCCACATGCTGAAGTGTCTTTGTGCAAGATACTTAACCACCAAATTGCTCCCGTGTACGGCATATGCTTTTAAAGTGTATGTAAGTTGGTTGAGATAAAAGGGTCAGATAAATTACATGTAATGAAGTGAAGATGCTGATTGGAGGACCCGGGATCAGATCTGGCCTGGGACCATTTGCCGCATGTCACTCCCTCTGCCTCCCCCTTTCAACTCTTTCACTATAATAAGGGGTTCAAAGAGATGCAGAGCTTCCCTGATTCAAACTCAATGCGTAACACAGAGAAAGGAAGTTGTTACCACACAGTCAAGAACTGGGATAACAGGGAAGTTCTCTGAATATGTTCAAGGTCCTTAATATTAGAGAAAAAAAGAAAAAAAAAGGCATTAGTTTTTGGATACCCGTATCGAACAAGTGTTTTGTCTTTCACATGCCGAGTTTTCAAAAGGACGTTACTAGTTTTGGACCCAAACAGTCAAGAGCTGGCGTAACCAGGAAGTTACCTCACTACTTTCAAGATTGTAATACAAGAGGATCAAACCCCGTAAAAAGGCTTTTGGTTGTGGATATCCCGACCCGAGGTAGAACAAAGCACAACCATGTTTTTTGCAATGTAATATATATATATATATCAAAGGGCGTTATTAGTTTTTATCAAATGGTTATTTGAGTCTGGTTCAGCTACAGAGTTTCCATGATGACACGTGTGAGCAACATAAAAGGCCATCTCTTCTCTCGTTGGGTCCACAGTGGAAAATTAGCACTTTTTTTCCCACCGACTAAATGGTTGGATATTGTTCACATTTTACAGACACATCTCAGGCCTGATATTCGTTTCTGGATAATGCCATTCTTTTTCTGGTTTGTATTACTTCCTCTCTGTTGTGCTAGAAGTGATCGAGTCAGTAGTGGAAGAAGTATTTACTAAAGTAAAAGTACTAATACCACACTATAAAAAATACTCTAAAAGTACGATAACACACCATGAGGATCCTAGGATTGCAAAATTATTAGTTTTCCTCCACGGCCAAACGGCTACCCTGGCAGAGGGTGTGCCTATTGTTCTATAGCTGTGTGCCAATTGGTCCAGACTTAGTGACGTCAATAGGCCCCGGAAGTAAACAATGGAAAAAGAGAAATGTCCAACGAGGCGTTCTGGGGCAGCACAGACACGTCTTTTCTGTGTTAGAGTTGAACTCACTACGGGGTGTACTTTGAGGGTTTTTGACTCTGCAGACCGTTTACATGCAGAAAAAGCTTCATAACACGGGGACGGGTAATAACCGGAAAAGCATGACATGGGACCTTTAAGGCTAAATTGTTAGGGGTAGAACAAGGAATGAAATGGTTTTCTAAAACTGATGAGCAGTTTTTTTCAGTTCAAGGAAGAAAATAATAGTAATTTTTCTTGCTAAGATGCTAAAAAGATTAATCAAATTATTCTGAAAAGGGAAGCTGAAAGTAAAAGCCATCTCCTTATAGCTATTTAAAACGTAAAGGTCCCCTATTATACTCTTTTTCAACAATATATTAAAGGTCTCAGATATACAAAACATGTGATTGGCAGATCATTGTAGCATGCTGTATACCCCTCTGTTTCAAAAGGGCTGATTCTGTGTGTGTAGCTTTAAATGCTAATGAGCTGAGAAGGGATTGGTTTATAAAAAAACACAATGGTGCTTGAGGAGGATATCCAGGTGATAAGGTGGGGGGGGGGTGTTACCTTGGTTGGTGATTGGCTAATGGTTACACAACCCAGAAAAACATTGTGACATCACAAACTGGCCAAAATCTGATCAGCTGATTTTCAGACTGGTTTTTATATAAATGGATCAGGACAAAAAGAGAGAATCTTTGTACCTGAAACGTTCTGAATTCTTCACACAGCGGGGACACATGTACGTAAAAAGAGTTGAAAAACGGGATTTTGCATAATAGGTGACCTTTAACACATTTTTTTTAAACAGGTGATATGTTAAAACACTTTTCTTCATTGTCCTCAAACTGTTGCTCCGGCATCCAGCCCGCTCCTATCAGTGTTTGCATTAGCACCAGTGCATTCTGGTCACTACAATGAGAGCCAGGCCGAGTCAACACAGTTATCAGAAACAGGGCAAACAGCAAGCAGAGGGCAGGTCCTGCAGCATGCACTGTGGGAGAGGGCAGAATAAATACATCTGTCACCAACGCAGACTACCAATGATTATGATTTACGTCTCACAATTTACGGTCTAATTGTCAGCTGCATTTCTCTGTCTCTTTGTGATGCAGAATATTATGCAGTGTGGAGCTTTTTGTTGGAGTAAGAAGTATTAGACTTAACATGATATCTATTTCCTGTCCAATAGGAGCCTTCCAGGCGGTGCGGGCCCTGATGATAGTGGGGGTAGTGCTGGGGGTCCTGGGGGCCGTGATATCAATGTTCTCTCTCACCTGCCTCTCGATGACCAGCATGGCCGACACCACCAAGGCCAAGATGAGCCTCACCGCCGGCATCATGTTCATCATCGGCGGTATGGCTACAAATAAAACAATATCAGAATGTTCCTTTAACGTGTGTTTCTCAAAGGAATACTTCACCCGTAAATACATGATTTGTCTATCAGTTACTCACCCAGACATTTTCTTGCATTTCTCCATGGTGAACGAAGAATCAAAATACAATTTAAAAAACCATAATGGGTTCTTGTGTTTAGAAGTCAATCAATCAATCAAAGTTTATTTATACAGCCCAATATCACACATTTTACATTTGTCTCAGTGGACTTTACAGTTTGTTCAGAATATCAATACGACACCCTCTGTCCTTAGAGAGAAACCCCACAGTTTAAAGGGGAACATGGGAGAAACCTCAGGGAGAGACACAGAGGAGGGATCCCTCTCCCAGGACGGACAGACGTGCAATAGATGCCGTGTGTAAATTAAAAAGATAATACATTTACAACATAGGTAGTCCAAATGTTTGGAACTATATGTGTCTAAAAATAAGAAGATGACTCCAGGAGGATGTCAACAGTCCTGTGGGAGCCATCAGAGAGGTAGTGAGCTGAGAGTCAGGCAGGACCACAGTGACAGGTTCAGCTAGGACTCAGGATCCACGACTCAGGATCCACGACTCAGGATCCACGACTCAGGATCTACGACTCAGGATCCACGACTCACTCAAGTGTCACTTAATAGCACCCAAGGGCTCCAGAGGTTCTGAACTAAATGATCATGTCTTGCCGTGATACCGGGTTGCATGTAGTATATATATTTCCTTGTCCATCTTCTGTTTAATAAAAGAGCTGAGAACACTTTGTTTTAGTGTTAAAAAACGAATCTGAGGAATTGTACAAAAGCAGAAAAAACCTTGAAGAATTCAGTAAGACCGTATTAGTTTAGAATGAAGTATTAAGAAGGTAAACGTGGGCTGCGTTTAACAACAACAACAACATCAAAACACACTTTTGCAATGTTACTAAGTAGATATTGAGTATCTCCATTTGATGCAACTTCAGAGTCACATATTGTACTTTTGACTGATATACATTTATGGACAGCTTCAGTTACAGATTTACTATGCCCTTCCTGTCATGAGAAAACCAATGCAGAAGTACTTTAGTACATTTTGCTCATGCAATGTACAGATTTTTAGTAAAGTAAGGTAGGATTTTTACTTGTACTTGAGTATTTTTAAATGTGGTATTAGTACTTTTATTTTCTACATACTTCATTAAGAGCGGTGGAGTATAATCCAAGACTGATTTATCCACTCATGGCTCAATACTATAATAGATAATAGTAAGTAGTGAGCACATTGTGAGGCTTTGAATATATTGGTCATTAGAGAGGGGACGTGTCCTTTAAGCCGACACATTAACAGTTTCTATGAAGTACATGACTTCCTGTCCCTCCATGCTCTTCTCTCAGGTGTGTGTGGCATCGCAGGAGCCTCCATCTACGCCAATCAGATCGTGGCCAGCTTCAGGCTCTCCACCAACCCCAGCTACGGAGGCAACATGGCAGGAGGGATGGGGGGAGGGATGGGGGGAGGAATGGGAGGGATTCCCAGGTATGATGATTATATCGCTTGTTTTTTCATATCATCCATATCATTCCCGTGCTAGACTAAGTTCATGTTGTCTGTCTCCACAGATACACATTTGGTCCCGCGCTGTTTATAGGCTGGATCGGAGGGGGCGTCCTGGTTATTGGGGGCATCCTGAAGTCCGTGGCCTTCAAGGGAATGGTGAAAGATGAAAAACCACAGTGAGTCATCTACAGGTGCCTTTTGAATACATTTGGTTTGAGTGTGTGCTTTTGCTTATACAAACAACAACAATGTTCTCTTGTTCCTCAGTTACCCGGGGGTAGCGTACAAACCTCAGCCCCACACCAAAAGCGCTCTGCCTGATCACCATTCAGAGGGAGCCAAGAATTATGTGTAACTTCTACCCTTCAAGCACCAACATGTTATGTTTGCTGTTAGCTGTTCACATGCAGCATTGTTGTGGGATTTTATGTTTCTAGATGCCTTTTATGTGCATACAAATATGTCTTGATTAGAGTCAATATGTATTATGTTGTAACAGCAGTTCCACATCTATGGAAGCCATCCCGCCAGTTCAAATGAAAAGAATAAAACCATGTGCTGGATACAAAACTCTAGCTACAAGAAGTCTGCACACTCTTTGAAAAGCTTCCAGCTAATTGATTTGTGAAGATCTTTTGTAAGATTTTCACATTTTAAAAGTCATTTTCACAAGAATGTCTCCATGGTTTCTATATTTTTACAAATGCTGAATGTAATTGAAGACTTTTTTTACTTGAGTGTTGTTAAATCATTTGATTTGTATAATAATAAAAGACTAATTTGTGAATGATGTGGTTTGAATGATTGTATCCTATAATGTTCATTTACCTGATTATGAACTTGTAAAACTCTTGTAGTTGATGTTTGATTTATTCAAGACCTATGTTCAACAAGAGTAAGAGATCTAAAGACAGCATGCAGTTATTGATGATGATCAAAAAGCACTGTTCCTGTCAACATGCAGGAGTTACACTGCTGCCCTTTGCTTTGCAGACTGATACCTGTATACACAATAACAGCAGAAGCTACAGATGGTAAATTGATGTACACTCTTTTTAAATCGATCAAGTATTTTCACTCTGCATCATCATGTTTTTTTGGTTCCTCTCGATTTCAGAGAATAACCAATCAAGAAATGCAGGGCCAAGTACAAACTTCTCATTTTAAAAAGGGAAACACATTTTACTCCCAAATATGTACCCCAGTCAATATGTATACAAATATGTTCATGTAGAATGTAACTTGTTAATATATACTTATATCACGACATGCTTATAAGGGTTACATCATTAGTTTGACCAACCCTCACAGGCTGAGCTGCAGTACTGTGTCAGACCACTAGATGGCAGCACATTCATGTGTTTGATTTGAACTCAGATTGTGAGATCAACTGTACTGGATAAAAAACGTGTTAACATATTATTTGTTTTCCATTTAGGGATGTCAAGATTTAAGATTTCTACACGGATTGTGATTTTTTTTTTTTTTAAAACCATCAAATTAAGTAGATTGTGGTGAACTTTCATTATTGGAATCATCCTAAATATACTTCCATAAAACTCAAAATCATGGTAGAGAAGTTCAAAATAGAGGCTGAAGAATTATCATGCAAGATATAACGGGGCTTTATGATAACCTGATGGTTTTCACTGAAAAGGACTTGAAAAAGATCTAAATGTTTGTCACTCATCTTAAATAATGGTATATCTAAGTGCCATTGGAGGACTTTTAAGCATATTTTGATGATCATAAGGAAAGGACGATCATATCATTTCATGCTTGATTTCCACTATACAAAAAAAAGAATCTTTAGACAGAGATCCATCAGAGACTTTGTTTATTGTTGCATATTTAAACCTCACTCGCTCCAAAACAAGCATCAATATATGAGTCCAGTTTCTCTCCAGAGCAGAAGATGCTGAACACAACCAACATCAGAGCTCACATCCCAACACTGGTTTACTGTGAGCCCGTCACCAACGGGTGCTGCAGCAGAACATCTGCCACGGAGAGCAACTAGGATCCATTCGGACTACAAATCCCATCAGTCACAACGTTTAACCTTGTAAAAAAATAATCATACAAGAATATCAGACAGAAAGGGGGGGTGTAAACTCCCACAGACAGACAACTAAACACTATATGCATTAGGTTTTCTTACTCTCTTTGATCCATGATCTATCTGTAATCTTCATTATTTGAGTGTGCCGCCCATCTGGGCTCTGTGATCAAGTCTTTCCTCACTGTCGCATAAGTTATTTGGTAGAATTCAGACATGAAATTCAGGATTTTCATACAAAAACAAAACAGTCATATAGTGATTTAACAACAAGCCATGAAGGGCAAGTTGTGTACAAATTGGTAAATGATTCAAGGGTCGGTTCACCCAAAGTATTGACATACAAAAAGAATCTCAGTAGCCCATTGCAGTCTCTAGCCATGCAGATAGTTAGGGTTTCATGTGCTTTGAGATTTACGTCACAACCTAATATGTGAAAATGCAAGAGTGTCTTTGTTTGGGATACTCAAAATATGCTTTATATTTAATGTATGGAAGAGTCAGATGGATTTTTTGCCCTTTTTAGAATTCTGACTTAATCTAAGAAGAAAACCCCACTTTTGTTCAGAAATAGAAAATAAAAACATTTGACCCTTGTCCTCTTCCATATCATTGGGATCACTCTTCAGAAGAAAACAGTTCAGATGAGAATGTTTGACAGTGTGTTCGGGGGTCTATC
>CALSBZ010046932.1:10171433-10190071 GCA_943591055.1 Gobionotothen gibberifrons
TGCACCATAGAGAGGATCCTGACCTTCTACAGGTGCACCATAGAGAGGATCCTGACTGGCTGCATCACGGCCTGGTACGGCAGCTGCACCGCCCTCAACCGTAAGGCTTTACAGAGGGTGGTGGAAACTGCACAGAACATAACCAGGACGGAGCTGCCATCCATGGAGGACCTTTACTCCCAGCGGCTCAGGAAGAAATCCCTCCGGATTATAAAAGACCCCCAACACCCCAGCCACAAACTGTTCTGCCTGCTGCCGTCTGGCAGGCGCTACCGCAGCATCCGGACTAAAACCACCAGATTCAGAGACACCAGGCAATAAGACTGCGAAACAACTGAACTGCTGAAACAACATCCACAATATTCATCTGGCTGCTACTTAAAAATTATTTATCTATTTACCTAATATATCATATTTCAATGACTTGTATAGACTTTTATAGCACTATTTCACTTTTTTAAACTATTTTCTTCTTGTATTTACTATTTACTATCACTATATTTTTCACTTCACTGTTGGAGAAGCCCGTGACACAAGATTTTCATCGACATAACTACACTGTAGCTATGTTCGTTTGACAAATAAAGAACCTTGAACCTTAAATGACCAACCTTCTAATTCTAAAACTATATATGTATTCATCATATATACCCAATGCAAATTCCCTGTATGTGTTAACCCACTGGGCAATAAACCTGTTTCTGATTCTTGTTATCCTGTATGTGGACATGGTACTCAGATTCCCTTTGACCTCTGCCTTTGACCCACATCGCTGTTTTTAGCTTCCCTGCGGGGTTTAAAGGGTGCATGAGTCATTTGCTTTCATTCTGCACGTTGGCATCTGTTCCCATAAGCAGCCGGTAGCGTCTATCGCCTGGACCTGTCTGCTCAGTCACTCTATGAAACATGCCATTTGAGCGGTTAATGGAGGGGAGCCCACAGCGTAGATAGGCGTAGGTGTCGGGAATGGATGTGTTGTGGGAGGAAGGGAGGCTGAGTGCTAATGGTCATACTGGGCTTCTGCTGTATTGTTAGAAGCAGGCTTTGATTAGGGCCGAGGATTTATGGCCCCTGAGCGCGCACTTTGTCTGGGAGGGATTGTGTTCCCTGCAAAGTGGAACGCCAGCAAACTTCACGCTGGCTCTGGTTGCTGCTGCAGCAGGATGACAGACTAATCAGGGTGTTATGGACGGTTTCACACCCTGGATGTAATTGGAGGCTGTTGTACAAGAACACCCCCCACCCATCACTCCCTTCAGACGGCCATCATCTTCACCCAAGACACGCTTTCTCCTCCTTGCGGTCTTGCGTCCGTCTTCATTTCTTCCTGTGTCACTGTTGGGCTGTGGTGTCAGACCACTCGACTCTGAGAAATGGCCTTCAAATAGCAAGTGTCACCAAAACACTGCAGGCCAAATTCTATTGAGTGAAGACGCGGGTACAAGTGGAGCTCTGACTGACGGCTGAAGAGTTATATATATGAGCTGATGAATGAGAAGTGTGTCAGCAAACGGTCCTGCAGAGATAAAGGAGTGAACAATGGGCCTCATTCACCAAATGCTCTCTGAAGAAAAAATATATTCCTTAAACAATATCAAATCGTTTTCATGAAGATAGTGACATCTTTCACCAATGTTTTCTTATTAACGACCTAGGTAAGAACAAAATGTACCCACACTAGAGAACACTTACGCACATGTGAGTGCTGACATGTTCAGCTCCACTACACTTACACATAAGTATAACCAAGTAATACGTTTTCATTCTTTCTTTTATTTTTGTTTTATATGATATACCTAAGTTGCTAAATATAGAGCTTGTTGGCTCTTACTTCCTGTTGAAATTCCTCCAACTGTTTTTTTTATGTTCGGAGTCCACTGCTTTACCTATTTATAGCTTAGTTTTGACATTCTTTTCTTAATTTTTCTAAACGTTTTAATTACATTTCTGTGTGCACAAAGCCCTGTCGTCTCATATCCTTTCATGTGGAATGGTTATAAATCTATGAGAACAAAGTTATTCAGCTTAAGAACACAACAATTCTTGAACGCCTTGAACCTTGGGTAGACTTTTCTTTTCTTAGGACATTTCCCAATAAACTAAATTAGGATAACCCGTATAAATACATGTATATACATTTCTAAACTTGAAGATGCTGGTGAATGAGGCTCCTTGTTCCCAAGTGCTTTGCTGATGGGACTTTTCCTTCCATGTGACGTCAGGAATAATCTGTTTTTCATTCTCCACACTCCATTGTAAGGGCAATAAAAACTACAAAATCTAATTAGACTCTCTGGGGCTCACACCTGGCCGTGCCTGGTTCAAGCCACTGGGTGTGACAGATAATGGGAGCCTGTGGGTGAAAACATGTGACGGCAGGTGTCTGTTTTCCTCTCTTCTTCCCTGTAGAGTGAGAAGATTTCTGTTTCTCTCCGACATTATTCAGCTCCTCTTTTGACGAGGGCAAAAACAGCAAGGAGCTAATAAACCCCCTGCATGATAATAACTTATTATGACTAGGGATGCTCCGATCGATCGGCCACCGATCGATATCGGCCGATACTCACTCTCTGCTGATCGATCAGTGCTCTCTTTACGCAATGCATTAAGAGAAAAAAAAGGTAGCCTAACAGATAACGGCTGGTCATCCAACACGATAAATGCAGCTATCTTAGCTGTTATTTTGTTGACCTTTTTCACTGTTCTGGGGCAGTTTCTCTTTCCTTTTAAAAGTCTCTGAAAGTGTCGGTTGTTTCAGTGCCGTTACCTGAGTGGCCACTGTGTACTCGTCGTGTTGTTGTTGGTGTTTGTTTCTCAGGTGGCGTATTAGATTGGTCGCGTTGAACGTAGCTCTTTTCTTTCCACCAAGCGGAACCTCCGCCTTGCAAACATTGCATCTGGCTGTTACACTGCCTTCGCTTTCAATTTTATAATACTTCCCAACTCCTAACATATTCTCTGTCCCGACTCCCGAGTCACCAGCTGAACGTAGCCTCTCGTTAGCTTACTGCTACTATAGAGAACCGCAGTGACGCGTCCTAAAACCCGGAAGTAAACTCCTCCCGGTTCCTTCGTCAAAAACGCAATGCAATTTCTCCATAGGATTTTGGAAAATAGCTCGAAATAAGGTCTGTGGTTGACACACATTTAAGAAACAGATCACGTTTTGTTCTACGACATTAAATACATCAGCAGTGACCCCGCTGGTGATTTTTGAAGAGTTTACGTGTCTGAAAAACGATGGTTTTTCCAAAATCCTATGGAGAAATTGCATTGCTTTTTGTCGAAGGAACCGGACGTGGGAAAAATGCTAATTTACTTCCGGGTTTTAGGACGCGTCACTGCGGTTCTCTATTAGACACTGCGCCCTGCCCACTCTGTTGCCAGATTTGAGAGAAATAAGCAACCAGGTCTATGAAAACAAGCCCAAAAGAAGCAACACATACATGATGTTGTGTAATTTTAAACCAAAACTAAGGCCTCGGGATGACTTTAAGACGTGAACATGGTCATTTTTGTTTTGTAACATTAAATAAAAAATAAATAAATGTTCTCCCGATTCCGATCAACAAGCTCGCAAAAATTGCTTCATGAGTCTGGCAGTATTTTAAGGTGTCCGAAAATGACAATAAAATAGCGGTATGCAACGTGTGTGAAGCAGAAATCCTGCAGCTCCGCCCACTGTGACGGACCGGTGAGCGGAGCAACACACACTAAGAGTTAGACCTAACACACTTAGCTATTTTATCTACCTCTGGAGCAAGCTAAACTAGTTATACATATATTTATTCTTCACTGTCGGGTCACTCATTACTGGATCAGTGAGCTGCATGAGATACTGACAGGCTGTCAGGAGAGAGAGAGAGGGGGGGAGAGAGGAAAAGAGAGCGCTTCCGCTCATTTCTCCCGTGTTATTATCCAAAGTTAATGTAAACTTGAATAATGTACTTCATTTGAATGTAATAATTATGTTGGTTGTTGTTTGTGGAAGCGCCAGTGAATGAGCCCCATTAACTGAGTTTTAAACATCACTTTAAATGGAAGATCCCCATAGGCCCCACACACTCGATCGGATCGGCGATCAGTATCGGCCGATACTGATTCCGGCGATCGGTCCCAAAATTGGTGATCGGAGCATCCCTAATTATGACTTTACTCTCATCCAGCTTTTTCTGGATCAATAGTTGTAAACAGCTTCCTTTATGATATTCAAATCCCTCTTGTGTTTTACTAACCCCATCGGATGAGCACCTGGAAGGAGAATAACCGCTGCTGGCTTCAGAAATAAGGTGCTATCAAAGGAGGAGGGAGGGAGAAATAAAAGAGATGATTTAATTTTCATTGCGACACAGAAATATTTAAAGCCCCAGTTTAGGAAAATCAAAAGCCCCTCAATAAAAAGGAGGATTGAAGAAAACAAGCCTGCAGCATTTTTACAACCAGTTTCATCAGAGCACAGGGATAAAGGAGGAAAGAAAAGTATTCAAGACGTGCCCTTCTTCTTCTTCTTCTTCTTCTTCTTCCTCATCACCTGGCTCAACTTTCGTCTTCACCATGAACCTGAGTCTTCATCGTGTCTTCACCATGAGCCTGACTCTTCATCATGTCTTCACCATGTGGCTCCAAGGACTTTGATTGCACATTTTCAACTTATGCTCATATACATATCTATTTAATATGGTTCAACTGTCACAAAAACCTAAATCCCTTCTGGGATTAATAAAGTACTTTTGATTGGATTGTACTGTAACACCAGGCATCCCTAGGGACTAACAGTTAATCTGGTGCTACTAGACTGTTCCCCCGTGTCCTTGACAGACTTCTCCACCTCTTTCCTCTCAGTGTCTTCCTCCTTTTCTGTATCCTTTTGTCTCTTTTGCATGTGCCTCCTCCCTGTGCTGCTGAATGGTGTGAGCAGCATCACCAAATGGCCCCAAATTCAACTTGAAGTTCATTAGACGGAATACAAATAGGTACACGGCAAACAGTTCTGTGTGTGGACCTTATTAATGAAAAATCGGATGCTGAATATTCATCTCGCACACTCAGACCGCCCCCCGCCGACTGAGGATCAGTAGATTTATGTGTCTGCATCTCTTTCTCTGTGGTTTTCACATTTTATTCAAACACTTTCATTAACTACACAGAAAGAATGATTGATTAACAGTTTTCTTTATTAGACCAGTGTCTGTATCTATCCTGTCCTGCCTCTCACTAATACTAATGGCGCACCAATCCAATACACTGGATTAGTACCGCTGCACATTCTGACCTTATTAAACAGATTGGGTAACAGTCAGACATGATTTATTGAACAATAAACACTGGCTCTTTCTCACGGTTGCTATAAACTCATGTGCATACCGTTTTATAAACCTTCTAAAGGAACATAATTAAAATGTGCACAAGCATCAAATTGTTTAATGTCTTTCCTCATTAGGGTTGAAACGAACAATTATTTTCTTCATTGATTAGTCCGCCATTTACTTTTGAGATGAACACATCAATTTGGCCCATTAAATGTTGGAAAATAGTGAAACAGCCTTCAGCCGTTTTAAAAGAGGAAATATTTGTGCTTGTTTTTAAAAATTGACGTTGATTGAGTGCTATATTTACACAGTTTTATTAACCTTATGAAACTGGTCGCTATGTAAGCATGACTGTAATATGGTTTAATGTAGTATAGCCACCAGACATATTTTAAACACAACTTTAATTGATTTTGTAGCATCTTATTAGACCAATAAAAACATAGATAACAACCTCTTTAACCAAAACCTACTCCCTACATTACCCACAATGCACCTAGGGCTACAACGGCTTGTTGGGGGATTCCAGTGTGTTATGTCTCCAGATGCTAGCCTCAAGAAGAACTGAGATGATAACAACATTTTGGTAATCTTAGTATTTCTTTAACTCCACAAGCCAAGATTTGATATGCAATTACGTTTACGTATAGGGGGGCCGGAATGTTGAAGCCATTTTGCATTTCTATCTTATTGATATTTATAATGAAATATTATGAATGTCTTGTATATGATTTTTTATTATTTATATGTATTATTAAAGTTTTATCAGTTCTAGCTTTTTCTGCTTTTGGAACTCTACTAATATCGATGGTCTTTTTCAAAGAGTACATTGTGCAAACTGGCATGGTAGGATTTAGAGACTATTAATAATTTACTACGGTTAACAGACATTAACCGGTGACAAATAAGTGAAGTTCCTCTTTTATTAGTCCTTCAAGCGTGGCGTAGAAGAAGACAACATATCAAACATCATTTTTAGAGCCTTTGCATCTTTAAAGCAGCAGATTAGGGCTAATCATTTTACAGAGTTTGGGGGAAGGGGTTATATTCCAAGATCGAGTACTAACAATTTACGAGAAAAAAACGAAATAATCTGAGATTATTAAATCATGATCTCGTGATGATTTAAAAAATGTTTTCTCATAAATTGGTTTTAATATCTAAGAATTGCTTTTCTTTAAAAAATATTTAATTATAATCTCAGAGAATATTCCTACTTTTGTTCCATGATATTGAACATTTTCCCTACCCTGGCTTTGTTAAAATGTATGTTTTAACCTAATGATATAGCTTCTAATTATGGGGGCTGGATGGTAACCTAAAAGAGATTTAAGTGAGTAAATCAGGAAGACAGAAATATGAAAAAGTGAGGGGAATTGTTTGACCACCACAAGACAAGTGATGTGGATTCACTTCCTCATGTGACCGTACGCACCAAGGAACGATCCAAATCCACCCCCCCTCAGAATCCACAGAGACAGTCACAGCGGGGCTGCTCTTCCTGCCACAGCGATCCTCTGGTGGCAAACACAGTACAGCATCCTCTCTGGATGCATGGCCTGCAGATGCTAAATATAATGAAATGACAGAATGGAATCAGCGAAGCGGGAGATGAAAGACATGAGCAGATAAGAGATGAAGTGATAACAGTGGTGTCGTCGCAGAGATGTTCCGTATAACTAACGCTGTTCTTCTCACTCTGCAGCACGTTTCAGTGTGGGACACATCCTCTGCGGCGTTCACCTGTCCCTCCCACTCATCATTAAAACTATGAATAGCTGTCGTCTGCTCCATCTTAATAGAGTGTGGAGTTCTCCCCGGACTCCCATACATGCATTATTAATTATTTGTTGCAGGGCTCGCAAATCTGGGTTGAAGCTTGCAACCAGATCCGCGCTGTTATGCAAACATTGTTTGTTATATTAGGACATTGGGGTTCTGAGCAGAACTGAGAGATATTTCTGCATTAATTTATATATGCATACTCTTATTTTGAGCAAGTTTCTCACGCATTTGACTGCAGCGTTTATGAGGCTGTGAACATTTAGCGGTGATCCTGTCGGGATGGCATTTGATGACTCTGCTCTTGACATGAGTTACCCAGATATTTCTCCTCCCTTTGATGCGCAAATGCCACCAAAAATGTTGGCTAATCCCAAATGCTTAGTCATTGACAATCTGTGCCAAGATGAGATCTGTTCCAATCAATCTCCCCCCTCCCCTCCACCACCTATCAGACCCGCCATTACTTAACAAGGCAGGGGAATGATGGGATCTGCCATCTGTGTAAATTGCTCCATAATCTCTTCTGACTGGCCGTTTGTGATGAAGCAGACAGAACATGGCCTCTTTACTCTTTCTGTTTTCCCAGACATTATTGGCTCACCTGTCAGACAGCACTATGGCCTTCGATCGCCCGAGAGACATATCAGGGGAGAAAGTGGCAGGCTGAACCATGACGCTTATCATCTCCATCTATTTGGGATTGTTGTTGTTAGTGTAGGGACATGGCTTGCATTCAGATAGGAATTATAAATGGGCCACATGTGGCTGGAGATTATTTAGAGTACCTTCGGGTTTAATCAAACAGCTTCTTTGTCATCTGTAGTTCATGAGCTCAATAGAGCATATAAACAGCTGCAAAGCTTTTACAGGTACAAAACACCTTTACTTTTCACCTTAAGTATGCCACTTAAAGTGCACCTATCATGCTATTTTTAGGCAATAGCTATAGGTCTCAGATATATAAAAATATATAAAAAACATGTCTATGAAGTGTTTTGCTCAAAATACCAAACAGATCACCCATTCTAGCCATGCCTCATATCCCTCTATTTCACTTCCTGTTTCAAAAGGGCTGATTTGGGGGATAAAGCTTTAAAAAAGCTTCCAGCTTCTTCACACACATGGGGCCTTTCTCATTTCAGCTAACCCCCCTCCTCGACTCCCCTCCTCGACTCCTATCCTCGATACTTAGTCCCGCCCACAGGAGATGCGAGCGGAGGAGCCGAGGAGGGGAACCGAGGAGAGAGGAGGGGAAGCAGCAGGCGGTTAGAGAAATGAGAACTCCTCTCCTCTGAGCGGTCATTTTAAAGAGACGTCCATTAATGATGAGCGGAGGCACAGCAGCCCTCTGTCTGATGGACAGATGTGTAGTATTAAAAGTAAGCACAGACCTGTCTGCCCGCTGCATCTACGCACACACTGTACCACACACACCTACAGCTCCTAAAGCATAATCAGGCTACAGCCGTTGTGTATTTTATTATGTGAAGCACTAAATGGTTTTAGAAAAATATCGACTCTTTGCTTGTAGATATCTACTAAAAACTACAGCAAATAAAGAGAGTAGGCCTGTTACACTGAGTGATATATATTTTACACACTGCTCTGCTCTGCACGGACCTCACAGCTGTTCTCACTGTAAACATCGCGACGCATGCAGAGCTGTGATTGGCTGAGATAAGTCCGGCCGTGCGTCACGACTCTCTGAAACATCTCTGTTGCCGGAAATGCATCCACGAAGGAGCCGTGGAGGACTGTGGAGGACCCATCAGTGTATCCTCGGTTATAGCTCCTCCAGAGAGCCTCCTCGACGCTCGATCCTCGGTGCTCGAAGTGCATTTAGAGAAATGAGATGTCCTTCAACATGGCGCGCTGAAATTCATTTCCGGGTCACTATCGGAGGACCGAGGAGTCGAGGAGTCGAGGAGGGGGATTTGATGAAATGAGAAAGGCCCATGCTCTCCAGTACAGGTTAGCTCTGAGTGTTAGCGATGCTAATGTAAACACCGACCATATTACGTCCAAAACAGTCGGGCATTGTTTCTGATAGCAACTTTCTGATAGTGCTGTGGGTCCGCATTGCCGATATGATGTCATATCGGACGCAAATCTGGATCAGCTCCGTTGTACCCCCGTTTTTAGAGATTTGGGTACGGAGGAAAAGAGAGATGGTTTTATTTTCTGACGCTACGTGAGTTCCCTCACACACCGGGGACACATATTTATGTATAAAAGACATAAAAAAGTGCATTTTGCATGATAGGTCCCCTTTAAGACTTTATTTTACCTTTGCTTTGGGCCTAACGTAAATGTGTTGCACAAATGTTAAGGCATTAAGTGCATTTAGAAAGATTTTACAGGGGTGGCTGTCTCACAAAATGTGCCTTTTAGATGGTAAAACAAATAAAATGGCAGAAGACAATAAAACAAAACTGGTCAGAGGAGAAAAGATTATACGTTTGGTATTTGATTTCCTTTTTGCAAACTAACAGTATATTCATGGATTAAATGTTCATGTATTTCCTGTTAATAAATGTATCTTCGTAGTCAAAGAGCGCTTGAATCCTGATGATGCCTTCTCTCACCTTGGACACTTTTCGGCAAGTGCACTGCTATCTCATCCTACTCCTATAAAACCGCAGGGCAATCATTAATAGCTAGTGGCTTTAAGAACGTAGGCTGCATAAAATAGCATGATCCAAATCTCGACGGTAGATCAAATCATGATGTGACTTCCAGTCAAATATACAGAGTAAAATCAATTGCTTGTTATAATTAAACGTATCTATTGGCAAGTCCTCTTGTCACGATACGTTTTCTTTGTCGCCCTAAATTCGGCAATGTCATACTTCAGAAGATTCAGAGGTACATAATGTTATTTTTTTTCTTTGGTTTCTTTATTGCAACAGTTTACATAACTTCAAGGGATTCCTTAAGTATAAGACCAAGACACAGACAAATACCTTAAATACGAGAAGACCTAAGGTTGATATATACAAAGGATATTAGTTTAAGGAAAGCTTGACTCTGTGTAAAACTTAAACTCGAGGTGTTTTGTGCGACAGACCACTTCTAGTCAAGTCATTTCTAAAGTTTCGACATCCTCAATGACACTCAATGGAGTACTTATGGTCCCAAGACCCATACCCCAAACCACTTAACTACTAAACTGTCGGCACAGTATTATCTGTCTGCACAGACAAGGCAAGTTTTTGTCTCTTCTCTATATATGAGGAATGCTTTGTCGGTATTCTCTGACAAAAACACTCTTGTTTTTAACGTGCTACTTTGTCAGGGGGAGAAAAATCCCTTTCCAGGCTTTTTTCAGATTTTTTTTCACACGGATTGTTTTCAATAAGTTGAACTCTAAGGGACAGACAGCAGCAGCATCTCTCAGGAAGACGCAGGTGGGAAATCCGGCTCATAACCTTAACAGCGCGCTACCTGCACCCCCACCACCAGCCCCCATCCCGTATTTTCCTCACCTTTCCTGCTCTAACTACTGTGAAAGTCATCTCCAGCCTGTTTTTATGGAGCCTTTCAAAGCAGCCGTGCCAAGTCCAGGGCAGGAAATATCACGTCACTGTGAAACGTGTTATTTACGAGAATCTGCAATGTAGCCAGACCCTTTATTTCACTAGCTCACCTCACTGGGTGCATCTGTTCATTTGAATTTCAACATTGTACCCTTTCTGTGGCTTATATAATGCAGTCTGACTTTAATAAATTGTTCAGCGCCATTTCTGGCATTCCCATCAGACTCTCATCCTTTTATGATAAATCTAGAGGACAGACAAATAAGAACTCACAGTATCTTCCTGTAGAGTAGACTTACTGTGTTACTGTGCTTTACTGTTTGTGAGCAATAGTGATTCATTCAGTGACTGTCATTGTTGGATTACTAACGGGATCACCCCATTCCTCAAAAGTCCCAGTTTCACTTGATTCTTACCTATGAATCAATACATTTGTGTAAAAAAAATGAAAAGGTGCCATCTTGTTTCGTCCATCCAACATACCAGTAACAATAAAGAAAAGCGACAAATCCATAAATATGAGAAGCTGGATCAAGCAAATGGGACATTTTTGTTGGATTAAAAGAGAGTCTGCAATTGACATTCATGTACCGTAACTAGGGTTGGGTATCGTTTGAATTTCCACGATTCCGATTCTACTTTTCGATTCCGGTTCTTAACGGTTCTCAATTCCGATTCTTTGAGGGGCAGGGTAAAAAAATGATACATGCTTCTTCCACCAAAAAAATTACATTTATTCGAGAAACTTTTACACAGGTTAGTTTACAGTAATATTCACATTAATCAGTCTGTTTATATTTAGTGCTATGTAACTGTAACCTGAGAACCACTGAAGCTACAACAGTGCAACAGTCCAACTTTTAAAGGAAACCCCCCCCCCATTTAAAAACAGTTCTTGTTGAGAAAAACAAGCATATCTGCCTCTCAGGCATACCGGGAAGAAATGTTTGAACTTTTAAAGTAAAATGCTTCAATCTGGTGCACTTTAAGCAGAATTACTAGAGACTAGATCTAGGGGGTACAACTCTAAACACCCATATGAAAAAGATCGGTTTACATTTTAATAATTAAATAAGTATGTGAACATAACCAATAACCTACCATAGCCAATAACAAATACATGTAACGTATTTTATTTTTGTTGTTCATTCATATCTTATTTTACTATTTTAGTTATGCATATTTTTGTATCTCTCCAGTTTAAAACGATATGTCTGGTTTAGTATACATTGGAATGATTTCAAACCTGTTTTATCCCAATAATTATGAGAGCCTTGGAAATATGTGTTTACATAAATTGTGATCAAAACGTTTGAGACCCACTGAGATAACTTAGACTAAAGTGAACTATCTAAACACTCAGAGTCCTTTACCTCACTGAGCTGTAGTTAGTCTGTCTGGAGAGGACTCTCCCTCCACATCATTGTAGAAACATATTCTTCTTCCGTTAGAGCAGCTAGCACCAGATGCTAATAACAACACGCTCACTCGCACTTTGGCTGTGAGCTGCGGGTGCCAGATAAGCCAACATGCAACATCCCCCATTTTCATCACTTACATCGCCCATCGTACAGGGCAAATGAAAAGTGTAACCGGGATGAAAAGGGTGTTACATTTACTTAATTATGAATGTTGTTACATCAAGGCCGAAAATTAGGATGAGCACCAACGGTAAAACATATTGTTCCCCTCCCAGAGCTGTCAGCACAGCGCCTCCACAGATCTAGCGCCCTGGTCTCAGGTTACGCTGTAGGAAGTGTAGGTACAACGGTACATTTCCCGCCCCGCCGCAGTCATACAGTAGGCTACGGAGAGCAGCGAGAAACATTTCCTCAGGCATCGAAAAGCGGAACAGAAATTTCTAAATGATGCCGTTGGAATCGAAATGTTGGAACCGGTTCCGAACCGGAACCGGTTCTCGGTACCCAACCCTAACCGTAACATAATGCTTGACACTGCTGCTGGAACAAAAACATTTCCCAATTATGGGATGAATGAAGTATATACTGTATCTATCTATCTTATAAGTTGTAGGTACAGTCTGCTGGGTGCACAGTATTTAATGTGAACTTGGAGGCAAAAGGATGCATTGCAAAGGTACAGCTTACTTGCCGGTTTACACGGACCACTGCTACATTTTTCTTTTACTTTCCACAAGCAGCTGGGATGCAAGACACGGGAACTTAAGAACTGAGAAGCTGGAGTGTTTTTTTGTTCGCAAACTGTAACTGTACTGTACATTTACGTCAACCAGACGACTGCTACTGGTAACCATCATTGGAAGTGGGACGTAAGCAGACATGAGCAGTCCCATTTGTCTCCGTCAGATGGCAAACCTTCGTTCACCAGACTAACTGAGAGGTGAAATGTACTTAACCAAAAAAGTTTTTCATGTGATCAATGTAAAGAAATCAAACATGTTTGAATATATTGTTTCATTGATTTTATTTCCATAGCCAACGTAGCAAGTACTGTAGTTAAACAGGGGATCTCCAAGACTGGGAGCCTTGATCAATAAATGTATATACAGTTTCAAAACACATATGCATCAGGAAATGTGTGTGATAAAAAAACGTTTTCTTTGCAGATTTCAGTTTACGTAACGTAACAAAAATATATTTGGAGTGTAAAAAACGTGTCTCCAGACTGATTATATTCACACAATAGTTAATATGTTAATTAAATGTCAGCCTTATTCACAGGGGGGGTCGATGGAATCCCAACAGCAAACTTTGACCCTGGGCCCCCTAAATTGGTTTATCCGGCCATGCCCTGGCTGTTAGAGAAAGAAATTAGATTAGGTGGCCACATTTTCGTCAGTCCCAGTTTTCCTCAGACATACTCCTTGTCCCCCCCCCCCCCCCCCCCGTCTCTCCTTCTTTCTTCTCTCCCCCCACCCTCGCCACCTCTCGTGTCTTCCCCAGCTGTACTGTGCAGGAACAGCAGAGTGAATGAGACCTTTCATTGAGTGTCAATGTCATACTTGTGTGTCAAAGCATGTGGGAAAAATGCCTCGGCTTCAGCAATCAACCAGTTTAAAAAAAAAAATAGCTAAACAGTTGCACATTACCTCAAATATATTTTCCAAAACAAATCCATTAAATACTCCATTTGGACTAAAAGCATTAGTGTGTAGTTTGGAGAAAGTTTTATGTTTCAGTGTGCGTGGTTTTGCATGTTCCTGCTCACATACTGAGCTTGTTTGAAAGCTCCGAAGCCGTTTTTGAATGTACCGTGCACCTTCACAATCACTTAATGAAAGCGCTCGTTTATCCGTCTCCTCTTTCAGGCCTCTGCAGCTGCCGGTGGCGTTGAAAAAGCTGAACACCAGATTACATTCCCCCTCACAGCGTGTTTCATATTGCTTCTCATCAATTAAATAACAATAGCATAGCAGGTTCTACTCTGTTAAATCAGGCCTGAGTCATCCCATTGGCCTGACTTTATTCCACTCCAGTCAACACATTTTAAAGGGGCCCTATAATGCTAGTTCATATTTGTACTGTATGTGTCTTTACTCTGACATGTCTCAGTGCTTTAATGTTCAAAAAGCTCTGTATTTTTCTCAGACTGCCTGTGCTGCAGCACCTCTTTTCACCCTCTGTCTGAAAACAGAGCCCAGTCTACTCTGATTGGTTAGCTGGCCGGCTCTGTTGTGATTGGTCAACCTCTTAGAGATGTCCCGCCCCATAGCCTATAACGTAAATGTGTTGGAGCGCTAGCCAATAGATGTGTGATTCTTATGTAGTGATTTCACTATGTCGAAACTTTGGAGGGAACACAGGGCTTTTAGCTTTTGCACCATTTACATGCACAACAACCTATATAACACACTACAGGAAAGGGAAAACCCCCAAAAGCATATTAGGGCCCCTTTAAGACTCAATTGGAGTAGTTAGAAATTCGGACGCATACGGTTTATCCAAATGTTCCTGAGTGCTGTATTGATGACATAACTGTCCCCCCAAACTTGGTTCTGCCAAACAGCAGCATGCATCCAAAACTCTATAGAGGCACCAGCAGCAGCAGACTAACTCCATTTTTATACAGCAGAAAACCTAGATCTCCTCCTTGTCATCCTTCATTGATTTTGCAATCCAGTGCCATCCGAGCAGAACCATACAAGCCGTGCAGCTCAGTCTGCCGCTGATAGCCAATCTCTATTACCCACCTATCCCAAGGCTTCGTTTGGAAGGGCTAACCCTCTCAGCAGGAGCACACGGAGGCAGAGAGCTCCGACTGGCAGATCGGAGCGATGATGGATTTATGTGCCTCTTGGAGAAAGGATCATCTTCTCTCCCTCACTTTTATTATCCCATCAGATCTGACGTGACGGCAATAATACATGACTGCCTGTCACATTTTTGCAGATCTGCCGGCGAATATGAATGATGATTTCAAATGCACGCGTCTAATCAGCCGCGAAATTGCTTCAGTAAATATGTTCTAGTACCGGCGCTCTGTCTTCTTCCTGTCTCTCACTTTGAATGAAACTCCAAGTAATAGGCTTGTAGTTGTCACAATGTTTAAGACCCGTGTTGGCTTCACGGTTCCTAATTAGCTTTTAATGCACGGAGACGGGCTTGAGGACGGAAATGTGAAATGAAAGGAAGCCTGCTGTGTGGCCATAGTAATTCAGGCCTTTGTTCTCTAATTAAATGACCTCAGAAGGGAGCGCTAAGCTTAAGTTTGGCGCCCTCTGATATGAAGGTCTGTGCCAAGTGCATTCAGTCTCGCAATGAATAGGGCTTCTTCTACAAAGCCTAAGAAGCCTTCTCGGTGCCCGCTTCGCCTCCTTGTTGCTTGTTGGAAAATGTCCACAAAACACCATGTCTTTAACAAGTGGCCCCTTCGCATAGCTCAGGACGTTGCAGTTGGGGACACGGTAGCCCCTGGTTTTTTCTCACTGCCCCACCTCCTCTGAAAATATCTGACACTGCCAGCCTTCCCTGCAAGCTCTTTTCGATTCACAAAGGCTTACATTTGTATCTGGCCAATGTGCTCTCTGCTCACCAGGATTTAGGAACGAGTCCTAAAACCCGGAAATGAGTTAGTATTTTCTTACTTTAGGTTTCCTCATCTCGAAGTCAATGCTTTTTTGCATGTGTTTTTGGTTGGAAGCCTAAAATAAGGTCTGTGGTTAACACATGCTTAAGGGATTTTCACGTTTTGTTCTACAACATAAAATACGTGTCAAACAATGGTGGCTAACTAACAAGTGACTTAATGAAATAGGAAACGTTATCACGCCGAGTATGCTTTTAGGTACGCGGTGGTAACGCGCAGTCATGTGACCTCGATGTAGTTCATTTATGGCCTAGCATTAGCTTTTTATTTCTGCCGATTGCGTTTACTCTTCAAAAACCATAAAGTAGTGTTAATATGTGGAGATTTTCCTTCTGAACAAGACGTGTTTCATAAATGTGTTTATGCAACAACACTTATTTTCTACAAATAACAAAATCCAATCAGGAAATCGAATTGCTTATTGTCGAAGGAGCCTTTGTGATGCTAACTTCCGGGTCGGCATACAAAAATACGTCATCACTGCACCACTCGATCTCGATATTTACTACACATCTGAAAAGTTTTGTGAGTGCATCCTACACAGTTGCAAAATCTGTCCACAGAAATATTAACTCCTGACAAAGTACTCAAAACCTATTGGCTAGTGGAGCAAAGTAGAGATCTTTAGGAGCACATTTTCCCATGCTGACATGCACATACTTGAGCTGAAAACGATAGCGGACACACACTGTCGCTGCTGGAAACAGTATATTTAAAATTCTCCAGTGAGATCTCTTCTCAGAAACAATGTCCTATTACTTCCTGATAAACTGCAGACCTCGCTGACAGCTGAGTGTTTCTTTAATGGAAAGTAGTTCCAGTGAAACGGTTGACAGCGATGTCTGTGGATTATCCAGAGTAACAGGAACACTGTCTGGAAAAACACATTACTGGGGAATATTTTCTTTATTTAAAAACCTTCAGAAAGTAAGCTCTGTGGAAAACAAAGGATTATGACACAAGTTTTGTTCAGCAAGAAATCTATTCGCAAACAATCACTATTTCAGGTAAGGGATAATGTGCCAAGGTGATGCCTTTATGTTGATGCAAGATCCCTTGGCTTTGCGTCAGGACCATTTTTCACTAATGAACGCCTTGCTGTACATTATCCCGGCTACCTACTACATAAACCAACGACTTGATTGACAATATTGATAAAAAAAATGTATTTAATTGATTTATAAATGATCGTATTGCTTCCGCTAAGAAGAAAATTGTCCTTCCACTGCATACCAACCTCCTTCCTTCTCTTGGACTCTTTACATGGGACAGTTTAGCCTTCATGAATCCAAAGAGTCGTGCTCTCCACAAATATAAAAATGAATATCCAAAAAGTATTCCATGGTGTTTTCTGACGGAGAAAATGAATGTTTGTTGTCCACAGCTGATGTCAAATGTATCGGACTTCTTTCTGCAGAGTGATATGACTGCACAAAGTCACTTGATCATCCTTAGCAACAAACTGTTCTCCTTAGCAGCAGCCTGTTGGCGAGAATTAACAACCTCTGAAATGTCCAAATTGACCAATCAGAACTAAGCTGTTTAATAAGGAACCACATTATGTCACCAATGTGATAGAAACTTCTGGAGCAATGGAGACGAAACTCAGAGAGACACAGGGAGAGCTGGAGCTTGGTTTCGAACACTGATGGTTTATTATGAAGTTAAGGCCGGAGAATTCACCAGACATGATGACATAGCGGTTGCCAAACCAATTCTGAAGATCTCTACCCCAGACCCATGTATTCTGAGATAATAATCAACTCTATCTCTATCTATCTCCATCAGCTGACGCCAACAGGCAGGAATAAGGACACAAAACACTGAGAGCACAGCAGCCAAGGTCGCAGGCCTGAGCTCACTGAGGGCAGTACAAACTGATAAACTGGACCAAAGTTATGGGCCTAGGAAAAGATTTCCCTAACAGCCAATACTGAGTAGATGATTTACCTAGAGATGGGCTTATTGCTATAACCTCTCTTTTATTTGGTCTCCCAGTGAGCTGCTAACACCCACCTTTTTAAAGCAGCTAAAAGCTTCAATATTTACTGAGGCATTAGAATTTCTTGAGCTTGTATTGACCACAGAACTTATTTCAGGCATCTAAGCAAGGCGAGATGAGGGTACCTGTTAAAAAATGCTGACCCACCTCTTTGGTTTACGATTGTTATGACTATAGTACAGAAAGAAACAATTGGAGCTATTATTTTCACTCGTAGTAAAAAGATAATTGTGAGAATATATTTGGAGGGTCTGTAAAGCAGACAGCTGGTAGTACGCAACAGACTAAAGGTACCTAATGTTCCTGACATGCATTATCGCAGGTTGAACTCCGGCTCTTTCGAATGCCACTGTCCTTCTTTGTCCCCCTCCACTGTACACCCATCATAAAAATAATCCTAAAAAGACACCTGAGCCTAGGCGATAAAGTTCCAGCATAGCAACTGTTATTGCTGTTGTTGTTGGCTGCTGCGTGCTTCAGGAGGAGGCGTGCATGAATGTCTCCATTACAGTTGTTCTGCATGCTGACAGCCTTCAGCCATCACAGCCTCCTGGCACGTCTCCACGCCCACGAGCACTAGTGGGCGGAAGCGGCACGTCTCCGACCGTAACTAGACCCAGCTCGACGAGCGGGACATTAACAGCTGCTCAGCAGGGTGTAAGAGAGGGGGCAGCAGGAGCATTTCTGTGTGTGTTGAGAGCACATGCCCACGTGTGTCCAGCTCAGACGAAGGAGAGGTTGGCGGATTCACAGTTGACATCTTAATTGGCCACCGGTGCCAGATGCCAGCTTCTTAAGCCGACCAGTCCAGTGTCTCAGCAGAAGCCAGACTCCAGCAAGGGCTCCAGCGAGGGCTCCCACGGGTATTAGGTGCTCCAGCCTCCCCTCCTCTCACACACACACACACACACACACACACACACACACACACACACACAC
>CALSBZ010046932.1:10203469-10216195 GCA_943591055.1 Gobionotothen gibberifrons
GTGTGTGTGTGTGTGTGTGTGTGTGTGTGTGTGTGTGTTCTTCACCATTTGCATTAGTCTTTTTAATTTCTGATATGGTGATTAAAATAAGTTAAATGTGGAGTCATACTTAATTACATTTCACAGAAGGATGCCAACCTGAGTGTATACATCCCACATGGTTTTATTATGGAAGTCACTACAGAGTACTTTTTTTCAGTACTTTGGAGCCTCAGTTAGAGTGTAGTAGCTGTCCAGAAGGACTCAACACTAACCAAAATCAGAGATTCACACTGCTGTATGAAAAATGTGTATTGTACCTTTTTATTTTTTTCCCCACAACTTTCCTCATTGAAACTTCTAAGTCAATCAAGGAACAACAGTTTGGTTATACATTAAAAAGCTTATTTCTGGACATGTAATTATGAATACATATATTTAGTAAAAAACTAATAATAATACAAATAATTTAAAATAAATAAAGATATGAACAGAATTTAAATAAATGAGGTCATGACTAGTTGGCTTTTACAGCCTCATTGTATAGTATAATTCAAATTTGTAAATGTTTGTGACAGTGATGTCGTTTTTTATAGGCCAACGTTAACTTCTTGCGATTGCAATTACACTTCAAATATTATAAAGTTAATAGTATGTGGATTATCCTCCTGAAAAAAACATGTAAGTAACATAAACGTGTGTTTGCCACAGATTATATTTTTTGCAATATTCCAAAATCCATTGGCTTTTCGTCAAGGGAGCCATTGCAATTCTAGTTTACAGGATCGGGCTACACAAATACGGCCTCGCTAAATCTTAGTGTCACAGGGTTTAGTGTAAATCGGGACTTAAAACAGAACTCCAAATTGTTTGGGTCTCATAGGCCTCCTAGTGCATTAGGATTCCTCTTATTCATACAACCTTGTGGGATAATTCGTCCCTGCCCAATAAAACTCAGTAATCATCTCATTCATCGCAGCAATAATCATTGGGTTTATTACAGGTCATAACACTCCCACAGATCAATATAGTGTTCATTCAACTAACAGCCGGTGAAATACAGAATACACATACATGTGTCTTTCTGATGAAGGCAGACATTAACCAACCAGATAGCAGCATTACACCGTCCACATCATATCTGTTTTTTACCCCCACACCACTGCAACCATAACTCTAGGTTGTGCATACTGCTGATAGCCCATATTGATCCAATCATGAAAGACAAAAGCATCACGACCTCTGGGGAGTGTCACTGTGTGGGGATTTTAACAGGAGAACATCATTCATAAGTCTGCCCAACAAGGCCTCAGCCATTTTTATGATGTGGACAATGCTGAGTTTATGAGTGAGGAACCTGCGTCGTTGTCCCTCGCCAATAAATATTTGAGACATGAGCACAGAGAGAGCCCAGTCTCTGAGACGTATGGCTTGTGATGACTGTGTCCCTGAAGGTTATGTAATGCAGCAGTAAGTCTTCTCATTGGGCTGTGACCCGGCCCCACTGAGGAGGCTCCAGTGTTTGTCCTGTGGTTTCTTCACAGCAGCACCTTCTCATCTATCTGGCTCAGCAACTCAAAGTAAATTGTGACTTCTTAAGTGTTTCATAAAGCTGCTGTAGTTTGCATTGCACCTCTGGATGTCAGCAATTTGTGACAACATCTGCATTATCCTTTGGATTTAAATATTATTTGTTGATCAATATTAAATAGATGACTGTCTGAAGTTCTTTATGGAATTAAAGGAGTGCCATCAAAAGAAAACATCTTTAAAACAATAAGTAAAAAATGTGGAAATATAAAGAAAAAACAAATATGAATAACATAATAAAAATCATTTAAATAATAAAATAACAACATTTTGGAATATAGAAAGAAAAAGCCACATGGTTTTTCCCGATTACTTTAGTTTAGTTTTTATAAGGATAAGGAAAAAGAAAGGAATTAAATTAAATGTATGAAAAACAATAATACATTTCATAAATATAGAATAAAATAACTATTCAAAAGAAAATTAATTAATTATGTATCACTTATGATTGAGCACTTTTTTTATAAATGTATCATCACTTTTCTACTCTATTTTTTATTAAATTAAATAAAAAAATTATATTCACCTCTAATGAAATGCACAAAACTAAGAACTTATTTTACATCTGCAAAGCGTTTGTGCGTTTTTTTAATTAATTTTGTGTACATTTCAACTCCAAAATGATTCATTCTGACCAAGTATCCCTGTTTTTCCATGTGTGTGTTTACCCCGGGATGAGTGTGAGCATGAGGTAAGGCCAGCCTGTAAGCAGTGTGGATCACGTGTGTAGCTGTCCGGGCTGGAGCAGCAGCGGCGGCACTGCAGCTCCTCTGGGCGGACTCTCCTCTCTAACCACCGCCCCTTTCTCCAACTGCACTGGGACAGATTTATGCCTCAGCTTTTTTTATTTATGAACATCAGTCCACCCCCCGCCTTCAGGACGGTGTGACCGCGTCAATGAAGTGTGAAGACGACATGGGAAGGACCGTGTACCCGAGATGACCGAGGATTTGGTCCGAATAATCTTTTTGTCGCCAGAGAGGGAAACTTAAAACAAGGCTTGTTTTTGGACTTCCACCTCCCCTCCTCTCTCCCCGTAGGATTTGATTCAAAGGCGAAAACCAAGATGGCCGCCGACTCCGTGCAGGTAGGAAAAGTTGACAACTGTTGCGAAAAGTGCGCAAACTTGCTCCAGAGGTTAAACTAAAAGCTAGATGTAAAAACTGTTTTATTTATCTAAAGTTGAGTCGCTGTGGGGCGGGAAAGTTGTGTTAAAGTGTAGGGCCTGTGCTAGCCCCTAAAGAGGTGTCTGGGAATTATCCATGGATTGAGGCCTGGGAAACAATTATCCAAAGTTACTTTTCCTGAAATATTAAAGTTGTTAAACCGGTCCTTTTGTGCGGAAGCAGCTGTGTTAATTAACGCTATGGCAATTGTTGTAAACAGTGTTAATGTTGCTGGAGCGGTGAGTTAAATAATGGTTGTTGGACGTTTACTAACAGCTATGTAGCCTGACGTTAGTTTAACCTGCGTTACTTTAAGATAAAACAGTTTCCTCCGTGTATTAGCAAAGTGTTAGGACCACCGGTTACGATATATTTTCAAGATGCAGCGTAGTACAGTTAAAATGTTCCAGCTTTTCTAAAGACAAAGTCTTCACTGTTTTCTTGACGTAAAGTTTTTCAAACACGTTACAGACTATGCATTTACTAATAAGCTTAGGCTACAGTGTAAAATAAGTCTTAACATCTCTATTTTAAAATGTTAATGTATTAAAACTGCATATTAGAATAACAGTCATGCCTCATATTCTATGACTCACTGTTTAATGTGGTTTCACTTGAGTGACGTCAGATTTGAAATAAGTCTTTCTGACACAAACATAGTCCAAAGCAACTGACATGACAACTCCTCCACAACTTGAGCTTGTCAAGTTTGGACTGCTGTCAAGCATTAGGTTTAGCAACAACCTCTAGTTACTGAATGCATATCAAAGCTAGAACTAGGCTTATTGCTCACACACTATTATTCATATGTACAGCGAGTATTGGAGGGAAAGTAGTTGCAGTAGTTACAGCAGATATCTAACACAGCAAGCTAACACTTTTAGGAAGTATTAGTTTAAATCTATCTTGTTATTTGTATTCTCTAGTAGTAATTACCTGTTGCCATATCAGTGAAGCCTTTACTAGGCCAGATTAATCATAAGGCTTATCATTCTAACTGGGTGTTTGCTCTAATCAAACCACTTATTAGTAATAACCTGCCCGGAAAGCTTAAAACGACATTTGGCACATAAGCTAACTCGTATTTACATTGAGGTAGAAGCTCAAATGTTGTTTAATGTGCACTTTCCCTGCTAAATAAATAAATAAATGCTTTATTGGTGATATACATAGGTAAAACACCCTGATTGACAATATGTTCTGCTCTGGGTTGATACAATTTAATTAATCACAGTAGACCATATAAAATTGAGTCTGATAACGGTAAGCTAATGGCAAAACAGATGTAGGCTAGTCCAGTGGTTCACAAACTTTTTCATGTCAAGGAACATTAAACTGACACAAATGTAACCACTGACCCCCACTTGATTTTTATTACAGAAAGTGTATGATACCTGTGACCTTCTATAGTATAAACTCTATTATTGTGCTACGTTTTGATGGCGATAAAGAGAAAATAAGTTATTCCCCTTTTTGCTGGGGCCCACGTTGAAAACCACTGGGCAGACCGCCTGTTTCATTACTGGTAACAAAGGACATAAATGGAGAAAAGTGTCTTTTTATTTGTGATCTTATCACATTATTGATAAGGCTTAAAATAAAACAATGAGGGCTGGCTGATGATGGTTGGCAAAACTCTTAACACATGCTTTGATTTAGAGTTGATAAACGATGATGCATAATTATTTCTAACAATCATTAGTAACCTTCCAACAACAGTATACATTGTATACATATGTTTTATATCCCTTTAGGTGCAAACCACCTTTCTCAGCTGCCTCAGTGTTTGCACTGTTCGGATTATGTATGTTGCCAATGACGTAGGATGCATAACAATAACAGAAGCCCAGCCCTATGTTGTATTCCTAAACCAGGTACACTGTAGTGCATTCATTTGTATATTAGGCGATTAAGACCACGTGTAAGTCAGGCTTTCTAAAATATATATCTATGTTTAGCAGAGGTGGACCGAGCTGGCTAAACTTTCAAATATATCACCACGGTGGTTTATATGGAGTGGAACCAGATCTACTCGGCAGAGCAACAGGTGCTTCAGCGCATTTTATCGCTTGTTCTCCTTTGTGACATTGAAGCGTGGACACACGATAAATCTACTTGCTGTCCAGCTCCGAAATGACCAATAACATTGACCAGAAGTGCAAGACATTACCTACAGTTTGTCTTGATATGGGATATGTGTCAGGATTGTGTGAAGGCTGCATTTGTAGGATTTGCGTTTATTAGCCTGTGTTGCTTTTTCTGATTGCATGAGGCTGTTGCCAGTGCTCTGCAGCCAGCTGTGGGGTAAGCCTGCCGGGTGTCAGGTTGTAGGTCGAGAAAGGCCTCATGGAGAAAATGGCAATGGCTTGGCTTTTAAAGCGCAAGTCTGGATAGTGGCTTCAACTTTTCCATTGTCCTATTGTGTGAATGAAAGCTCTTGTTGTTGGACTTGGAGCTTTCAGGCTTAAGGAGCAAGTTCACCTCCTTACACTTGAGGCTCAGACCTAATATTTACTTTTACCTCACAGTTTCCTTTCATGTCTCGGGCACTAAAAGAGCTCTTTGACAAGTTCAACATGTGTGGCTAACAGTTGCCCTACCTTTTGTACAGACAGTTTTTTTTATTCAGTTTCTAAGTATAGCTTTACACGTTGTTTTTATTTTGTGTGGATCAACAGTCCATATTCTATCCTTCTAAAAAAAAATCAAACATATTTCATTATCCTAATATTGATCAAAACATTACATGACATGTCATTTGTTAGACGCTTTTATCCAAAGCGACTGACATACTCAATACTGTGGACAATCCCCACTGGAGCAATTTGGGGTGAAGTGTCTCAGGGACACAACGACATGCTGACTACAGTGGGACTCAAACTTGCTACCCCCTGATTCGAAATCCAGCTCACTACCCACTGAGCCACAACCTCAAACATGTAGCTAACATATTTAGTCTCTTCATCTGTTGTGAGCAAGCCTTGAACATTTCACAGAGCCGCTAGCAGAGCCACACTGACAGGAACAAGTGCCCTCCATCCATCACAAACTGTATGCATTGTGCTCTGAGTGGAAACATTTGCTTACAATTCCTGCTTCACTCGTCTTTGAACCTAATAAGTCTTGAGTTCTCCGTTTGGCGTCATTTCCTTGACGAGGCAAGCGTTTGAGCAGCGAGAAATGATAAGGGACTTACAGGTAAAATAACTACTTGAGGAAGTATTGCAGTTAGAGAAACAAGAGGTGAAACCAATTGTGAAAATTAGCTCCTGCTGGGATATGGTTTCTTCTTTTTGATCTCGTATTAAAACGCAGACCTTGTGGGTGTACTAGCTGATTTATTTCCATCTTATCTGATTGGCCTTTCATGGGTTTCCTTGCATTGTTGCGCAGTAAAATAGGCCCTTTAGGGTGTCCTCATGTTGTCCTCATACAAACAGGGCTACAGTGCAAACAAGTACTTGCAGAGCATCATTTGAAGTAGAGAGCTGCTTTTCCCTACACACACACATTATTCTTCCACGTCCAGGAGTTGTGACCTCCATTTCACCTATGAGTCATCCAGGAGCCTCAGGACCGGAATATGTGCAAACTATAGTTTCCTCTGAAGTGAGCACCTATAGATGAAGGTGGGTGATTTCACATGAGAGTATGACTCTGTCCATGGAAATCGTTTTAACCAATTCCCACCCTAAATCTATCACTCAGATGCAGTGTTGGGCAAGTTACTTAAAAAAAGTAACTAGTAATAGTTATAGTTACTGCTCTCAAAAAAGTAACTAGTTACTAAATTATAAAAGTAACTAGTAACAAGTTACTTTACTTTACTTTAAAAATAATAACAATAACAATTCAAGTTTTTGTGTTGTTCTGTGGCACAGTAAGAGAAAAGACAACTCCCCATCATTGTAGCAATTATCATTATGAAATGTAGTGGAACAATAAAACACAAAAGATATGTTTAGACATTTTGACAGGCATCTTTATTGTAGCCTCAACAATCAAGTTCTAAGTAGTGCACTGATTTGACCGTAATATTTTTTGCGTCCTTTATCCCCACAAATTGAAAATAGTGGTTATATCTCCAAGTTGTAAATGCGCTGCTGCTCTCGCTGATACTTGCATCTGCCATTGTGTGTGGGTGTGCTGGCGGTGTGTGTCTGTGTATTTTCCCCATAAGGCAAGACCCGCCCAACTCTGTCTCTGATTGGCTTACCCTGAAATGTTACCCCGCGGCCGTTAACCAATCATCACTCCTCTCTGGTCACTTTTCCATGGTACTGTGAGAGGACATCACTGTATTCGCCTGTAAGTTACATCCGCAGGGAGATTCGGTTCAGTTTGATCACATAATGTAACGCAGTAACGCACCCATTTAAATCACAGTAACTATAACGGCGTTACTGAATGGGAATAGGTAACTTGTAACGTTATTAGTTACCGCAAAAGGTAGTTGCGTTACAGTTAGTCCGTAATGCGTTAGTCCCAACACTGGTCAGATGTAGGATTTACTCCAGGTAACTGTTCAGCTGAGTCATCCTGATGCAGATTGTCTTTATAATTCTTGATGATCAGTTGAGTTAAAAGAGGATGACCTAAGTGATGGCAACATAAAATAAAACTTGGCCTCTACTCTAGATGAAGTGAATGTAATCTATTTTTTAGATAGATCTGCCAAGAAAAGCAGATTAATCGATTAGCCAATTGTACGGCTGGGCAGTATATCATTATATATATCAATATTGTGATATGAGACTAGACATTATCCTTTGGGTGATCTGGCATTACTGTCGTCTTTTCATGGTTTTAAAGGCTGCATTTCAGTAAAGTGATGTTATTTGTTGGATTAAGAATCAGAAATCTTTTGTTTGTCCCACATCAGGGGGAATTGTACACTGTTAAGTTAAAGAGACAGTGCAGATAAAAGGCAAAAATAAAATGAGTAGACATACATATTTAATAAAGGGGCAAGCACAAGTTAATAAAATAATAAATCAAATAAGTACACATTTGTGAGAAACAGCCGCATCATAATAAAAAATAAATAAATAAAGTAAATATATAAAAGTAGCCAAGTAGCAGCCAGTTATAACATTAATACATTGTGTATATTGCACAAAGCAGTGTTATCTTGTAGACATTATATCCAAATTACTTATTATATTATTAAAATATCTCACATCGGCAATTTTGGGGCCGATCGCCGGAATCAGTATCGGCCGATCACCGATCCGATCAAGTGGGCGGGGCCTATGGGGATCTTCCATTTAAAGTGATGTTTAAAACTCAGTTAATAGAGAACCGCAGTGACGCGTCCTAAAACCCGGAAGTAAACTCCTTCCGGTTCCTTCGACAAAAACATGATACAATTTCTCCATAGGATTTTGGAAAATAGCTGGAAATAAGGTCTGTGGTTGAAACACATTTAAGAGACGGATCACGTTTTGTTCAGCCGGATAATATCCACATGTCTACCCTACTTTTATCATTTTCAAATCATAAATCTAGTCGCCAGAAGCAAAATGCTAATGTTATGCTATAAAGGAACTACAGCAGGGTCGCTGCTTCAACGTCACGCCAATTTAAGATCCATATTCAAACATACAGATTGTAAATGGTACAAGTTGAAGCGTTTGTTTGAACAGTTTGCAGGAGGCAGGTACTTGCTTTCAAGCTGAACAGGGCAAACAAACTTAGAAAAAAGTGTCATGTATTTTACGTCCTCATTTTACGTCATGCGATCGGCTCTCGCGATCGGCATTTTTAGAGAGCACCGATTGATCGGCAGAGAGTGAGTATCGGCCGATCTCGATCGGCAGCCGATCGATCGGAGCATCCCTAATTGCTATATCAATAACCAGGTATTTAGGCAAAAAATATTGTGATGTATGACACCATATCGCACAGCCCTTGTCGATAGAAGAAAAATAATAACCCATTATTTGAAACATCACTTAATTGTTAAAGTTATGTTTCGTACAAGAATGACAAAAAATGATGTATCTCGAATAGGGACATTTCATGCATTTCTCAGTTTGATATCATATTGACGTAAATATATCTTTGGACTTGGACTGACCAATAAAGACAATTAAATACATCACTTTGGAATTAGAATAATTGTGATGGCCTTTTTTCAATATTTTCTGATATTTACTGATTAAAACAAATTAAACATTGTGGATCATTTTGGTGGGAAAAAGCCACCGCTAAGCTAAAGGTAGCTAATGTTTGGTAGTCTCATTTAGTCACTTGTTAGCAACCGCTGTTTTTATATTGAGTAAAAGCTTCAGACATTTACGAGTGGGGTATTAACTGACGTATTTAATGTTGTTGAACAAAATGTGAAAATGTTGTAAGCTAATGTTAACCACGGACCTTATTTCAGGCATCTAACCAAAAACCCAGAATAGCTCAAATGCTGACTCATTTGTGTTTAGGACACTTTCCTGTACCACTATATAGATTAAACGCACCATGAGACTACATCGTCCACCCTTGAACACCAGTCCTTACAGTTTATGAACCTTCCTACAGTTGTGGGGGGTGTTGTTTCATAGCTTCTCCTCCTCTCCTTCACCACACAAGTTGCTTCCATGGGGGAGGCCACAATGGACAGCCAGTGTTGTGTTTTTAACTTGGGTTAATTTTAGACGTCTCCCTGGAGTGAGATTAGGTCTCATTCTGGGCTGCTCTGACCTCACAGAGTTAGGAGCTAAGAGGGATTTGGCTGCCGCTGCTCAGACGGTTTATCTTGCCTGTTGATGTCGACGGTCTGTGTGAGAAAGGGAGAGCACAATGGGAGAGCTGTAGAAAATTGGATACCAGCGGAGTGAATGAGTGCCGCTTTGCACTGAGCCTCTGCCAGCTATCGTAGAGAGTGACATTTATGGCGGAGGATATTATTTCTCCTAAGAGAACTTCAGTGGGCTTCATATAATGATAGTTAGTGCTGGTCAGCAGAGCATGGGAGGACGGGTTGGTTCAATTGATCTAGAGATGGACTTGGTTGAAAGCGATGAAGCTCAGGTAAGGCAAAAGATGAGCTAATACTTTATTCTTTCCCATCGTCTCTGCAGGGAGTTGTACTTTTAACGGTAGCCCGATAAATTGAAGGTAATTGCTTTGAGCCTTAATGTTATTGCGTGTTAGGTTTGACTGCTTTCTTTAATAAGGAACTAGACTGCGATATTGTGGTAGCCACATTTTTCAGGATTTGTTCTCTTGTTTTATTAATGCTGTAGATTATTGTACTACACACTTAAACTGCAGGGCGGCTTTAGAGGCTTGCAACAAGTTCACCTTCATATTTTGTGTGTTGAGCTGGTAATGTTATCTGGAGTAACATTTGATTTGAGTGATAGCCCTTTACACTGGAGACTTTTCCATAAAGTCATACTAATAGATATTAAATAACAACGCATATTCAAATCTGATTGAGTAATTATCCTTTCTATTTTTCTTTGTTATAGCCTGTTGGAGCTATGATGATTGATAGGTTGAATTGTTGCAGTTGTATAGTTTGTAATAGGAAGTAGATTGATGAGCTGTGTAATGGCCTGGAATAAAGTGATTATCCACGGCCCGCTCAGATGATCCCTGATGTGTTCTATGATCAACAAGTTGAACGTAACTAGCGCACCACTGTATTCACCATGGACTCTAAAGCTGAAGCTATTCAGGAAGTGACTGCTAATCCCTATTTGGTTAAGGTGAATGGTTTAAAGATGCAAGTAAATGTTGACTGACGGCAGCAGTGAAAACACCGCGATACAGGTTAACTGAAGTTCAAAACACACCACGACGCCGGGCTTACCTTTACAATACTCCGGGTGATAGTGTTGTGTCTCAGTTGGTCAGAAGATAAAGAGTGGTGCAGTGGTGACGTAATGTTCTTGGCCAACCTAGAAGTTATGATCACCAGGGTGCCCTCAACAAAAAGCAATGGGATTTTACCATTTGATTTTGGAACATTTCAGAAAAATAAGCTCTATTGCCAACACATACGTTTATGGAACTTGCGTTATTTGTTCAGCGGGATCATTTCCACATATTAACACCACTCTTGTCATTCTTGAAGCGTAAATGCAATCTCCAGAAGTAAAAAGCTGATGCTACTTCATGATCACATGTCTTCACGTCAACACAACAAGGGTGCAAAAAAGGCAATCTTTTGAGAACTATAACTACTAGCGTAAGCTTATATAGAAAAAGCGTAAAACATTTTCCCACATTCTCCCTTGTCTTTATTGTAGAAAGCAACATTATATTGAGAAAATGTTCCTTTTTGTTTTTTTAACTCTGGCCATTTGTAAAAGTTGTAAATGGAATCTAATTCTTGCTCACGCCAAGGATCAGATCACACATGCTTAAAAATGTTTTTGATTAGTATGATAAACTCGGTGACTACTGGAAAATAACTTTGTCTAGACCTCCCCCAGCTTTTATCGCTTTCTTACTGTTGCCATGACAAAGCGGAAATGCATTTGTTTTTTAGGGCAATAGCTTCAGCTGTTTGGAGACATTGTAAGAGGGTGCTGCTTTGTCTTTAGTGTTGAAAGTAGGGCTGCAACAAACGACTAATTTGATAATCGATTAATCTATCGACTAATGTAACGATTATTCTGACTGTTATGCCTTGCACAATTTCTCAAACGCTCTTATTTAGCCATCAACTTTTAGATTTAGCTTGAGGTTGTTTAGGCATGTGGAAACTAACAATGAAGACAATAAAGATGAATACTTGATTCAAAAATACATATATTATTAAATTAACTAAACTAAATTAACATTGCTTTTTATTTAATTAAATAAATAATATTTCACATCAAAAGAAACAACAATATTTTAACAAATGGTATTAAATAATCTGATGACAGAACTGTAAACAGAATAGCTGAAACTTTAACAAAATAAATAACTCAGTGACCTCTAATCATTAACCTATGTTTCTATAATTGAGTTAACTCTGTGTGTTGCTGCTAGCATACATAATACCTGATGTGGAAACGTTACTCGTGGACGGGGCTACAGAGCTACTAGAAAGGCAGTCGAACCCGGTGCATTTCTCCGTCTGAATGTGGTGCGATTTTGCTAAATGTTTAGACAAATTGCTCGTGTTATCGCCCTGACATGCTAAACACTATTGGCAACGAGCATTGTCCACATTGAGACGGGTAACATTTAACCACACCTTGGAGCGCTTCTCTCCGCCATCCCCGCCGTGTGTTGCTGCATGTAGCAGCCGCGTGTGTGTAAACTGCCCCGCCCCCTCGCACACAGACGGGGGAGAGAGATCTCGTCTGGATTGGAAAGATCGAAAGTACATCAGAGATGCATTTTTGTTTTCTTTTTGCATATTAGAAACGAGTTGGCGACACTAAGACTGCGATATAATGTTTATGTAGCAATAATACATATGACATATTTTTTAAATGTCTCCAGTACCGATAAAAACACCGATAACGTTGGAGCTTAACGGCGTGTAGAACACACGTGATGACGTCACCAACGAATCGACGACTGAATTAGTTGGCAACTAATCATCGATTTTAATCGATTAAGTCGATTAGTTGTTGCACCCCTAGTTGAAAGTCCACTTTTCTAATACTAGTCTACTTTTTGACTTTGACTGACCGTTGTATGTCCTCTTCTCCTTTTCCTCCTTTCTCCTGTTTACCTGTTCCCTTTCCTCCCTGCTGACCTCTAAATGACTTACTAAATCTCCTCTTTTCCTTCTTCTCTTTCTCTACCTTCAGGGGGATTCCAGGGGCCAGCTGGTGGCGGAGCGTCTAGGTCTGGGACACAACCTGGACCTGTCCGACACCATGGTTCAGCAGAAGCTGGACGAGATAAAGGAGCAGATTCGCCGCGAGATCCGCAAAGAGCTGAAGATCAAAGAAGGAGCCGAGAACCTGCGGAAGGTAACATCTCTGAATGTGGAACAACTTCTGAATACAGTGTAGCAGCATCTTGTTTTTTTTACTTTAAA
>CALSBZ010046932.1:10226195-10240250 GCA_943591055.1 Gobionotothen gibberifrons
ATGGGGTTAAGGGATAGTGCATAGGAGAATTCAAAAGGACTTAGGAGAAGAGACTGCAGTACTTTAGAGAATCCGACTGCACTTACACTATCCGACGTGTTTATGATGCGCCAGCGGACGTCCTTTTGTGCGTCTGCTGCTGTGGGGAAACCATGGAAACCACCGTTTTCTATACAGCGGACTACAACATGGATGTGTAATAAGAACGACGGACTATTGTAAACTCATCTAGAGACTCTGCACCGTGCGCGGATGCTGTTATTTTATGCTTTATGAACGTGGACAACAGAGAAACATATTCTTCATGACCAAAGTTGGAATTGAAATAAAAAAGGAAAGTGTCACCCTCTCCCTCCGGTCCACATTAATACAAATGATCCCAATACGTATGATTGTATGAAAAGATCTTAAAATCAATACAAATGTATTTATTATAAACGTTAGTCCTTAACATCTATCACTGTGTATATCACCATTCAAACATCTTTTAAAAGTTGAACAAACCCCACACAGCTCAGTAAAGACTGTGAAATGTTGACTTTATTTGATCATTTCAGTAAAAACTAAGGTTCATATTTCTCTTTTTGATTATAATACTGATGAACGTTCAAAACAAAGCACTTTGGCAACTTACGTTTTTAAATGCTTAATAAGCTCTGTAATTTTCATGATATAATTTCTCCGTCATAATCGTTTGTTTCCGTGAACGGCCGACTGTTGTGTGACGGCAAATGCTGCGGCTGCAAGGCATTGTGGGGCAGCATTTTCTCCTCTCCTTTCCGTTAGGGAGGTCCAGTGGTTCCAAAGCTAAAAGAGGTTATAAAGGAAGTTTGAAACCTCCTTTCCTTTCATGTAGAGAATTAGAACGGCTCTTATCATGGCTGCTACTGAGGGACTTCCGGGTCATTTCACTCGGTTAGGAAGGTTCCTAAGCTAAATGGACTATTCGACTTCAGCCCCGAACTCCAGTCACATCTTCATTTCCTTTTCTGATATTTATTTTATTTATTTAACTTTACATTGTCAATGTTGTTGTTGTTTTTATGTTGTATTTTTTATTATAATTTATTTTTTGAATACACTGTTGTTTATTTGGTTAATATGTACAGTTGATGTATAATCAATGAATAGATGTTAAAAGATTTGTTGCACTTCACTGAGTGAACGTATCCAAGGTAAAACAAGCTAAATTCTCTTAGTATCTCCTACTGTCATTTGTATTATGTCTTTAAAAGGCTAAAATACATTTAAAAACAACAACTTGCATGGCTCCGTACAAATGTAACAAAATCTGCATCATGCTCTCAAAAATGGCATAAAGGAAATTCGTGCTAATATTTGACGCCATCAAAATAATGAGAACACTTTTGCAAAGATTTCTTGATAAGATCAAAACTAAGGTTCACTATGGGACGTCTAACTGAATGTCATTTATTTAGAATGTAACCAGATATGACTCGTTGAACTTGACTCAATAACACAAAGTTCATTGACCTACTGTTCAAGTGAGTACAGTGTGGAAAAGAGAGAGCCCTATTGAGTTGCTGTAGTAAACAGGTCTGTAATGCTACATGATCCCCTCTGTCTGACCGGGGGGGGGGGGGGGGGGGGGGGGGGGGTAGGGGGCTCTCTTTCAAAACACTGTGACCTCTCCCGGTCACACAGACAGTCTGACAGTTGGAAATAGTCCTGTTGTGATGTCAGAGAGGAAATGCCTGCTGGACAGAGGTGTTTCCTGCGAGCGGCGCCATCAACAACCAGGAACTCTGGGTGGAGTTTGCTTACTCCACTCTGTGTGTGCATGTGTTTGTGTGAGCGTGTGTGTATTGGCACATGTGAGAGGGTCAGCAATTATGATACACAATGAGATCCTGCTTTCTTTTTTGATGAATAAGATTTTCCATGTGGTCACTCATTCTTTGGCTCCAATTAAGGGCATGAAACAGCCTCCTGGGCTGTTTGTGCTCACAGCAAAACACCAGTGATGATGGATGCTGTAGAAGTTGGTAACTACTTTTGTTGGAGGTTATATTGTCCCAGTAAAAATATTTGTATTGTCATGTTAAAATCAAATTATCTCACAGATTTGATAATATGATAGCATAATAATACACCCATTCCAAGGGCAATCCCCGTCTAACTTCTAACCTAAATCAGCCATTGGAATCAGGATGGGAGTCATATTTTAAGTAAAACACAACCGAATAAATAAAATGAACTTTTAGGCTCCCTTAAAAAAAAAAAAAGACAGTACATTGCTAATCCAGTTTCTTGTTCTTTACAAAAAGTGCAAATTAGCAACATATTAGCTATGAGATAGTAACAAACAACACAGAGATCTCGTTAACCCACTACACCAGAGCTGTGGATAATAATGTTAACATATCATACGATAAGTTGACAACTTATATTTATCGAGTCCATATACCGTATAGGCGTATACCGTCCAATAAGTAGATCACATTAAGGTGAGGTTTGGAAATGTAAAAGTGAACAGGGTCATTTCTAAGTATCTTCCAAAGAAGATGATAACTGAAAATGAACACGGTCATGTTCATATTTAAATTATAGATTATAACAAAAAAATTATGCAAGTCATATCCATATATCGCACATGAATCCAATAATCTTAAAATGATAGAGGTCATGTCCACATATCGTAAAAAGGTCAGGTCAACTCACCATAAGATTAAGCTGATGATGTAAAAAATTAAGGGGGCACGGTTAGTAAATGGTACGATAAGCAGTCTAAGAAAAGGTCTTTAGAGAGTACTTGTCCATGGACAAGTGAGTTTGGCAATTTACTTGTCCGAATACATGTTGGGGCCACTGGAATCTTCTTCTTCGCCATCGTATTTTACATTTTCCCACGGTTTTACGACACCGCTAACGTACGTGAGCGGTACGATTTTACTGCATCACACATA
Source organism: Gobionotothen gibberifrons (assembly GCA_943591055.1). Lineage (NCBI taxonomy): Eukaryota > Metazoa > Chordata > Actinopteri > Perciformes > Nototheniidae > Gobionotothen > Gobionotothen gibberifrons. Next base: position 10,229,123 of record CALSBZ010046932.1, read on the forward strand.
GGGTTTGGGTATCATTTGGATTTTAACGATTCCGGTTATTTTCGGTTCTCGATTCCGGTTCTTTGAGAGGGTAAAAATAAGTCCCATGCCAATTTCACTGGGAGAAAAATATATTTTTGAAAACATTAAGTCAAATCTGTATTCCTATTTACAAATCACTTCATACTGTTTAGTATTGTTACGTTTATTGAATACAATTATATAAAAATAATCTCTGCATTGTTTAGTTGGTTCTAAGTGGTGCAGTTTGAGAATGTACAATTGGCCCAGTCTCCTGATGTTACACTGCAACCTGCCTGTGAGACAGAGTCCAACCACACATGTCCAACACATAGGCCTAATAATAATAATACATTATATTTATATAGCGCTTTTCTACAACTCAAAGACACTTGCACGCTTACACATGTCCTGCAATACACATGCTGCAGCTGCCCAGCTGCTCACTGTTTGTAAAAGTAAATAAATCGTATTTTCATTTCAATAATGTACTTTCTTTACCCTGCTTCATAAACAATACTGACATCCCTCTGCTCCTCCGAGTCTGGGGGTCCGGGGATGTGAGGACAGCGTGAGGACACAGACAGGGAGGCTGCTTTACTTCATAAAGGAAATGGCGGTCAATATTAACAACACAGGAGCTAAAACGCTTAATAACCTTCATTACGTGTAGAGAAAGAACATAGGAAAGTTTGACGAAGATGAGGCTGTTAAACGGGCAGCGGAGCCGCTGTGTGTAGAAAGAGAGAGAGACGCTGAGCTGCACCGTGCAGCGATCAGCTGATGCGGAGAGAGAGAGAGCTGCGGTCCGCGGGGGTGGGCCTCGCCTCCTGTCCTCACAACTCTTTATTAATCCCGGTACCGGACAATTGTTATTTGTTCTTACTCGGAACCGAGTTTTGCTTCCCAACCCTGCCACTGTGCTACACGTCCCGCCCGCCCCCGTCTAACAGTACAGAAAGCGGCGAGATGCATTTCCTTAGGAATCGACAAGCAGAACCGAAACTAACATTTCTAAACGATACCGATGGAATCAAAATGTTGGAACCGGTACCCATCCCTCATCACACATGACAAAGAAGGAAACGTAAAGCGTCGCAAACAGCAATGGCGGACACGGACAATTTGCGAATGAGTTCTGCCTTTTGTAAACTGAATTTATCAATAATTTGTCAATATATATGTGCGAAAAACGTCACAAGTCAATTGAAATATCTACTTGTCCGATATTGTAAATAACACGTCCCGGACGGTAGTGCTTTTTCGCACACTGATAACTTATCAGTGATAAGTTGATAACATAATTCCTGTGACAGGCCTAATTTAAACATTAATGTGTACTAATGTTTATCTATATATCACCATTTTTTTTACAACAACAGACAGTGATGTTTCATTTTCTAATTTGTTCGAAGGACCGTAAGTTGCTAGCGATGGCGCAGCAGATGCTTCAGGACAGCAAGACGAAGATCGAGTTCATCAGGATGCAGATCCTCAAGGCCAGCCAGGCCAGCGAGATGAGCTTCGAGAACAACGATGTGATGGGTGAGCCTTCAGTTGTACTCAGTGTTCCATTTTTTTACTTTTTAATGGGAAAAACCCCAAAGTCCTATGAACAATTCCATCTTAACAGAATCCTGTCATTTTCCTCTGTTCCAGACAAGCCCATCATCAGCCCGCTGGACCTCCGGGTGGAGGAGCTGTGTCACCACGCCAAGATCGAGTCGGCTGTAGCAGAGGGAGCCAAGAACGTCATGAAACTGCTGGGCACAGGAAAAGTCACAGAAAAGAGAGCGCATTCAGAGGTAGCCGTTTGTGTTTGCATGTGTGTGAGTCTATTTGCATGCTAAATTCACTGCTTCTGGAACATTGTGTTGATGTAAAACTAGCAGAGAGAAGATTTTCATCACTTTGTGCAGTTTCATTGGCTTTAAATAAAACCATTTCCTGCACTGCTGCTGTGCTCTATTAAAGTAAAATGGACCGTGTAATTAATGTTTCTGTCTCTCTTTATCCTTTTTATACTTATTTCCTTCTTTTACTTCCTTCTCCTCTTCAGGCCCAGGCTCGTTTCAATGAGTCCAGTCAAAAGCTGGACCTCCTGCGATACTCCTTGGAGCAACGCCTCATGGAGCTGCCTAAAAACCACCCTCGCAGCAGCAGCATCATGGAGGAGCTGTCCCTGCTGTCCTCTCCTGTCCTCAGTCCCAGATCCAGCATCATCTCCACACAGAACCAGTACAGCACTGTGACCAAGCCCGCAGCACTCACAGGTACAACACACCCGGTGATGATTAATAACAGAATGTGATTATGTGAGTTAGAGTGTCCCATCATCACCCTGTTCTTCTAAAAATACAAACTGACAGCTTTTCACCTTTTTTCCACCTAGTGATTCCTATGGTATTATTGTTGGTTGTTTGATCGATCTACTTATCTGGACTGAGTAAAACAGCCATATTAATAAATGGGCATATTTTGCTACTTACTGATCTAGCTTAATAGAAAGGACTTGTAGTAAGCAGTGATGCAGTGCTACGCCTTTTGTCTGGGACGTTTATATAGTCATCATAATAGGGTTCCGTTTGACTGAGAAACCATCAACCATTTTGATGGATCCGGTAAAGTTGGTTGGACAAAGTCAGATAAGACTCAAGTTAATCTCTGATGTCGTAAGCTTTTTTACGCAAATCGTATGTGCTATTTATTATGATGCAAGACACAAGGCCTGGATAACATTGGGTTAACATTTCTTACTGTAATTTCTCCATGTTCACGTAGATTTACCTAGACCCAGATATTATTACAAAGTGACATTTTCCTAGTTAATTAATGCCTTTTTCTTTGTTTGTTGTCATTATTGTTACATAGAGTAATAACCTACACATAAAACATTTCTGAATTTAAATGCTTAGACCAGGGGTCTTTTTGACCAAAAGAGCCATTTTGCTCCTTTTTCCCAAAATATTTTTTGTCTGGAGCTGCAAAACATATTTCATAGCTTGATAGCTTATAAAGTTGTATTTATTGTTATATCAGACAAAAACTACCGTTTTTTTGCATTTATTAGGCTATTTATTACATTATATAAAACTGTTAACCTCTAACAAGAAACAAAGAACTCCTATAAGGAGAATTAAAAATAATACACAGGCCTACTTTAAAATAAATTAAACACAGCACTTGGGGAGTCCTCTGCACATTTGAAGGAAAAAAAATATAATTAAAATGGGCCCACTTTGAAATAAATAAAACATATAGCTGCACCCTAAAAAGAGTTAAAGGTAGGTAAGAATGGAGAAACCAGCTCGAGTGCGCTAGAATTTGAAAATACACAACCGGAACAAATCTGCCACTTCCTTCAGACTTCCTTACAGAGCCCCTCCTCCAACACACACGAACGCGCACATGACCAATGAGGGCACGAGATAAGTTTGTGCACAGATGGAAGGCTGACAGGCAGGTAGGCCATCCAGTTATTTTAGCCGGGCCGGCTCAGATGATTGGTGGTGCTTTTTACTGCGCTACGGTTTCCACAGATACATTTTTTATGTATTTATTGTCAAAGCATTTAATGTATTCATTGCTATCGGGACGTTAAGAGCATTCCATGGAATATAACAAAAAGTGTTTTCTGAAATAAATGACATACCCCATTGAATTATGACTGAAGATCGTCAGCTGTCTTCCTCTCCCGTGTTGTTCCTCGATACGTAAAGGCTGCACCTTTGACAACTTCTCTCTACATATCAAACATAGCGGTAAACCAGCATCGTTTGCTGTGAAAGCATATAACTCTGTCCACGCAGAATTAAATCCTGTGTTCTTCCGGTACTTTTCTTTGATTTATCCATAGTTCGCTCATCGAGCCGGGGGTCAGGTTATTCGCCTGCAAGAAAAGGCGCTAGCGCAGGACCGTAGCAGGATGTGACGCATATTTTAGTTGACCTAATTAAAACCGTTTAGTTTTTTATTTATGTGTCACAGTATCACCTCAAAATACAAGATACGAAACATTTTCAACCATGCAAGAAAATATAAATAGTCCTACAAATACTTTTATTTTATTTCCTTCTTATTTTTGTCTAAGCTCAAGGGAGCCAGAGCAGAGGGCTTAAAGGGCCGCGGGTTGCCGATCCCTGGCTTAGACCATCTAGAATGTGCAAAATGGGACCAACTTGTAAAAAGAGATTGTGTGATGCATGTATCTGTATTGTCCCTTCTCTCCTGCAGGCACGTTAGACGTCAGGCTCATGGGCTGTCAGGACCTTCTGGAAAATGTCCCGGGCCGTTCCAAAGCAGCTTCTGTCCCTCTGCCGGGCTGGAGCCCCAGCGAGACGCGCTCCTCCTTCATCAGCCGAGCAAACCGCAACCGCAGCGTGAGCTCCCGGAACCTGACGAAGAGCGAGGAGCTCTCCAGTGAGTAGACCTGACCGTACGCTGTCTGGAAATAAGTAAATATTGATACAGAGATGGAGATGTAGATCTGCGATCTTACATTGAGCGTCATAATAAATGAATCACAGCTGGACCATAATGGACCTGAAGAAGGAGAAAGTCTGGGGGTCCGGGGACTGCATTGCAGTCACAATCAGGACACTGTAAACAATGTTCAGGGTTCGTACGGCCATTTAAAAACCTGGAAAAGTCATGGAAATTCAAAATGAAAATTCCAGGCCCTGGAAAAGTTATGGAAAACAATATTTTTCCCAAAGTTTTGGAAAAGTCATGGAAATGTAACTAAAGTTGCGTCAAATATAATTTACATTTGATCTAAAATAATCTGCGGTCGCGAGCTGTTATGTGCCATCATGACGCGCATGGCCAATCAAACCGCTGCTTGTGTGTCAGGGGCGGGAAATTCATGTGATTGGTTGTTGGTCGAGCTTCAGACACGCCCGCCGGCAAGCGTCAACGCACGCCGCCGTGTGTAGGGGCCGTTAGAACGGTTCAGGTATTCAGAGCAGAGCTCCCTGTCGGAGCGGCAGAGCGTGATGTGCACTGAAAAGTTTTTCTGTCGCAATATTATTTAAGGAATCGTTGAGCTCGCTAGCTAGCATACATTGTCACTATCTGCTAACGTTAGCTTTAGCCTTCGTTTTCTAATAGTTTTTTTCATAGGCTATAAACAGAGGTCGTATAAGTAGCCTATAGATATTGTACTAAAGTAAAAGTAGAAGTACCAGAGTGTAGGAATACTCTGTTACAGTAAAAGTCCTGCTATCAAATTGTTACCCAAGTAAAAGTAGAAAAGTATTATCATCAAAATATAGTTAAAGTAGCGACAGTAAAAGTAGTCATTGTGCAGATTGGTCACCTTTTTCATGCCTGATGAGTTTGCATCCCTGACTACAGTTGCTTTAGCGTGTAGAAGCTAGTAAGCCTACTATTTGATTTGTTTTAGATAGGCACAACATGTTTCATATGCAGACCTTATTTTCCTGTTCCATGTTAAAATAAACCATTTTCAGTTACTGGTACTGCTGAGAAAGAGAGTAATTTGTTTTGGTCATGGAAAATGAGGTAACGGTCATGGAAAAGTCATTGAAAATCATTGGTGAACAAGTGTATGAACCCTGAATGTTACATCAGTACTGGAATTTCCATTGGAAAAACTATTGATGCACCGTCTATAAAGAGTCACATCAATAAGGCATGTTGATGTATAGTAAAATCAATAAAAGGGATTGCAGTGGTGTATGTTCACGAAGGAGTTATGTTCTATAAACTAGGGATGTGCATCTCCATCACTGCGATGCGCATCTCGATACGTTGCCACGATACGATACATTTGAAACACCAGGCGATGCGATACGATACGATTCACCCCTGTTGCGATACAGTTCGATACGATTTGATTCAACATTATGCGATATTGGGCGATACGATGCGATTCAACACGATGCAAAATAATGATACTTCAATATGGTACAACAGAGGATTTTGTTTTATTCCTCATATGCAGCAAATCATAAATTAACAAAAAGGTGCTTTACATATTTGGTTCTCTCTACTAGTACTGCGCATCCCATCATGCTGTTTCTTTTTTACCTTAAGAAACTCTCCAGAGTACAGTACAATTGTATAACACCTCACAGTTAAACAATTTAAGGATGCATTGCCTATGATTAACAATGTGCAAATAACAACTACCATAAAGCAATGCCCATACAGCTGCCAGCCTGATGTGCTTAACACTCATTCATAGGCTAACCCACCAGTGAGCAGAAAGCACTGGTTTCTATAGGAACAATAAAGAATACAAACAGGTCTTTCTAACTGCTTATAATTGTAAGGAAGACATTTAAACTATTATTGGCAGTCACAGGCTGCTGTAAACTAAACACCACTCTCTCTGACAGAACACCTCACTGAGTGATTGAACTCATATGTTTAACTTTCAGGTTTCTCTTTTCAGCCGCAGACCCCATGTCGCCTCTTTATGTGCGCCGCTAAGTTCCTCGTACTACTTGTGTACTTTAAAGCGGCACGGCATCGTTTACAATTACAAAAAGAAAATGAACACATTTGTTGCAATAGTAATTTATGCACTAACTACATTACTACTTGTACTACAACATTTGAATCATCAGTTCTTCCTCATTTTCCTCAATTGTTCATATTTGGTTTATTAAAATAATGATATTGTGGTCATTGTTAAAAAATGTCTGCTATTATTATGAGTATTATTATTTGTATAATGCGCTTTCGTCCTTCCTGTCATCAGGAGTTAGAAATGTAATGGCTATGTAATAGATTAGAACCTTCATTCTCCTAAACTGCTGGGACATTTCCCTATAGCCAATACCTTTATATTTTCTACTCTTCACTTACTTGTCAGCATAGGTCGGCATTGATGTACAGAGCCGACAGAAGACCTTGTTTATATTGGCATCATATTGAGAGGTGCAGTGACGCGTCCTAAAACCAGGAAGTAAGCTGCTGGTTCCCTCGACCAAAGAGCAATGGGATTTCTCCACAGGGTTTTGGAAAATAGCTGGAAATAAGGTCTGTGGAAAATGAACCTTTTTGAGAAATGCATGTTTTGTTCAGCCGGATAATATCCACATGTCTACCCTACTTTTATAATTTTCTAATCATAAATCTAAATAAATAAAAGGGTTTTAGGACGCGTCACTGCACCGCTCTATAGAAGCCAACTCCATCGATAAAGCTGGCTGCCCTCCCTCTTCTTCTCATGCTCCCTGTCACTCTCCTTTAACTCCTCCGGTGACTTTCTTTTATTTGAAGATTGTTTTTTGGGGGGGGGGGGGGGGTGAGGAGTTTGACGCTCGTGAACTGTCAACAGGAGGGCGGGGGGAGCCTCGCTGCGGGGAAGCAGTGTGTGGACCTGTCAGCGCAACTTACATGATGCCAAATTTAACAAACAAATTTTAATAATTGGTTTGAACGGCATAATAATAAGGACGACCGGCCGTTCTGTGATTCTCCAGAACACACAGATGGCCAGTCCGCCCCTGTGTAGCATATTATTTCGATGAGAGATGAGCAGATCGCCACTGGGCTTTCAACTAAAGACACAGCCACGCAAAAACTGCGGCATTTGTTCAGCTCCCTATGGGTACTGCAATTTGTGAAGTGCTTTCCTCTGTGGTGAAACGATCAGCACTGCACCACGGAGGAAAGTGGCAGAAAGTCGCCTGGAGTTACGGCCCGTCCACACAGCGGCGTGCGTTGACGCTTCACCATTCACTTTGAATGGGGTGACGTCACTTTTCGCCGAACTGCATCGTGGGAAGCGACACTTTTACTCGTGGATTCAGTGGTTGCGTTAGACTTTTTCGTTGTCCGTCATTTTGACGGACAGGATCGTAAAATTTCCGTCATAATCCATTATTACCCGTCATTTTATTTTTCATGTTTTAATGATGAGACATATTTAATATTTATGTTTGGGTACTGAGCAGCAAATGTTCATTCATTCCTTTTTTATGATTCATACAGAACTTTTAAGCGCATGGAGAAAAAAAAGATGAACAGAGACACCGTCACTTTTCATGTCAAAACGAATATGAATGATTTATTTTTCCTTGCCACTTGCTTGCCCCTCTGCTGCTGGCTGAACGTTGTCAGTTTTAGTCTTACTGGCTTGTCCTTCATCCTCCATTGCATCAATCCCTCTTTTTTCACCTCGTTTATCCACACCATCACAATTACTGGGCTTATTAAAAAAGCTTCGGACGATCAGCTGCTGTGACATTTTGCGATTTCTAAAGCCGGTTAAACAACGAGGTAATCAACGAGGTCAAACGCAAGACTAGACAATAGCTACTTAATATGCACACACTCGCCACCAACTGGACAGGGGTGTGAATTGCTAAATAATAGTTACAGTAGAGTACAGCAGATCGCCCTCAGTCGACCTGGCCACTAAGGATGTAATATAATGTGGGCCGCTGGTGGACATTTTGGCGCTGTTCCGAGTTGTGTTCGAATCTGTCAAAATGACGAACTGCTTTCAGATTTTTCCGTCATTCTTGGAAAAATTCCATCATAGATGGAAAATATTCGGTTAACGCGACCTCTGCCTGGATTGCATCTATACTTCAACTATTTTAAAAGCGGTTTAAATATATGGAGATTATCTTGCTGAACAAAACGTGGAAGAATCATAAGTGTGTGTGTGTCCTCAGATGAGATCAGCGCAGTGCTGAAGCTGGACAACACGGTAGTCGGCCAGACGAGCTGGAAGTCAGTCAGTAACCAGGCCTGGGACCAGAAGTTTACATTGGAGCTGGACCGGGTAACACACAAGCACACACACACTCTCCCCTAACCTACATCTGTCTTGTTGTCTCAGTGTGGTGTTTGAACACAGTCAGTGCGTTTCACATGTTACTTGTGTGTCCTGCAGTCTCGTGAGCTGGAGATCTCGGTGTACTGGAGGGACTGGCGCTCGCTCTGCGCCGTCAAGTTCCTGCGACTCGAGGACTTCCTGGACAACCAGCGTCACGGGATGTGTCTGTACCTGGAGCCACAGGGGATGCTGTTTGCTGAGGTACACACACACACACACACACACACACACACACACACACCGTTAGTTACAATTGACAAGTCACATTGAGACAGCTCCTGGTAACCATAATGGACAGGACATGGACAAATTATAAAAATCTAAAGAAATGTCTGTTGATATATATTTGATTACTTCTTTTATGTTACTTGTTTGAAAGTGTGTCATAGCAACTGTTCTCTGTTGAGTCTAAATATAAATTTCTCTTTTTCAGGTTACGTTTTTCAATCCTGTCATCGAGAGACGACCAAAGCTACAAAGACAAAAGAAGATTTTCTCGAAACAGCAAGGTGAGTCAACATTTCTTCACTCTATTTTGATTCTCAGACGCGCATTACAGACATGTACATTTGTTAACTGAGGCTTGGATGGTATATCTAATAATTGTGTGGATCTTGGATTCACTAAAAACAGTATTCATATTTCCTAAATGTCCCCAAATATGTTGCTAGCACGAAAAAGAAAAATGACTTTGTGTACCTTGTTTTTTCCTTTGACTCTTTCTCCTTTTCATACGTCTTAACTTCTTTGCTCTTTGTCCCGTTGGCCTCTGTAACATCAGGTATAACCTTCCTGCGGGCCCCTCAGATGAACATCAACATCGCCACCTGGGGCCGCCTGGTGAGGAGAGCCATACCCACCGTCAGCACCAACTCCTTCAGCCCGCAGGCGGCTGAGACCGGGACCGGCAGCGTGCCGGGCTCCCCCACACCCTGCAGGTACTCACACCAGAGGTTGCGCTAGACTTTTTCGCTGTCCGTGACAGGATCGTAACATTTCCGTCAAAATTCAGTATTACCCGTCGGCCTTTACACAACTCTGACGAGGGGGGGAGAGAGCACGCTCGTGAACTGTCAACGGGGGGGGGGGGCGTGAACTGTTTGCGCCGTGTTATGCATGCCCACTGCACCTCGTGGGAGCGCGCACAGCGTAAAGCAGAAACTCGCAGACATTTCAATGATTTGTACGGCAAAGTTAGGTTTGGAGACTTTATCATTTCCTTTTTAACCCCGGAGCCTCGCTGCGGGGAAACTTTGGAGCTGTTCCGAGTTTGTTCTAATCCGTCGATATGACGGACTACTTTCAGAGTTTTACGTCATTGTTAAAAAAATCCGTCAGACAGAAAATATTCGGTTAGAGCGACCTCCGACTCACACACACCCTGCAGGTACTCACACACACACATATATAAACAAGGTTATTCTAAAGTAATTAAGTCATAAAACGATAGTTACGTATGTAACTACGGTTCTATGAATCCTGGATGACCGCCAGAGGCGGTGCTTAGCACTGGAATCCATAAGTTCCGGTGTTGTCAACGAGTTCAGTCCTATGGAATCTTCTCGCGGGAACACGAGATTCTGAGTGACCAAGAACTCTGGCGGTCATCCAGGAGGCGGTGCTTAGCACTGGATGACTTGTATCAACAGAGTCACGAGTAGGGATGGGTATCGTTTGAAATGTATCGATTCCGGTTCTTCTTATCGATTCCGGTTCTTATCGATTCCCCGTTTCGATTCCAAAATTGTAAAAGAGGTCAAACGTTTAGATAACAAAAATATCTTTATTATTTTAAGCTTTAACTGACATTTTTACAAATAAAAAATATACATGCAATACAAATGTATTGCACAATAGCTGTGCTTTATTTTAACTGAGCTATGCCTGTGGCAAGCTATTAACAGGCATTACACTGTGCCTTGTCTTTTTCTTTTTTAGTGTAGTGGAGCCTCACTTTAGAGCGTTTACCGCGATCCATCTTTGGTGTTATGAAGTGACTGAGCTCGTGAACTGTCTACGGGAGGGCGGGGGGAGCCTCGCTGCGGGGCAACTGTGGACCTCTGTCGCCTGTCAGCGCAACTTACATGATGCCGTTTAAAAAAATGAAGGGCGGTGCCGGCCGTCAACGGCCCGCTGACGACCGGCCGTTCTGTGATTCTCCAGAACACACAGATGGCCAGTCCGCCGCTGAATTCCACCGGGTCGCCGCGGCGCAGACGGACCCGTGGCGCAGACGGACCCGCGGCGCAGACGGACCCGCGGCGCAGACGGACCCGCGGCGCAGACGGACCCGCGGCGCAGACGGACCCG
>CALSBZ010046932.1:10240260-10323216 GCA_943591055.1 Gobionotothen gibberifrons
GCAGACGGACCCGCGGCGCAGACGGACCCGCGGCGCAGACGGACCCGGTGGAATACAGGGTCTACCGCGTTTAGGAACCGTTAAGCATAACCGAAATTGTGTATTTTGTAGGGGTACCCGGCATTTTCTTATCGGTTCTCATCTGGAACCGAGTTTCGGTTCCCAACCCTAGTCACGAGGAAGTCTGACTACACCCAACGGGTGAGGAGCGGCAACATTCACTCTGTAGTATCTGGCGAATGTGCTCGGGGATGCCCATGTGGCCGTGGCACATATGTCCTCCAGGGGCACACCTCTCAAGGTCGCCCATGACGTGGAGTCACTCCTGGTAGAGTGGCACTTTACTCTGGGTGGCAAGGGACGGTCTTTCGCCAATGACGTCCACGGTCCAGTGGGACAAGTGCTGCTTGAGAGCGCATGGCCCCTTCTAGGACCACCGTAACACAGAAAGAGCTGTTCAGACTGACGTATGCCTGCGTTAGTCTGGACATAAGCTCTAAGGGCCCGCACCGGGCATAGGAGTCTTGACCTCTCTTCCCCCTCTCCTGATGGGGGGTCAAACCGTGCCAGCTGGATAGGCCGATTAAAATGAGAGCGTGCCAGCACCTTAGGGAGGAACGCTGTATTCGGCCATAAGGTGACACCTGAGCCGTCTGAGTTCCACCTCAGACACGAGCTGTTTACGGACAAGGCCTGAAGCTCGCCTACGCGCTTTGCTGAGGTGATGGCAAGAAGGAAAGCAGTCTTAGCTGAGAGCCACCTCAGTTCTGCCTGTAACAAGGGTTCAAAGGGAGGCGAGCATAGGGCATCCAGCACCAGGGGCAGATCCCATGTAGGAGCCCTTGGGACGTTCGGGGGGCGAAGCCTCAGTGCTCCCCTTAAGAAGAGGGATACGAGCCTATGGCTCCCCACTGTGCTGTTGTCAACCCTTGTGTGTTGAGCTGATATAGCAGCCACATACACCCTGACGGTAGCGGGACACCAGCCGTCGTCCAGGAGGGACTGCAGGAACTCAAGGATAGTACAGAGCTCCTCATTTCGCCCTTGACACCAGTCAAAAAACAGTTTCCACCTGTTTTCGTACTTCCTACGAGTAGATGGTGCCCTTTGATTGAGAATAGTCCTCCTAACAGGCTCTATGCAGTCGCTCAGCAGCGGGTCGGGCCCTCCAGTGGCCAGACCCGCTGCTGGAGGCGACAGGGGTCGGGGTGCTACATCCGACCCTCCAGCTGAGACAAGAGGTCCTTCCTGTTGGGGAGACCAAGGCGTCCCGCAACAGAGTCTGTACAGCAGGGAGAACCAAGTCCTGGCTGGCCAGAAGGGGGCCACCAGAAGAAGCCTGTGGAGGATGGAACAGGAACCAATTGTGTGCCGTGAGAGGGGAGCGAGGACACTCTCTTCACTAGCGCCTTAACGAGTTAGCTTGAGCGAGAGCACTCGGCTAACTTGGGGATGGAACAATTATCTATAAGCTTGAGAATAGATAGCACAATCAGAAAGAAATGGCAGCGATCTCACCGACTGACGTGCAGGAGCGTCCGCTCTTTACCGGTCCGCAGCTCCTGGGAGTCTGTGCGGCGAACACCGAGGTCTCCGCTGTCCCCCCTTGGGAGGGGCACAGCTCGTCGCAGCCTTTGGAGGGCGAGCGTTTTAGCCCGCAGCTCCGATCACAAGGCTACAGGTAGCGATGAGCTAGAATAATCGAATTTTCAATAGGCTAGCTTGGCTTTTACTCATAAAGTAGTAACCTGTGCAGCGAGAAGATGAAAAAAGACTGAACTCGTTGACAACACCAGAACTTATGCCTTCCGGGGTCATACCTAACTTTGTTGATATAAATATTCGACCTGCGCGAGACAGAAGATATCCAGTGCTAAGGATGAAATAGAACTAAATCTTGTACCTCTGCCTTCTCACAGTGACCCGCTGGTGACCAAGCTGGACTTTGACAAAGAGCCCATCCCAGGAACCAAACACTACCCCGCACCTGACGACCTTCGAGAACCTCTGGTGCAGGACAAGATGCCCGACAAGGAGGAAGTGCAGGTACAGTGATGAGTGACTGCCATCACTGTTGACTGATCGTTCATAAACATTGTTTTACCCCTGTCTTATGATAAAACGCTGTCAGCTACATGGTTATAATAAATACAAGCTTTAATTAAGACGTTTCCCATGTATTGACTCAAGGTGACCTCACTGAGTCAATAAAGGGGAAAGATCCCATGTATGCATTTCACAACTAAAACCAAAAGTTCACCTGAAAGTTTCCAACTTGCTGTTGGCTTTAGTGTGTGTACAAAATATGTTTTTATTTAAAGGTAAAAACGCCAAAGATAGCAAGTTCTACTCACCTTTCTTTTTAAGTGTTACATCTGGAATCTGATCTCAAGCAAACAATTGATCTGTGGTTTGTTCACATAAACTTATATATTCAAATATTGTTTTGTTTTTATACATTAAAGAATATTCGTTGACAGTATGTTACGGTTATAGAGCATATTTGTGAATTGAATTGAGACACAACAGATGTAACTATAAATAACACCTTAAAGCCCTCTCCCCCATCTTTTATGTTGACCAACACCTCAATGACTTCCTTATTTAACAACAATCCACTATTTCACCTCCTGCTTGGTGCTCCCTCTCTGCAGGACGCCCTGGCCTCCTTTGACTTCCTGAACAAGAGGAACAGCATGGCTCTGAAGCCGGAGCTGGACAGGGTGGTGGAGCAGGTGATGCAGCACCCGGAGCTGGAGCTCATCGCCCTGCAGAAGGACACCGAGATAAGGTATTGTGTTCACACTTTGCTGTTCAGACTCTCACGTGTTCAGTGCTGCTGAATCTCTCACGTGTTCAGTGCTGCTGAAACTCTCACGTGTTCAGTGCTGCTGAAACTCTCACGTGTTCAGTGCTGCTGAAACTCTCACGTGTTCAGTGCTGCTGAAACTCTCCCCTGGGTGTAAACACCGCCCCCTGGCTATCAATCTGCAGTTTCTGAGTCAAACTGTCATGTACAATACAATAATACTTTATTGTTTGATTGAGTCTGAAATTGTTCTTGCATCACAGCAGCACGATTAGCATCATCAACATGGACACATTTTTAAGACAAGATACAAGAAAAGAGACATTTAACATGACATTATAATCATTGAAGAGGATATTTTGAAGACCCTTTTAATGTACATTTGATCTGGGATTACCTCGTGCACAAAGGAATGATTCAGTCTAACCTGATTACATCGCGGGACCCTGTATCTGCATGTGGTTTTATATTCAAACCCCCAGCTTTATGCAGGCCTCTCTACATTTATTTCATAATGGATCTGAATGTAAACACTGGTCTGTTTCCAGGGAAGAAGAGCAGTTCCACTTCAGTCTCCAAGACTTCAAATGTGTGGCAGTCCTTGGACGTGGTCACTTTGGAAAGGTACGTTTTGTAAAAACTCCCACAAAGTAGTAAAAAGGTATACTACAGATTTTGAAAAGTAAAATAAAACATTTCATTATTTAAATCACAAATAATAGATCAGTATTAATTAAATATATTTCTAAAGTCTGAAAAAATACTGGTACATGGTAAGATGTATTCTTCTTTTGATGACTTTGCATTCTCAATCTCAAATAATGATTGATAACATCTACTTAAATATTAATAATAATTTACCAAATGCCTCTGATAACGCAGTCTCCATCAAAATGTAAGCTGCAGAAACCCTACAAATAAAAATAAAAAGTTGTTCACATTTCCCAGAGCTGAAGGTGAGCCTTTACATTTCTTGTTTTTTTTATCAACAATTCAAATATTTTTTTATATATATGAAGTTGGCTCCCAAATATTACAGTGAGAAGCATCACTTTCTAACTTTTGAGAGACTGGAACTTGGAAAAGATGGCATTTTTCCTCAAAATCTGACTTGCACAAAGCAGGCACAAGCTGAAATCTATTTGCCCTAAAGCTGGTCTGCTCTGCCCCCCCCCCTCCTCAGGTGTTGTTAGCGGAATATAAGAGCACAGGAGAGATGTTCGCCATCAAAGCTCTGAAGAAAGGAGACATTGTGGCGCGAGATGAGGTGGACAGGTAAATATTTACAGTTTCTGCTCAGACTGGATGTGTTAGAAGATGTAGACATGGAGCTGCTGTAACTCTGTGTCTCTCTTCAGTCTCATGTGTGAGAAGAGGATCTTTGAGGCGGTGAACAGCGTGCGCCACCCCTTCCTCGTCAACCTGTTTGCGTGTTTCCAGACGCAGGAGCACGTGTGTTTCGTCATGGAGTACGCAGCTGGGGGGGACCTGATGATGCACATCCACGCTGATGTGTTCTCCGAGCCCAGGGCCATGTGAGTGACCCAATGTCTGTTAGAGAACTGTTGTGAGGGTCTTTGGATGTCATGGTTCTCTCAGTAGCCTGGGTTTGTGTCTGGTTTCTGATTGTCTCATCCTTCTTGGGATATGGCCTCATTTTTATATTGTAAAGTTCTATTTTTGCTTTAATTTTTTAGCACAGAGATCATTTGCGGGAAAATATCTATACGAATTTTGACAAAATATATATAAAATGAATTTCCTCTGTGTAACACTTGTATTCCTCTATTCCCAGGATTATTATATATTAATTAGGAATTTGCTTTGTGTTGTGTGTTGTCTTTTATGGCTATCATAACATTATAATGATATGGCTAACATGATAGCAAACAGATAACACATCCAGCCGATATAAAAGGAACATTAGCATTTCAATCTAGGTCTAGCTCTCTGATTGATCAACCGCTCAGAGATGTCCCGCCCCTTAGCCTTCTATCACGTAATAATGCATTTTATTTATATAGGCGCCTTTCAAAACTATTAAAGTCGCCTAACGTACAAAGTGTTGGAGCGCTAACCAATTTAAGCACGAGTGTAATGCAGTGATGTCACTGTTACTTAAGTAAACAAAGGAGTCCAATGGAGTTGTTTCAGGCAGCGGGGGGGAGTGTGTGGGAGAGAAACTCCCTCTGGAGGGAACACAGGGATTTTAGCCTTTGCAGCCCCTTTACATGCACTACAGGAAAGAGAAGATTAAAAAAAGCATAGGGCCTCTTTAAGCTTCAATTCAATAAATAAAGCAAATTCTAAAATCTAGAAAAAATGTGTAACTGGGGAGCTACTAAAATAAAGAACATTGTAAAAACAATGTATGCACTGTTCAAAATACAATAAAAGAAAATTACAACACAAACATTTAAAGACACTATTGAAAAGATAAACCACAAATTTGAATTCAAACGGACAGTTTTCTTGGTATTCAGAAAGGCTATAGTGACCTGATCCTGATGTTGCTGTTGTATCCTCCTGCAGATTCTACGCAGCCTGTGTGGTGTTGGGGTTACAGTTTCTTCACGACCATAAGATAGTGTACAGGTGAGACTTTGAGAGTCATGAAACTCACACACATCTGACTGCAGCATGACAGCTTTAATAACACTTTTCTATTTTCAGAGATCTGAAGCTGGATAACCTGCTGCTGGACACAGAGGGCTACGTAAAGATCGCTGACTTTGGGCTTTGTAAAGAAGGTAAAGTGGAAACATTCAAAACATTAGAGATGAAACAATAAAACTGCAATACAGTCACCAGACCATAAATGCTCTCATTTTTAATCAGTTTTTATTTTTGAGTTTTCAAATTGACTCTTCATTTCTTTTTTTCAGAAAGCATTTGTTTTTATAAATGTAGTTTGATTGAAAGTTAAGGCCATGTATAATGTTTCTTAAGTGTGAAGCTACTATATAGAAAACACATGTTTGGAGAACTGTGCAGAAATGGCTATAACATTTAAATCTTTGGATTTTGGAATCAGCGTTCCTCTTTGGCTACTAGAAAATGACTTCAACTGGTTAAGATGGAGTTAACATTGTTAAATAGCCATTTGATCAAGTCTAGACTACATGTGATAAACAAACAGGGATTCATTTTGAGCATAGCTCCATCTCCTGGACTGCCATGTGAACTGAAATGAATTGAAGTTCATTTTTGGTGATTTTAATAGTTTCTAAACCAGACAATATGTTACACTATATCAGAGGTCGCGTTAACCGAATGGAAAAATGTGCAAGCAGTCCGTCATTTTGACGGATTAGAACAAACTCGGAACAGCGCCAAAGTTTCCCCGCAGCGAGGCTCCGGTGTTATGCCTTGTTATGCATGCCCGCCAAAAAGGAAATGATATAGTTTCCAAACCTAACTTTGCCGAACAAATCATGGAAATGTCTGAGTTTTGGCTCCCCCCGTTGACAGTTCACGAGCGTGCTCTTCTCGGGTAATACTGGATTTTGACGGTTCTGTTACGATCCTGTCCGTCAAAATGACGGGCAGCGAAAAAGTCTAGCGCAACCTCTGCACTATATATATATATTTTTGTATGTCTTTTCGGTTGACGACTGAATACTAACGTTAGGAATAATGTAGCTTCCAAATGAGTTTAAAAGGACCTATTCCTGACCTCAGTTATTGATAGATGTATAGAGAGAAGGTGATGGTTTTATTGATCCTCCTCTGTGTTCCTGCAGGAATGGGCTTCAAGGACCGCACCAGCACGTTCTGCGGGACGCCGGAGTTCTTGGCCCCGGAGGTTCTGACTGAGACGTCGTACACCCGCGCCGTGGACTGGTGGGGGCTCGGAGTGCTCATCTTTGAGATGCTGGTCGGGGAGGTGAGGGCTTCCTCAATGTTCGCAGGATTAATGATTACATTGCATGATTGCACCTTCACTAGCGTTTAGTCCTTTAACATGGTTAATGCTGCTTATTCTAGTTTATTTATATAGTACATTTCATACGACCTGCATTTGAAATAATGAGTTAAAATCATACCTGACAAAAGGGGTTATTATTACACTTATAATTTGTATTAAGAAGAGAATAATATTACTGATTCTTGAACACAAACTTAACTTAAAGCCAAATAAAGTGTTTTTGTGTCTGCTTTTATCAAAAAGGCTGTTGTAGCAGACCTAAGTTATTCCAGAGAGAAGGGTCATAATACCTTAAAACAACATCATCTGATTTAGAATAAACCAAGGGTACGGTAACGCATCCTACACACGGTTCCGTCGCGTGCTCCACATTCACTTTGAATGGGGTGACGTCACGCTTTGCCGAACTGCATTGTGGTTCCGTTGCTCGCGGTGAAAGTTGAGAAAAGTTCAAATTTTCAAGCATCGACAGAAGCGCCAGCCAATCAAATCATATGCCAGTACCCGGAACCGTGGGATCCGTCAGCCGTGTTTTCAGTGAGCGTTAGTGACTAATATTCAGCAGTTGTCACGTTTTCATCTTTTTAATCTGGGCACTTCTCTTTTCAGTCGCCGTTCCCCGGTGACGATGAGGAGGAGGTGTTCGACAGCATCGTCAACGATGAAGTCCGCTACCCACGGTTCCTCTCCACCGAGGCCATCTCCATCATGAGGAGGGTGTGTATGGAGAAATGTGATGACATTTAAAACTGAACTATCAGGAAAATGCTTGTATTTCCCGCCTGACAAACCCTCACTATGTAGATATGTTTATCCCTGTGCTCAGCTCTTGAGAAGAAGTCCAGAGCGACGGCTGGGAGCAGGGGAGAGGGACGCAGAGGAGGTTAAGAAACATCTATTCTTCAGGGTAAGCATCGAAAACACCATTTAATTTACGCTTTGGCACAAACTGGACTGGAGGTACATTTGTGCCGCTGTTAGAACGTGCCGTCAGAGCAGAGCACAACGTGCAGGGAATGTGTTGAAGTTGCTTTTAGCCATTATTTAATTAAACATTTAAATTATCCCCTAACATTAGCTATAGCCTATACTATCTTAGTTATATTCATACCATATTGTGACATGTCATCCCTTATGTTATTGTACACTCTGATAAGAAGGAGGCACTACATCTTTCTATATCACATATTGATAGTAGAGCTGTCGTTGTTAGGACATTAACGATCCGGTTAATCTAGAAACCTTAACCTTAAAAAATGTCACGCAAATTCATCACATCATCAAGTTGCCCCCGAATTCCAGTGCCGATGTCTATTATAAATTGCATGGCATTGAAAAGGCTAAGAAAGAGTAGAAAGAGGCACAAGAGACGTGAAGTGCGCTAATTTCTTGCAAAGTCGCACAACAGTGGGAAATAGAGGACAGGAGGGACATGAAGTGCTCGCAGTGTGATAATAATATATAATCACAATTGAACTGGACTAACCCCCTAATGTTTCTCTCTGTCAGAACATGGATTGGAACGGGCTGTTAGCGAAGAAGGTGAAGCCCCCGTTCGTGCCGACCATCCAGGGCACCAACGACGTCAGCAACTTCGACGACGAGTTTACCTCGGAGGCCCCCATCCTGACCCCGCCCCGGGAGCCCCGGCCGCTCAACTCGGACGAGCAGAACATGTTCTCTGACTTTGATTACATCGCCGACTGGTGTTAGCTCCACCGGACCCCATAAACCACAAACACTGTGAACACACCAACGCAGCGAGGACTGTAGCTCACATCATCTTTCAAAAAGTTTTCCTCGTCCAAAACGTTGAGGAGCTACGAGCTTTCGGGCAAGAACTCTGTGCCATTGAGAAGAAGCTCCACATGTTTTTAATCCACATGAAGAACTTTTTTTTTTTTTTAAGAAAACAAGAGAAACTCTGTTGTCGGAGAGTGAAGGAGGAGGGATGCTTTGTCCTCCTGCGCATGTCTTCGTGTCCATTGTCTGACCACTGAGAATGTTTTTCATATGAACTCCGAGGAGACGGCATCACAATCATGTTATCCAGTGTCACTGTCTTCAGTATTTTTGGATCTGTACAGATTATATTCAGTCATATATATTTGATGGTCGTGTTATGTTCCTCTTCTTTACTTGCAAGCCCTCACCATCATTTAAGTACGTTTTATCAAAAGTTGACATTTCTGCCGGCTGTTCAGTGGATTTAAAGTGCTCAAAGCATTCTGACTGAGCTACAACACCCATCCTGACTACTACTGCTGCTTCCTCACTTGAAATCAAAGGAACAGTTTTCACACTACATTTCCTTTTTGTCCTGGAACCGGTCTCCTGCAAAATCCACATAACAGATTCCATTTAGTTAAAAACAGCAGTGTAACATGCTACTTAATTTGAAAACCAATAAACACTTGGTTTTATTTGTTAAATTCAAATGAATAAAAAAGATTAGGACTTTAGAAAAAGCGTTTGTCGAGAAGAGCCAATGCTAAAGATTATTTTGTCTGTTTCTGCTGCCTCCTAGCGGCTCAAGACATCCAACAACTATTCATTCATATTTTCTTCTGGCGAGAGTTTAGTTGTATTTCAATCTTTTTTTTATTTAATTTTTCCTGAATGAACAGCTGGTTGTAAAGATCCTGACAGCATTTTCTTGTTACCTCAGTTAAAAGCTAACCAAACCAAATGCGTCCTGTCCCTCTTGAAGCAGAAGACAAACGCCTCATGGGTAAAGAAAACCTCTGATGATGAACCCAACGACTGGTGGAGTTGTTTTTCTGGGAACATTATAAACTGTTTTTGTGGACATGCCATTGAAGTGGAACCAGCTGGTGACTTGTTGCAGAGGCCTGTTGATATGAATCACTACAGGGGAGGGCAGGTATATTATATATACATACTGTATGTACACAATTAAGCTGAGAGCACTAATTTTATCAATAGTTTTTAATTATCTACGTTTCTTAATGAAAATAGATTGTACAAAGTTTTTTTTGTATTCTTCGCTTGTGCATGTTGCCAGAACAGATGAAAACCGTTATGGATGGTACACCAATACTCATGACACAACTGCTCACCCTGGTGTATAAAAAGAGAAAGTTGTTTCTGCAGTCGTTGCCCATCATGATGCACAAATTAAACATTTGTAATAGTGGATTTCTTGTATTTGTACCGTGGAATTTTCCATTCCCTCTATAATTGACCGGAGTAGAAAAGAACAACAATTTTATGTAAACAAACATTTAATTTTATTCAAACCATGAGCTGATTTCCATGCTTTGATGAAAATCTTGTATTTATTTTTTAAATTACTTAGAACAATTCTAACTAACAAAATAGAACCAGGTCCTTTTTCTACAAAAAACAAAGTTTTATGTTTACAATATGAAACCAGCCTAAAATTGCAAGCATCAAATGCATGTTCCCACTTGGACATATATACATGATACAGTCTGCAAGCATTTGTTTTTAAGCACTGGAATGTGTCCGTTTTATTCCTGTGAGGGCGCCTCGGCAAAGGCAAGAAGTCTTCCAAATCCAACACAAATACGATTTTAAAGAAAGAATACAATCCTGTAAGTACAGCAGAGAAATATCGTGGCTGTGTGGGGGGGCACGCAGGCTTCACAGTTGGGGCAGCTTGTCGACGGCTGTGTCGAATTTGAAGTCTGTAGGGAAGAGTTCTACGGCGCGGGGGTAGATGAGGCGGTATGACTGTCGGATCGTTACGTCTGCGACGCCGGCAATATCCCCGATTTCTGTGGAAGCATCATAGTTTAGATTCATTCAGATTTAAACTGCTAGAGGCGTAACATCCAGACCAGCATGAGGAAGCTTTACAGACATGTATATGAGACCATTAGGGTGTACTGCTGACTCAGCATCACCCATTTTAATATTGAGACCACAGGCGTTAAATGAACAACTCTGCCTCGAGTGATGCATTTCCCTCAACTACTTCCACCTTTGAGAATTCACTTCACTTATTTTATGTGGGCAATATTGTATTGCAGTATGTACTCCACTGCATTTATCTAGTGGCTTTAAAGAGGCCCTTTTATGCTTTCTGGGTTTCTCCTGTAGTGTGTTCTATAGGTTTGTGTGCATGTAAATGGTCTGCAAAGGCAAACATCCCTGTGTTCCCTTCAGAGGGACTTTCTCTCCCACTAATCTACCTTCTCCCCCCTCATGCCTGGCCCAAATAGTGTTCTGTAGTTTCAGGACTGGGTGCAAAAGCGTTGGCCTACAAGGACCTATTCTACCAGTATAAGTGAATATTTAGGTGTCATTTATTTAAATCAATACAACCTGTGTCCCTGATCAGTGTGATCACAGCGGCCCTCACCTTTCTGGGTCTTCTTCTCGGCGGAGGCCTGGGAGGCCATGTAGATGGCTGCTGCAGCCACAGAGATGGGGCTCCTGCCGGGCACCAGGTCCAGCTCCACCGCCTTCCTGGCGATGTAGGTGGCCGCCATCTGCACCTGTTTGGGCAGGCCCAGGTTGGAGCAGAAGCGGGACATGAAGTCTCCGGTGGTGATCAGGTCCACGCTGGTCTCCAGCGCCTTCAGGATCAGCTTGAAGCATCTGCCGATCTCCTTCTTGGAGATCCGGGAGACGGCGCAGATCTCTGAAGGGGCGGAGGAGAGAAGAGGGGAAGAACATCGATTTAGGAAAGAGCAACAAGCTTCGATTAGTACCTGGCTCTTATGGCCAATACAACAACATAACACACTTTCTTATCTGTAGTTTATGCACTATAAAAAGGGTAAAAAAAAGGCTGCAGATGAAATGTGCAAAAAATAATCATTTGATTTATAACATTTATTTTCCCTCTAAACCTTTAAAAGAAACTTTATAAATTGAAATAGTTTTGCTGTAAGTTACCGAGTGTTGGAGATATAGGCTGTATACATGTCTGCTTTGTCTCCATCATAACAGATGTAGACATCACACCTGTGGTTGCCTCACCCAGACCAGACACAGACCGTGGTGAGAGCAGCTTCATGTGGGAACTATTTACTTTCTACCATATCAGTGCGCAGGAGGAAGCTGGCATTTAGTCATGTGTATGTAAACATGAATGCGTCCTCCTGAGCAGCTCCACGCTTGGTTCTTACGAGAGAGTAAACCTGTCCTGACCTTTGAACGTCCTCGGTACTCCTTCCTGTCTGCAGGCGATGTAGAGGCAGGCGGAGGCGATGGCATCGTTGGCTCGGCCCTTCAGGCTCTTCTGTTCATAGACCTGCTTAAACAGGTTGTTGGTTCTGTCCTGCAGGGCAAACACATCTTTACATTAGTTGCATGTTCTTAATCAAAAGTTCAATCACATGTTTAAAAGCTACATCTTTATTAGGGCTCTACTTTTAAACCACATAGAAATAAAACAATATATACCAGGTTAAACAAACTTGTATGAAGCGGGTTTTGATAAATAACAATTAAAAGCTGTTATTGTTTTGCATAAGCATAAACCTTTACACAAATATCATTCAAATCTGCCTTGATGCACATGACTTTGGAAAGGAAATTCTCCTTTAATATTAACGGTCCAGCTAGGTTTCAGAAAGCTCAAAACAAATCATCTAAAATGCTGGAAGAGTTTCCGACTGACGTTATGTCCTGAGATTATGTCTACATGTCCATAACGTGGAGGAAGGATCAGAACGGCCTGGGTGTGCAGTCTCCCTCTCTTCAGGCCGAAAAAGGGCGTCACCAAATCCGTTGGCTGAGTGAGGGGAACTGTGACATTCAGATCAAGTGAAACAGGAAATGACAACAAGCTCCAAAAAACAAAGACTGCCACAAAGTAGTGTTTATCTTCAAACTCTAAATAAAGTGTTTCTGAAAAGCTAATGATGACCATCCATGTCAAATCAATAGAACACTATCTTATCCTGATGTTTAACTATTACAAAATGAGTCATGATGACCAAGTCCAAATAAAGCTAACCTTTGCCTCTGCTCGTTACATGTCCACTATATTTCACTTTTGTGTTTCAATGGAACTCATTGGATTAGAACAGAAGTGCACACGTTCAGGAGACACCCAGGGACACTCAACCCACTCGTTCAAACTTCTGCAGTTTAGTTTCCATTTCCAAATAATGACATGGTTACATAATAAGCATATATATAGAGTCCACTTTCATTTCTATTGTTCTCTTGCCCACACGTGCGTGCTTTTCATTTCTCTTTGCTGTCTCTCGTGCGTTTAGTGTGACATGGAGCAGCTTGTTGTATTCCACTGGTTAACCACACCTGCTCCATTAGAGACTCAGTTAGTCTGAACTTACTATGATGTTCCTTGGCAGGTTGATGCGGTCGGCCATGGTGGTGATCTCTTTGAAGGCGTTGAGCATGGCCCGGTCCGAGCTGCTCATGGTCCGCCGGTTCTGGTACTTGGAGTTACCGAACTCATCGAAACTAGCGGAGCCGGTTCCCTGTGGGCGAACAGTGGATGTTCATCAGTAAAACTCACAAGTCATTTGTATATACATTCCAGTGGCGAGCCGTCACCAGGGGGGGGGGGGGGGGGGGTCAGAGGGCCTAGGTATAAAAGTCACGGCTCGCCACTGATACATTCTCACTATCATTTGTGTCACATGGGATGGGATGTCTTCATTTGATCAAGTTGATGAATCCATAAACACTACACCTGTAGCCCGTGGCTCTCAGGACAGAGGCTGTTGTACAACGCCCTCTGAGACATGTGTTTCTATATAACAAATGTACTTCAAATCACCTGATGATTTGAAGTGCCAGCACCAACATCTTGAAAAAGGAAGGACTCCTCCTCACCTTGCTGATCATGGTGGTGAGGTCTCCCCCGTTGAGCAGGGGGTTCTGAGCGTCTCCCACTCTGGAGGGATCTTTGAGAGCTTTCTCATTGGAGAAGGTTCTCCACTCTGAGCCGACGTCGATTACACGGTCACCTGAGGAGAGACAATTCGGGCAATTTAAAGCTATGAAAATACATAAGGAATTAAAGCACAGATGAACCATTTCATATTATTTAAATGTAAAAGTAATAATGTTTCTGATGGGGGGCCACAATGCTGTTTTCATCTTTGAAATTGATGCATGGTTTTTGACCAAAAAGTCAAAGACATTGTGCTCTTCCTCCGGGGGCCCAACAACATGTTCCCTTTGGATTGATACATGCCATGTTTTTGGTTTTTTAGCTCAGCCTTTTGTTGATGGCTGCAGCTGTTGCTCCAAAACAGATGTCATGTTCTTCCTTCATTGATAGAAACAAAGAAATGTAATACAACAACAAACACTGAGGTGCCCTTTTCAGAAACAACGCTCTGTCGTTTTGGTAGATTTTGTTAAAGGCCTTGTGAATACAGAATACACACAAATAAAATAGTTAGTGCGCACAATCTAAAGCATTCACTGCGTCCTTCTGTGTGGCTGCGTTACATCCCTCTGGAGTCGTTAACACAAGATGGTGCAATATGCACATTATTCCCTCATGCAATTCTGGAGAGACTCAAGTGCCGTCTTACCCCTTCCGTACTGACTAATCAGAGCATCACATGCAGAGAAACATTATTCTGAATCTAGCTTACACATCATCCCTTGCCCCTTTTCTTTCTCATGTTCTCATCAATGTATGTTTTGAGACAGAAATACATAATAAAATCTAAATGAATGTCCGATCCTTCAAGTGCATGAAGTGGGAGATGTACAAAGGATCCAAGGTGTGACAAAGGCCTGGCATATTGCTATTTATCAAGCCTGCTATTGGCACTGCAGGGTTACATTCGTGATGTGTTCATCCGGTTAGCTTTATATTATGTACCAGTCTTTCTAACGTCTCGAGGCAAAGCAACAGTCATCTCCTGAGAGGAACCGGGGGCTTGCATCAGAGAGAGAGCGGCTGGTGTGTCCCCCATGACCCCCACCCCCCCTGTCATGGGGCTCGTTAGAGGACTGTTCCCTATAGATTTGTCTTACAGCCTGCATCACATGTTCAAAGGCTATATTGTAGTACTATGTGCAAATGTATATCGTTTTTCATTTTCTAACGCATTACGTTTATTCATTTTTTATTTGCATTCTTAAAAAACTTATTTTGTATTCTCCTTTTTGATTTCATTCTAAAAATGGAGCAAAAGTCATCCCGTGATAAATAAAGATTCTAACTCTGATTGCTGTTTATATCTGTGCCTGTATGCACCTTCACAACACATGACGGGTTGATTCAAACCCTTTGTTAAAACGTTTCACTGATGTTGACCTTGTTTTCCATGTCAGCAGCTGTTGTGCATTTAAATCCTTCATTGAATAAAGCTACTGCTGACTACACGCGCAAGAAATAACATCTAATTAGGGTGACTTGGTAGGACGCTAGAGGACACAAACGGAGGACTTTCCTTCACTTATCCATTCCTATTTTGTTCTGCACAACAGTTGACAAGGTCCATAAGAGAAATAGACTAGCTTTTCCACATTTTAGTTGCAAGCTTTGGGCATTTCTGTCCTTATAGAGCCTGAAAACTCAGCTGATGCAGGACTATTGTAAATGCATTGGCATCCAAACTAAACTCAAGTACAGGAAGTGAGAAACCTGTGTGTGATTATCACAAAGATAATAGTTTCATTTAGAGAAGTTCAAAGAAAGAAGCACAGTAATCCAAATGGAAAGGAAGGATGTGTTCCAACACCAAAAAACACTTTGATTCATAAGCAAAGTGCACACGTCGCTGGTGTGAATACTGACCTACTACAAGGCCACATTCGGGGCAGATCATGTCCCCTGCTCTGTAGTCCTCCACCAGGATGGCATCAGGGTGGTTGGGACACTGAACTCTGGGAAGGGCGAGGGCATCTCCGCTACAAAAGGCAGAACAACAACGGTTAAGTGATCAAACAGCAAGACACGCCAAAGATGGGGAAAGGGAGGACATTGAAGAGGAACAAACAAAGGAGAGCTCATGCTGAGGTCAGGACGCAAAACACACATTCATGCTAAAGTCTTTGTGACATCATGCAAATACAAACTGCACATCGGGACATGTTGTTTTCCACTTTTAAATACATATTTGACATAGTATAGATTTCACCCTCTTTTGTCTGGCAGACATTAAAGAAAACAATATAATCAGTTAGTATGAATCCATGATTAATAGCACCAAAGTCAACATCAAACAACCTAAGGGCAAACAAATAATAGCAGCACAGAAGCATCAGCTTATTTGGAATTATTAAATTACTTAAATTATTATAAATTATATAGTTTATTTGTATTTATTGTATGAAATGTTAACGTAAAAAATGCACATACGTTTTCTAGAACGGCATAATTATGAAACATGGCTAAATGTGTTCATATAGAGAACATCATTCACATTAAAAAAGCATACAAATAATATGTTTTATTATTGTTGCCCAAGTAGTTGAGGATTAATGACCTCGGTGGATTCAGATATCATCGAAACATAATAACGTGTACATGTTGATTCCTGGACTACATCCAACAAACAAAACGTCACGATGATGTGGCGATAGAAAAACAGACTTTCCATGGGCGTCAAATCATTACTATCCTGCATTTACTCTTTACAATTGACATGTACACACACGTGAGACACACGTTTCCCCGACAATGATTGTATTGTCAACACTTATAATGACTTAACGTTTATGTGACAAACTAAGGCAAGAGCTGAAATAGATACGCTGCCGACTAATGTTGCGTAAAAGCTGAATGTAGACAAAGTGGACAGGACAAAGACATGTGTTTACAGTTTGCTGGCAGTGACCGCTAGTGTCTATAATAATGCGAGTTCAGTACCTTTTAGTTTTAGCCTGAAACTACATCATCTCTTTCTGTTGTTGACGGCAAAGATGGCGAAAATATCTCTACGATAATAAGTGACGTTAAGGCTTAAATGATTAAAGCCATTATTCGCAATAACGGTGAGAGAAGGGCATAGCGATGAGAAACGGAGACACAGAAAGTGACTTCAGGCTACATCTACCCAGCTAGCTAGCTAATAAAGGTTAGCCGTCACCTAGCACAACACATCGTACAAACAACGGTACGAATAAGGACATAATGTTTTTGGAATAGCACTAGCGTCTCCCATCATGTCTAAGTTGATACCCTTTACAAAGTACATTGTTGGAGTCACACACTAAGAATGGTGAGTTGTTATATTTGGTAAAAGTTGCTACGCACCGGCTTGTCGACGCCATGTCACTCCTGAATGCTCGTCCGTGTCAAACAATTGAATGCGCCACCTCTATTTATAACTTTTTTTTATCACGTGTCCGTTGGAGTACGGGGAGCCATTAGGCTCAAACTAGTCGAACTAACCTCCTGATTGTATAACAGTGTTTTGTTGACAAGAAGAGTGTCAAACACTTTTAAACACAACAATTGAAATATCTATGATTATACAATCACGTTTAACATTTGGTAATATTAAAATGTATTTGTGCGGATTAATGTTAATAACCTTTCTAAGATATTTCCCGGAAATCAGGTTACCTCTCAAAGGTGACATTTTAAAGAGATAGTAAATTGCCAATGCACGCAATACCAGTGACGTGATTATTGAATTACAACAATATGATTAAACCACAATATACGATCCATCGGTAAAGCTTTATTGAGTAAGTCTCTATTTTACTGGGAAGGAACTCTGATATTAATGCTAATTGAAGGAAGACATTTGAATTTCCTATAAAAAACAAAACAATTCCAACCCAATTACAATGTTATTCATTTTTGATTTATTATTTGAGACTTGATATATTAAATATTTTTGAATTCATCAAATCTCCCAATATCATTTTTAAATGAAGACATATTTGGGAAAAAATGTCAAGCTGACAGCTGCTGACTGAAGCTCTCTGAGTTATGCTGGCAATTGATTGGAATTAAAGAATAGGAGGTGAACCAACTGTACCCTTTTTATTATCCATATCAACTTTTATGTTTGTGTATCTTTGATCGCCTGTGTTAATGATGTAGAATATAAAATATATAATTACATGGACACGCCAAACAAAGCAATAATTACCAATCAAACCAGCAAAGGTATAAAGTAAAGAGAAAAATGCAAACCCATTATTGGATAATCAATAAAAACAACATCATTTCTTTCAATTTCTTATAACCAAGTTATATCAATGGGCAATTCAAATATCTGTAATGCAACAATAAATCCCACACTGTACATCACAAGTGATCCTAAGTTGTCTACTGATGAGTCACAATGCTGCTGTGATTTTGCTGTTGACAGTGGCAGCCTGTGTCTCTGTACCAATCTGTGACTGCTCTCTGCATCATACTTCCAAGTCTGTGAAGGAACCACACAGTGCCACAAAGACTCACTTGATCTTAGTTGGTTTGGTAACAGAATGACCAATCTACATCTGTCTATACATTAATTAAATAATTTCAGTCATATAAACATGAATGATCTAATACTTTATGGTATGCGTGGAAACATTTAGGCTATACTCTTGTTTCTCTTTACCTATTTTTTTACAAATCTTCTTTGAATACTGGAATAAACTATCAACTGTTGTTATGCATATCATTACCTCATCAGTATCAGTGAAGAATGCCAGCGTGCATCAGGACAACAGCAGGTGGAGCCAGATAAATAAGAGTGTGTCAGGCTCTGCAGTGACACACTGGATGATGGTTACAGTGATTCGTCGTCATGCTTAACTCATTTATCATGATCTCTTTCAGGGGGGAAACATATTAGGATTCTTACATTTCAGATCATATTTATTTGAATAGTCAAATTAAAAGGATCCTAGCACAGAGTATAGACACATTTAGCTGCATATAGGCATCATCTTGGCAGTTAAAACCACCGTCTTAAGACAACATGGGCTAAATAACAGTGATTTTTTTCAGATTCTTTCAGGTACGCCACCACATATCACATCTCTATGTTAGAGAATCAGAAGGCGTTCGAAAACAATACTGAACGTTTTTATTGGTGCATATGGTACAGATTCAGGGCTCAAAGTGATTTCAAGAATATATAAGGGACTCTAGGAGATTAAAAAGCAAGTACCATATACATAAAACAAAAATGGGAAAGGTAAACTAACAGTTGTATTCCAGAGGAAATCTGGACCAACTATTGTGAATTCCAATGGAGAATAACAAGCTCCTCCTCATGGAGCGTTCGCCTGGAAGAGTCTCACTAGATGTTTGATCACGCCCGCCCAGCAGTCTCACCATGCTGGTTCTTCCAGCTGCTGGAGGAATTGTGGATCCCAGGAAGCAAACCATTACCATTTATTATTATTAATAGTAAACACTTTTGGGCATAAGGTTTATAAAGAAATTGTCAACATATTTGGAACAAAAATTAATTTTAATTGGGACGAACTCCTCTTCGGTTTCCTGCACTCAACATCCACAAATATGAAAACAAAATACTTATTTGGGATGTTGAGTGTAGCTGCCAGGAAAGCAATCACAAAGAAATGGCTCAAACCAAACAGCCCATCTACAGATGATCGGTACATGAAATCTTTGTAATGGAAAGAATATCTTTCTCTATGAGGCTCCAGGAACTTAACATATGGAATTATATTATGAGAAAATCCTATACAGTGAGTTCACTATTTTTTGAATTGCTAGAAAGCATGTCGTCATCAAGATACGAAACGATATGTATCCATAATGTATGTCAACAACCGAATAGTGAACTGTTTCTTTATGTGACAATACAAATCTCCTTCTTAAACAAGTATATAAAAAGCCTCTAGAATCAGCTTAAAAATGTATCCACACAAAGCTGAAAACAGGCAAAACTCTTTAGACATACATGGTTCTCACAGCAATGCAATAAAGATAACAACATATGAGGACCTTATTTAATATGATGCATTGCTGTCGATTAAACTGCCTAACAGTAAATAAAAGAGTTGAAATATGTACAACCATGAACATCTACAGTATATCAATCAACATACACATGAATGTGGAAGTATTTTTGATCCAGAATCATCGTACAGTAACACACTGACAGGGAACATTTGACTGCAATGAATGCTTTACTTGAATACTTGAGGAACACCAGTGCAGATACTTTTATTCAAGTCAAGTTTGTAATGCAGGACTTTTAATTGAGTCTTTTTTTCAGAGTATAAGTATTTCTGCTGCAGTAGTATCTTTATACTGATTAAGAAACAATGTTTAAGAAAAGATGTGCACCACAAGCTATTCTTTTTTTGTCTCTTTTTCACTCCAATGTTGCAACTGATTCTCGTCTGAAAAGTGTCCCTGAAAAGTATTCATTTTTCACATATCTTTAATGCACGTTTTCTGAAACTGATGATGTGGACTGACTGTGACTGTGGAAAATAAAAGTTGCATATGTAGTTACAAGTCACAGCATGACAGACATATCAAAGGCAATCCAAACCAAATGAGGGCACGAAGAGGCCTGCTATCCAAGCAGGAGAGAAGTAGCACATGTTCTCAGTCTCTGTATTTGTCTTTGTCTTAAACACACATAAGCACACACTCTGTACTCAGCAGCTGTTTGTTGTTTTTCCAACAGCAACATCATATCACACCACATCATCGCTCTTCTTCGCTCTTACTGTATTTCAAGTAACAACAATGGATCCACATTCAGGAACAGCCTGGTCTGGAGTTTGTGTGTAATTTGACACATACACGTCACCAACACGCATACACACAGTGTTTATTTTGCTTACAGGAAATACATGACCAAAGAAACAGGTTTGTTTGGGTTTGTTGACGGTTAGTGGCTGGTATAAATTTGAATTTTACTGTGTATTTTTTGCTACATCACAAGTGTATATCCGGTGTGCATTTAAACCACCAGCTAATGTTTGTGAATGTGACACTACCCTCTGTACTCTTTACAAATCAGAGAGGGAGGTCCACACTGAATTATTTATATCTCAATGGGCCAATTCTTAATGCACTGAGCTGGTTGCCAGGGGCGTCTGGGGTCCCCAGCTGTTGGCCCTGTCTCCCCACAGACAGGAAACCCCATACTGTCCGACCACTGTTCCTAGACTGCCAGTCAGTGTGACAACAAACTAAAGCATTAAATCGTCATACCGTTTCCCTTCCCCCCTCACCACACCGACCATATGTCCTGCCACAGTCAGGTAAACTAGGGTAGGAAACGGAATCAGTGTAGATAACAATTGTTATTATGGCTGCTACCTTTTTTTTGATCCTGTAACAACACTGTTGTCAAATAACACCTTGCAATATAAATGTTTTACTATTTACTGGTGTTATTTGGCTCTTCATTACTTGTATATGTTTCAACTACTTCAACTACTACGTGCATGCCTCTTTATTTAAGGGTGCTATATTCTGCTCATGTTCAGGTTTATATTAGTATTTAGTGTCTCTGCTGTGACATGTCTCCAGCTGTTCAAAAAGCTCGGAGGCCATTGAATCAATTAATATCAGCATTTATCAAAACTCCGGTTGAACTTCTGATACTATCAAAACCTAATAAAGAAGAGGGGTTTAAGCAAATGACAGAGAATTCATCATTTAAGTCAATGATATTTAACCTGCATGAACCTAAACAAAGATTTACTTGCCTGGAATCAGTTTTTGTCTTTTATAAAAAGAGTTAACATGACATGGAGCCAGAGAAAGTAGGCCTATACTATTTACCCTTTTTAGGTACATCTCATATTTTAATGATAAAGGCTAAAGATATCCTTTTCAATGACTTAATATATACAGGCAAGCCAAATGGGCTCTTCATTTCTTATCTCCTTTCTCCTGCTTTGGCTGCACCAGACACTTTGTTTTGTTTCAAGGTTTGATATGTTGCTCACTGATGGCTCCTTCAAGGCCTGGCGCTGTGCTGATGGACTTTTGAATCATTAATGTTATGAACGCTGCAGGGATGAAGCTGCTTTCTTGTTTAGTCTTTGCTGTTTTATTGATTGCGTATGTACTTTTGTCTATTGTAAATTTCCTCGAATAATCAATTAGATGTTTGGTCGATAACGTCTCAGAAAATTGTGGAAAACGTCTTGCAAAATATGAATATTTCTCAAAAGTATTCTCTTTCCTGACATAAAGGAATAAAGAAACCAGACAATAATCACATTTAAAAAGCTGGAATTCAGATATATGTTTTGAATTTACTCTAAGTGTTTTATCGTCAAAATACTTGCCGGCTAATTTAAAAGTCGATTTATTTTGTATCTCCAAAAAGAAACCTGACAAATATTGGTTTTGCAACAAGTTATGAAAGGTTTCACTGTGACTGTCTGAAAATGAGTTAAGTGTGTTTACATCCACTACTTTCTTATTGACTTTGTCCACCCTGCCTTTGTTTGGGATTCATTAGGGAAGCCACTATGAACTCAGCTATACAAACTGCCTCACTCAAGTCTGAACAAACATTATTGTGAAAACATCTCCATAGAACAGAACACAGACAATGATCAGTGTAATCATTCTGCATGTGTTCATGTGTGGTCACACACCACCTCCACATTTGATCTTTTAAACCTGGCAGACTATCGCACAAAACGCCCCACTGCATGCTATTCTTTCTTTCCTTCTTTCTTTTTTTTTCTCTTCCTCTCAAAGTACAGGAGTAGCGTGAGCGAGAACAGTGTGCCCGCAGCCAGCAGCCCAGGACCGGTTGAAACCTGTATAGGGTTGCAACTGAGGAGACATTTCCTCCACCCTGTGCATCATCAACCAAATCCAGAAAGAGCTGGATATGATGCATGACTTCAGCACTCCAGGGTCCTATTAACTGCTGAGTTTATCAATACCCATAATACAGATAGAAAGATGGATAGATATACACATACATAGATAGATAAACAGTGTTGCCCTATGGTAATAACATGGTATATGGTAATTCATGTTTCGTGTAACAAAACAAGACATCCAGTCCAACACGTGGCACGTGCACAAAAGGCACATGTCAGAAGTCTTATAATTAGTCAGCTAAGTTCTTTCAACACCACGATGCATTTGTGGTGTCTGCTGCTGCTACTCTGAAACAAAGAGGGGGAAGCAGATGCCGCGTTCAATTGCCGCTGGAAAGTCGGTAAATAAAGGAGCTCGGCTTTCAGTTGGTAGGCCGTGGAAAGTATGCTCTTGGTTTTTGTTCGGTCATGCATTTCATTTGTTTCACTTGCTTGATACCTGCTTTAGTTATATTATAAAAGGCATTTTAATAGTGACACTTTGTACACAAGTAAATATAACCCCATTGACCCCCCGACCCTATGTAAGCATGAGTTACAGCTTAGTGTCTTATGCAAACCTTGGGGGAAAGCATTTGCGTATTCACACCTATTTGAGTTTGTTTCTTGTTTTTTAGAGAGGGGTCTAATTTCTGTAGTAATGAAAGGATAGTGGCTATATTTACCACTTCAAAAACAAATGTAAATCCACAAATAATTGCTCGTACATAAGGTTGGGAAAATAATAACGTTAAGATATTTCCTTCGTCAGAGATGTGCGAACGTTAATATAAACGTAGAAATACAATTATTTGCATCATTATAAAAGTAAGTGAAACATTAATTAATGCAGTAGCAGCCAAATAACACCAGTAAATATATTACAAGGTGTTATCATAAACCGGTCTTTGTTACAGTATTTAAAAAAAAACGTAGCAACTAGTAATAACAATCGTTATCCGTTATTTTTATATTATTTTCAGGCCAGCCGTGGGCTGTTTAACCTTCTCCCACACGCCCTGAACGCAGCACAGATAAGCTCCAGGGCGGTGTCTTCGGGAAGTTGCCGGAATGTCATCCTCCAATGAGAGGCTCGCATAACACCCACAGCAGCGGTCTGAGCGGCTCCATGTTGGATCTGCCTGCTCTTAGAAATACATTGGAGCTCTGTCAATCCGTCTGTCTGCGCGTATTGTCTGACACACGGCCGGGCAGCCGGCTCTGCTCCCGGGCTCAGGTAGGAGGGATGTAGCCGACAGACCGCGCTGTCACCACCAAATATTCCTCGGAGCTTTTTGTTCCATAAAACCGGCGTCATTCCCGCACTTGTGAGCGGGGCTGAGAAACCAGGTTAGAGGCGCACCTGAACAACGGAGCGAAAAGTGGCATGCAGGCGGAGGAAGAAATAATTGGATTGAGATAACGCCTCGCAGGCAGTAAGTGTATTTTCCGTTACCGTATGTTTTAATTGTTTACTTTTAACTGTAATATTCAATAACCTGATTGATATTCCGAGCCGATAACGCTTTCCAGATAATAAACTGGTTACCTGAGTGTTTTACGGCGGCACATGCCGATTCTCAATTTAACATGTTTCAACAAGTCACATGACCCAGTACCCAACTGATAATAACTGCGCACTCACGTGAAGGGAAAAGTCAAGCGGTTCATCATTCTGGGACAGACATGTCTTATTTCCTCTTTTGGTTGAATAGTCTTAACTTAACACAACAAAATGCATAGTCTTTCAGCAACCTGTTTCCTGTCTGTCTGGAATCTAACCCCCAGAACTGGTTTCAACTTAGTTTACCCTAAACTCAACATTTGTCGTAATGTAATTACACTTAGCACGCAGTACACTGGCTGCAATCACGTGGTGAGGTCAGTTGTATGTAGTTTATCTGCACAGGGCAGCAGGGACATGGCACTGCTGCCAGGGTGCCATGTGGTAAGGGGCCCCTCCCTGTCCTGGGGGGGGCACCACACACTAAGCTTTGTTATTTGTTCACATAGCAGCCTGTTAAGATGTGTTACCTCTGCTAAGTGTGATGAGTTGGGGGAGGGTTGATGATTATAAAGCACTGGAGCTCAACTTTGTCACCCTTGCAGTACACAAACACCACCTGCACTGCCGCAAGATAAATCATTAAGCATGTCAAATATTATTTAGCCATCAGTCATTTAATTATTCACCCTCATAACATGTCAAAAACAACCTACACACCCCTACTTGGAAACTCTCAATAATAATAGCATTCACTCAAAATAAAAACATGAAGTGATGACACGCTATCATGAATCTTATTTTCCAGTGAAGCAACATCAGAGTGTAACAGATACAAAAAACGGTATAACAGCTGTTAGAAGTTTATAACATATCTTGTTTCAGCATATAAAATGGTGGTGCAAAAAAACCAAAAATATCTGAGGTTATTTAGAAGCCCTGTTG
This sequence comes from Gobionotothen gibberifrons, assembly GCA_943591055.1. NCBI lineage: Eukaryota > Metazoa > Chordata > Actinopteri > Perciformes > Nototheniidae > Gobionotothen > Gobionotothen gibberifrons. The sequence continues at coordinate 10,265,149 of CALSBZ010046932.1, forward strand.
CCATCCCATAGTTTGTCCAGCAGAAAACAGATGACTTGCATGTTCCTGAAAGGTAACTTAGTATAACGTAGTAGTAATACCCAAAACTGGAAAATCTTGGTCTTGATATGGAGACAATAGCCTGAGACATAGGTTATTGCATTTTTTGGGCTTATTATGCCAATATAAGCAGATATTTGTTACATAAATAGGTTACATTTTTTATCTGGATCTAAGAAATGTGGTGAAAAAATTTAACAAAAAAGTTCTCAATGCTATATAAATGAAAATCAATGAGACGGTGACCCAAATAGTCTCTAAATAAGAATAAGAAGTATCAGAAGTAAGTATCTCTGGATATAGTAATTTCTTACATTTAGGCTGATACCAAATATCCATAATAAATGTAGGTCAGCTGATTACTTTTTTTTTTTAATGGTCTTCTTAAATTATTCATACATATAAGGTATAATTTATGTGCATTACATTTTAATGAGCCTACAGACATAGGGAAGGAAGCCGGATCAGAGTGGTTTGTTGAATCACATGTGGTCTGACCAAGGCAGCCCATAACAAACAGACTTTCCTTCTTTGTCTGTTGGTAGGCACTTTAATTAGCATAAAGGGAAATGCACAATGTATACGCACATGCACTGAAGAAGAGAATCTTTCATGATATATGTTCCATTTCTGAAATACAATTGCTTTTATGGGCGAGAAAGCCCTATACCTTTTTAAAAAGCCCTATTCTGTTTTTTAAATAAAAATAAATCTATATTGATTCTGACTTTTCTACATCCAACTCACAGGTTTATCATTGCTTTGAGAAAAAAGATTATTAATTTACCCCTTTTTAAAAGTGAAGATATAGTCATTTGTTGAAAAACAGGCTCAGGGCTTAACAGGTTAAATAACTACTGCTGAATTAATTACTGTTAACTTGTCAAAACAAAGCCTGGTCCCTTGGCATCCCTATAGTGTCAACAACTGGGCGTCACCCTCAAACTAAAATGCATATTATGTTATGGCAAATTCTATCATTCGTTTATCATTTTATTCTTTTTGAGGATTTCTAATCTAAAATTCATGATAAAGTGCAAACCAGTGTAAATCATTGTAGTAAAAGTAATATGAATTTTGACCAAACAGACAAAATATCTTCTAGATAAAAAAATCGAACATTAATACATAATAAGGTCAAATCAAATATATATTTCCTTTGTAGAAATTCTCCACTTACTTGCAATGATAACCTGCTTTTGGTAATGCAGTTCAATGTGCCTTAGTTTGAAATGCAGTTAAAATATATTAATATTGTTACAGAACTTTTGTGATGTTAATTGCAGGTCCAAAAACAACAAATGATCAAGATGGATAGATAATCATTTATTTATTTATTGCTTAACACAATTATTTCATTGTGGATTTAGGGGATTAGAGGTAGGAAACAGATGAAAGAATAACCAAATGAAAGCCCCCTCCACTAAATGAGAAAAAGGCAATTCACTAAATGAAACACACATGTGCAAAACATCTTATTGAGTCAGAACAGTTGGTGGACATCAAATAACTGTCTTCTCTATTTCCTCTCTATTCCAGTAACAGCCTGCTGTAGTAATCTGCTTAAACATCATTAACACATAACTGAATGAAAGTAGACTGCAAAGTGAGAGTTAGCACTGACAGATAAAAGGCTGGCGTTTACAGTGCTACTATCTTCACATCCACAGTGTTTGTATCATAGAAACTCATGGCGAACGTTATTTTTATTTTCATTTTCATTTTCATTTTTGTTTCCGTAAAGCTTACTCAATGGGACTGGGTATCATTTTAAAGATAGTTATTGACCATTTCAGATATTGGTCATCTAGACAGAGGGATAAGGGCAGCCACTAGCGATTATTTTAATTTTATAATCTTTTGTTGATACATTTTTCTTGATTAATCATTGCTCTATAAAATGTCTGAAAACTGTGACAAGTTAAGGTTTATAGGTGGTGTTTTAAGATCTCATATTTTATCTGACCCACTTCCAAAACCAAAGGCATTTGGATAACAATCATAGAAAAGCGGCAGTGAAGAATAAACATATTTATAACTAGTTTAGCTTGTTCCAGAGGTAGATCAAATAGCTAAGTGTGTTCGGTCTAACTCTTAGTGAAAACCACATAATTTTCTGTTAATTAATAAATGTTGAATCAAGCAGAAAAACTTGTAGCATGACATCTTTGAGTTGAATAGCCTTACTTTACATTCTACTTCCTACAATGTGAATTTATACGCATATTGTGATGTCAATGCTGAAACGATATATTGTCCAACCCTTGTACTAACTGTTAGTGCTAAAACAACTAGAATGGATGAACTGACTCTCCTCTGTTTGTTTGTTGCAGTGATGTTCACGCTCACTGAGGTTGCGTCCCTGAATGACATCCAGCCGACGTACCGCATCCTGAAGCCATGGTGGGACGTCTTCATGGACTACCTGGGGCTGGTCATGCTCATGCTGGCCATATTCGCCATGACCATGCAGATCACCAAGGACCAGGTGGCTTGCCTTCCTTGTCTCGAGGAACCGGACGAGGCTTCGGGGGTGAAGCCTAATTCGTTCACGCAGCAGAGTGCACAGAATGGGGCTTCAGCAGCAGCCCCCTTATCAACATCCCTACCCCTAGTCACTAAGGACATGCCGGACGAAATGGCCCATGAGATCCACGTCACACACCAATACAATCAACCTGAACCGACAGGGGTCAGGACCAACCTGGACTACCAACAATATATCTTCATCAACCAAATATGTTACCATGTTGCCTTGCCCTGGTATTCCAAGTACTTTCCTTACCTCACCCTCATCCACACCATTGTTCTCATGGTCAGTAGCAACTTCTGGTTCAAATACCCCAAAACCAGCTCAAAGATTGAGCACTTTGTTTCAATTCTAGGTAGATGTTTTGAGTCTCCCTGGACTACGAAGGCTTTGTCTGAGACAGCTTGTGAGGACTCTGAGGAGAACAAACAGCGGTTGACAGGCACCTCCATGGCTCAGAAACATGTATCTTTAGAGGGGAAGGACGAAAGCACAAATGTGAACTCCTCCACACCCATGATTGGGGTGAAGTTCTCTGCAGATAAGCCCATCGCAGAGGTCCCGAGCAGTATGACAATCCTGGACAAAAAAGACGGAGAGCAGGCCAAAGCCCTGTTCGAGAAAGTACGAAAATTTCGAGCTCATGTGGAGGACAGTGACTTTATCTACAAGCTTTACGTAGCGCAGACTATCGTCAAAACGGTCAAGTTTATTTTGATATTATCCTACACTTCTACCTTTTTGGCTAAAATAGATTTTAAGCACATTTGTGAACCCGATATTAAGCAGCTAACTGGATACCGAAAGTTCTTCTGTACGCACAACATGGCTTTCATGCTGAACAAGCTGCTCATTAGCTACATGGCTTTAATCTTGATCTACGGGATGGCTTGCTTGTACTCTCTCTTCTGGGTGTTTCGAAGACCGCTCAAAGAGTACTCATTCGAGAAGGTCCGTGAGGAGAGCAGCTTTAGTGACATTCCTGACGTCAAAAATGACTTTGCATTCCTCTTACACATGGTTGACCAATATGACCAACTCTACTCCAAACGCTTTGGGGTCTTCTTGTCCGAGGTCAGTGAAAACAAGCTTAGGGAAATCAGCCTTAATCACGAGTGGACCGTTGAAAAACTGAGGCAGCTTGTGATCCGTAACGCAATGGACCAGCAGGAGCTGCACCTTTTCATGCTCTCTGGTCTTCCCAATGCAGTGTTTGACCTAACGGACCTGGAAGTGCTGAAACTGGAGCTCATTCCTGAGGTGAGATTCTCTGCGAAGGTCTCCCAAATGAGCAGTCTGCTGGAGCTGCATCTTCTGCACTGTCCGGCCAAAGTAGAGCAAAACGGCTTTGCTTTCCTCCGGGATCATCTCCGCTGCCTTCATGTCAAGTTCACTGATGTTGCAGAGATCCCGGGGTGGGTGTACTTGCTGAGGAGTTTGAGGGAGCTCAACCTCATGGGCAACTTGAGCTCTGAAAATAACAAAATGATCGGGCTAGAGTCCATGCGAGATTTGAGGCATTTAAAGACATTATGCTTGAAGAGCAACCTCACAAAAATGCCCACAAACATCACAGAGCTTTCACCACATCTGATTAAGCTAGTGGTGCACAATGATGGTACAAAACTTGTGGTACTGAATAGTCTGAAAAAGATGACAAATCTAATTGAACTGGAGCTGCACACGTGCGAACTCGAGAGGATTCCCCACGCTATTTTCAGCTTGACCAACCTGCAGGAGCTCGACCTTAAATCGAACAACATCCGAACCATAGAAGAGATCATCAGCTTCCAGCACCTCAAGAGGCTGACGTGCCTCAAACTGTGGCACAACAAAATCATCACCATCCCTTCCTCCATCGCCCAAGTCAAGTCTCTGGAGTCTCTCCACCTGTCCCACAATAAACTGGAGACCCTGCCCCCGGCCCTGTTCACGCTCCCCAAGCTGCGGCACTTGGATGTGGGCCACAACTCCATCACAGTGCTCCCTCCGGATGTGGGCCTCCTCCACAATCTCCAGCACTTAGCCATCAACTCCAACAAGCTGGAGGTGCTGCCCAAGCCTCTGTTCAGATGCACCAAGCTCAAGGCGCTGTGCTTGGGGAACAACGCGCTCACCGTGCTGCCGGAGATGGTGGGTCAGCTGGTGCAGCTCAATCAGCTGGAGCTGAGAGGAAACTGCCTGGACAGACTGCCTGTGCAGCTGGGAAACTGCCGCCTGCTGCGTAAAAGCGGCCTTGTGGTGGAGGACCATCTCTTTGAAGCACTGCCTGTGGAAGTGAAGGAGAACATCAGCAGAGAGAACAACGTGTCGTTTACCAGTGGCTTATAGCACACAAAGCATGACAAGCTTGCATAATGGATGTACGAGTAAACTCTTAATGTGTGTTCACACCGGACGCGAAGCAAATCTTTTGTGCGTCGCGATTACATGTTAAATCTCACTTGCAAAAGCATTAATTAGGTTTTTACTAACCAATATCAGTATATTGTTAATACTGCATCATTTTGATACATCTATTTAAATTAAATCAAGGCAAAATATGTTAATTTCGTTGTTGTTGGTAACTACATGAAGATAAGCCCCGCCTCCTCGCCAGTGGTATAGTATAAGTGACGCTCGTAAACACAAATGATGCTGCGGTCAAACTCGCAAGAGTAACGTGATGCGGTTCTTTGCTTGGCGTCCGGTGTGAACACACCATTATTGTAATAACAATGAAAATGCATTTTCTTGATTATTTTAATGAGTTGTCTATATATATATATATATATATATATATATATATATATATATATATAAAATGGTACAGAATGCTTTTCTTGTTGCTGAGTATGTAATTCAGCAACTTTTATGGCATTAAGCTTTTTTTTCATAGCTTTGAGTAATAAAACATTTTGCTTCTGTATGTTATACTCTATAGACCAAAACTGTTCACTCCAATGACACAGTATGTAGATTTATCATTATTGTTTTAGGTACTCAGGTATAATTGTAACCATGGGGAACAATCTTTTTGCCTTAACTGCTGCTACTTTTTTTTTTTAACAGTGAGGGCTTTCACAAACAAAAAGGCCAAAAATGAATATTTCATGTTTTCTTGTCAGTTTTTCATACAAAGAGACTTCAACGAAACACTTTTTTCTTAGTAGTTGTTTGAAATCATGTAACCTTTATTTTCCTCCATGTCTTGTAGCCAACCGATCGAGTTTAGAGTTGTGAAACTCAGGTGGAGACTAAGCACCAGAATTGGCCCTTTACCTTACTTGTGTAGAGATTGTATACTAAAGGCTTATAGTAATTCATTTGCACATTGAAAACTTAATGATTTAAAGATCAGTGAATGTCCTTTCTGATAACATGTCCCAAGACCAACGTGAGCTGATAAAGGGAACTCTGTTGACTGTCTTTTTTTTTTAATCATACTTTGAAATTTGAAATGTGTAATAAAAACTGCGCACAGGTAAAACTGATTATTTAACAGATTCTTGTAATGACGTTAAACAATTTCTGCCTTTTAATGTATTTCTGCATACACCTATATTATATATACAGTATTTATTCTTCAGAGCTGCTGTACCACCTTTGAGATCCTGCTCAAAGTTCACACCTTTATGGCACAATAAAACAAGATTTTAGAATGATGTCTAATTATTATTCAGCTACTTCAGGTGCACTCTGCTCAGCACTATAGCAGAAAGGGAAGTGAATAAATCAAGTGAGTTAATCCGAATAATTCCTTTTGACTCATAGCAAGAAATACAGGAGGTGGAACTAATAACATTAACAAGCCTCTGTCTCAGTCATTATTGCAAAGCAGCAATTAATCATCTTATTAGTAACACTTCTGTTTGATGGTAGTTCCTTTATTTCCTGTCAACAAAATAAGACATTTTGCTCATTTCCTCTTTTCGCTTTGTTGGCTAAATTCGGCCGCTGAACGTTTTTTAAACTGCCCAAAATGAGAAAAAAAAAAAAATATATATATATATATATATATATAGAAAAGGGCCCGAAATTCTCTCTCTTGTCACTTCAACCAATATTTTACTGATAGCTACATCTTAATATTAGATGTACACATTTACATACCCATATTCATTGTCATCTTTGGAGAGGGCACTAGATCAGAAACCAATATATGGCAATTTCTGCCTCATAATATTAAGTCTGCACTTAAACTGTGCACTATATTAGAGTTTAAAAGTATATACATCATTTAAAGATACAGAATACTTTTTGTAATATGAAGGCACAGCAATTAAATGTAAAACTTTAAACTGTTAAGAAGTGAATTTGGCGGGGTTCCTGGTCTATACAACGGATTTTCTTGCAATGTAAAGTGGTTGAAATGACAGCTTTTACTATAGTTTGGACCAAGACTCCTTATATTTTTTCTGTATGGACCATGATCAAAAAGTTTGCCCTCCCTGCTTTAGGGGCTCCATACAAAGGCCCCTAAGCCAACATTCACAGAGAATAGAATGTTCCCAACATTGAACATTAAGGTTTAGAAATGTGAGCATATCAGTCCACGTGATGCGTTTCCAGGTCACTGATAGTAAAGAAGCGGTAGGGTAGGCTTAACCCACATAATCCATAATCTGTTTCACCTGGTGTCTAATGTTAACATGATAAAGATAGATAATTATTGTGTTCATCCGTCCATATGATCCTACAGAAGATATGTCTAATTAAGACTCCCTCCTGCCCATACATGGGTCGGCTTTTACTGGAGACCTGATGATCTTCTGCAAACCTGTAACATTAGAGTTAGTTGAGTGAGCGAGTGAGTCGTGGTGAGGAGGAAACAATAACTTCACGGTTTCTGTTGTGATCTTGTCGAGGGAATAGAGCAGGTCATGCACGTTACAGTATGCATGTAGGTAACCTTCTGTTCAACAATCAAATTGATAGCCTTACAGTAATAATTAGGAAACTTATCTAAGAACTGAAATGATGATGTTCCTGACCTTAACACTATCCTGGTTTTAGACATGTCAGCAAATACTGTTGCTCATTAGATTACGCCAATGTACTCTGTTTGGATTGAATTACCTTAGATAAAATCGTTATTTTCGGTACGAAATTATACCCAGTTTAAATAAACATTTGTTTTACAGGTTTCAACATCGTTTTTTCCCCATGCCAGCATGAAATCTTTAATGGCTTTCAACATTTTGTTGCAAGATGCAAGACAGATAATTATTAATGTTTTACTGAAGTAGTACTTATTTGACACACTTAATCTGGGTCTATTCAGGAACAAGGAAAGCCTCTGAATTAGGATTTACTACGTGTCAACTGCTTTAATGCTTCTTATTTAAAATATATCGTTTTCTAAGCTTTATTACCAAAAGTTGAAATCCTTTCTTCTGGAGGAACCACATGTCTATACTTTCCTTAACTTCATTAGGCCTATGCAGCCAATAACTTTATTATAACAGTTTTAGTGACTACAAAACATAATGAACATGAACAAATCCATTTGGAGGTCTGTATGATTCCCCTCTTAATGGAAAGAAAACAATTGCAATGCACAGAAGAATCTCCTCTTGCAGTATGCTGCCATCTGTCGGCAGGTGAATGTTTACCTGCTGCTTGTAGGTGAACTAGCTTCACTTCTCACTCATTCTAATGAATTTACTTTCCCACAAAACAACCACATGATGAACCGTCAGACTAAAGCTCCACCAAACCTTTCAGCTAAAGGTGCTAAAGCAGCAGCTCCAGCCTTCAAGCAGCAGCAGCAGCAGCCGCCGCAGCCTGGAAGGTAACTTGAGCCCAGTGCCTCGCTTTAAACACTAAACGTTAGTTTAGCAACGCTAATATATTTGAGAAAGTGTTCCGGTTAACAATGGCGTGCAAGGTTGCTGGTTTGAATAGTTGTGAAACTGAGGGTGCATGCAATTATTATTATTAACCGCTACTTCGTATATCTTTTTGCAATAAACTGTTATGTAGCTATGTGGCTAAAGCTAACAACACAACATGCTAAGCCAGTTTAGTTTGCTAGCCTATCTTGTTGAAGTTAGCACAGATAACACACCATTCTGCATGTACCTTGCAGAATGCAGGTTTTGTGACGTATTCTTTTACTGTTGTATTTACTTAGTCTTTAGTTTTGTGCTAATTGTTCACGTTGTCATCTGTTTTCTGTGATAAATAGAATACCCCAGGAGTTCAAAGAAGCTATGCTTCACATCCCAGTGAAGCCAGCAGTCAACTCACAGCCGACATTTGCTAGGGCTGCTAACGCAAAACCAGCAAAGAAACGTCAAGGTAACTTCAATGAACACACTTAGAAACAGGCACACAAGACGAGTTACTTGTAGTTTACATAAAAACGAACTATTTAGTATATCATGCTGCTGTATTTTGTTTACTGATATAACCATTCACTGATTTGATTCCTTACTTTATGATTATTTTTGCAGACAGTAAATCATCAAGTGAATGTTTCTTTTTCTTTTTTTAAATATATGTTTCGAATGTTATCACAGGGCATGAGGGACATTGGAGAGTGACATGCAACAAAGTTTCCCACCTGGACTTGCACTTTAATCCCTAGGCCACTACATTGCCCCAGTCTGCATTTTATCTTTAGTCAGAGTGATTGTATTTGAGAGATAATACAGTGCAGCGCTTTAAAAAACACTCTGCACGTATACTGCTAAAGCATGTCATAGTTTTGGTTCTAACAAGATATCAAGGGAAACCAGTCAGCTGTAGGAAAAGCTATTTCTGGGTTCCTTTTTCCATTTTCATATTTGGGGATTACTGTTCTTTTGTACATGTTATAAACAAACAATTTCACAATACTTTATTCAAATTTGTATTTGAACAAATATGTACCCTCTAACAAATATTGTGGTTCCTGCGATTGGAATTTTACACTACTCTAGATAGCAATTATGATAACATGTTGCTTAATTGTGCAGGCCTAACCCAGTCTGTCAAAAATAAATGATGTTTATTGTTATTCATATAACAATGTCTTATCATACAGCGCAAACCTCTGTTGATAAATGGAGGTCTTCGTTTCAACCATTAGGAGATGGAAATGACTCTATGGACGAAAGCAATGAAGGTTCACGAAGGTAAGCAGCCAGTGATTTCTACTGTAAACTGACAAAGTGTCAGGTAGAAAGTGATGTTTCCTGTAGTCACAATCCAGGACATCAAACATGTCAACCTTTGACTTTGTCTTGTTGTGACTTAATTGTTGAAACGTGGAACAGTTTCACTCAACCTCCTATTAGTTTTTTCTCATTCTAGAAAAAGTAATTTTATTTAATTGTTTTCCCCCAACAGCACATAACGTTTTTTAACACATTCATAGTGTATGTAAACATTAAGTGGTTAATAGTATCATGTCCTTACAGAAGATATAGTGCTGCAAGTGACCATTATTTATATTATTCATTAATCGGTCCATTATTTTCTAGAATAAATGTTTGGTTTTAAATGTCAGTAAATATATGTCCATCTCAGTTTCTCAAAGTCCAGGGTGATGTCTTCAAATGTGTTGTTTTGTCATTCCAAAACCCAAAGGTTTTCACAAAGCAATGTATTCTGGAAACAGCATACATTTAAGGATTCATCACTTTCGATAACTATCCAACCATAGCAAATCTAATATGATCTAGCTAATAGTCAATTGCATTCAACAAACACACTAACCCTTCTTTGTTCTCCCCCAGGGCTGAGATTTATGATCCTTACGATGCCGTCTCGTCAGACTCTGAGCACGAGATGCTACAAGCCCAAAACCGTAACCATTCACCCCCGGATCAGGACAACCAACTGGAACATCAGCATTTGTCTCCAGGTCAAAACTGCCAGAAAAAACGCTGCTTTGCCTCAACCTTCATTGAGTCAGTGGGCATCGACATGCAGGACTTGAGCCCTGAAACTGGACCCAGACTGCCTGAACGACAGGCTTATAGCCCCAGCACTGAATCACATGACATTTCAGGTTATGACTCCATGAGAAGACATCTGGACCACAGAGTGGACAGCCCTGACCGGCTCATTCAAGACTCCTCCACCCAACACTTTCCTCCATCCTATGGAGAACAGCGGACCAACGGGGAGGAGAGGATCACAGTCCCAGAATACATGAGAGAGGTATCAATAATAAAACTCAACAACCTGCAATGTTTGTTTTCTGAAGGTTGATATTTGTGCAGTTTGTGTTCTGTGGCTTTAGGCCCATCTACTTTTGTCACGCAATAAATATTGTCCCAGTACTAATTGCAAGAAATTATATAATTGTCAGTGTTTTATGGCACTAATGTAATGATTATATAATTACCCATTCAAGAGCAATTCACTTTTTATTATTATTATAATTTTTGTATACACTGGAATTGGAATGTGACTCTAAATATATAAAAAAAGTGCATTGTAACAACTTACTTGCTATAAATGATATACAACAATAGCACTGCTTTATCATTTGGCTTAAACTGAAGATGTTCCAACATCGTAGTTGTGGACAATAAATCATTATTATGTCAGGTCCAGTTGTAGACTTAAACCGCATACATGATCTGTTTGATGTGCTTTTCTATTATTTTGCATAATACTGTGGTACCCATAACAGCTCATTCTCTCCTGTGTAGATGACCAAAGTTAGATTATCCCCCCCCAGGCTACAGAGGGACTATCCACTTCCGTTGGAATCCAGGGGAACAGGTACATTTGTCATATGACCTACCATTTTAAGTAAATGTAGGAGCAGTCAATACAGGCGAACCAATTACATTGCATGAATCAGCTTATGGGGTGTTTTGTTTGGAAACCTATTTGAATAAGCAAAACAGTACTTCATTATCGTGTTGTGTACATGTATTTCCTCTGTAACCTCATAATTATTCTGTTTCTAAGGTTCTACTGGATTGGACCACGTTCCACCTTCATCTGATGTGCCAAGAATCAGGAAGTTGAGAATGATAATGGACATGTAAGAACTAAGGATACTGATGCACGATTGTTTAAATATGCTACACGTAGAGTATTTACATCACACTCACTGCAACAGCAGCAACAAGAAATCATATGGTTATATATTTTTCAATTTGTTTTATATTGTCATCTGCCATAGTTTGGCTAAAATAGTGCACAAATGCAGAGCCTTTCAACCAACATACAAATATGGCAGTGCAGCGTCAGCTTTTGCTGTATTGGGAGTAACATAAGAGGAGGAAATGCAGACAACTTCATTCCTACGCTGATAGGCTGTCATCAGCTAAAGTTAGGGCTTGGCAATGTATAAAAAGATACACAACTAGGTATGATGTTTTAAATGAATAGCGCAAACATCTAGTACAAATTGTCTTGTCATTTTTTTAAGCTGGCATGAGCTTTGGCCTCTGCTTCTTTGGCTTTTTCCCATGGCTGTCTCTCCCTCTCATAGACACACAAAAAACACTCATCATAGCCTAAAAGTATGATGGTATTTCTTAGGTCATTTATCCAAGCCCTACCTCCAAATTCAATGTAATTGCCAAAAATGTCTTGTTCAGTGCTCCTTGAATAGCCAAGTGTATTGTATCTAAAAATGTGTCACATTTGTTATAGGGTATAAACACTGGGTAAATGACCAAGTTGACAGAACATTACCATTGTGCACACTTTTAATTCCAACTGCTTTAAAACTTTGTGACTTTTTGCTTTGGTACTTTGAATGTTAGCCACTGTCGTTGCAAAGCTTGATCCTAAACTGCCACTGAGCATGACAGCTGTGTTGAACTGATTTACGACTGACAGTTCTGTAGGGACAATCTCTTTGATTGTTTTGGAAACAGCTTTAAAACCTGATATGGAGGTTTTAACATGTGACTTACATGTTAGAATGTTTTGGTTGTTAGTCTGGTATACACGGTTGTCACTTTAAGCTTGTATAAGATTATATACATGTTTATTTTGTGCTGTTTAAGGTCTGTTTTTTAGCAACACTAAATGTCATTATATTTTTCTTTTAGTATCCCCTGTGACATCTCCTGTGACCTTTGTGATGTTGAGTTTATCAATGGCTTGGAGCTGGAGGAGCACGTGGAGAGCAAGAGTCATTGGGACATCCTGGAGTACATCCAGCAGCACAATAACTATGATGATGTGACTATAGCCTTCATACAGGTAAATAATACATAGTATGGCTAAATACATCCTATTGCCTATACCAAATGTTGGTGCATATCATTATTTTGTCTCTGTCTGTAGGAAGTCATGCTGCATAAAAGCCATCAGTGCACCCGAACCATAGAGAGTAGTGCATTTCAAGGTAAATCTCTTCCAAACAACTTCGAACGACACACAATCTCTTATCAAAGTATTTTCTATTCCAGACAATTCAAGTCTAAATACAATCCGTTCTTTGTTTTGTCAGCTCTGCAGGAAAACGACCACATGACAAAGATTGAAATGTTCCACTGTGCAGCTTGCAGCGTCTTCCTATCCACAGCTGCTTCCTCAGTGCAAGCTCACATCACCTCTCAGGAGCACCTCGTCAACGCCAAGGTAGCACTGCTGTAGGGGAGCACTGCTGTAGGGTAGCACTGCTGTACGGTAGCACTGCTGTACGGTAGCACTGCTGTACGGTAGCACTGCTGTACAGTAGCATAACGTTTAAAGCTGGTATAGGCAGTGTATTTTAGGCATCATCAAGAAAGAATTTAAACTTTGGAGAATATTTATTTATTTAAATGGTCAGGGAGAAAACTAAATTCCGACTCACAGGTCATTTCGGTTACAAATGCAGGTGCCCGTCCTTTCAGATAGTGAGAGACTGGTGCAACCACTGCCTACATTAAAAAGCAAACCCTTAAAAGGAAGACAGATTTGTTTTATCAAAAAGAGAAATAAACAATATTTGCGAAATAATTTCACAGAAAGAAGAACATTTTGCTCATAATTTAGTTTCAGGCTCACCATAGCCAAGGATTACAGATAAGCTACAGTTGGCAGAACGGCTACAGTTAGCAAAAAGCAAAAATATTAGCAATGTTTTTTCTTAATCTTTAAAACACTTTGCTCACATGCATTTTCAAGCATTTGGACTACCTATGTTGTAAATGTATTATAACATCTATTGCACGTCTGTCCGTCCTGGGAGAGGGATCCTCCTCTGTTGCTCTCCTCGAGGTTTCTTCCATTTCCCCCCATTAACTGGGGGGGTACCCTTTTGGAAGTGTTTCCTTGTCCGATGTGAGGGTCCAAGGACAGAGGGTGTCATATTCATATTCTGTACAAACTGTAAAGTCCACTGAGACAAATGTACATTTGTAATATTGGGCTACATAAATAAACTTGAATTGATTTTAGCTAGCGAAGGCCTCGCTACACAGGTTCTGTCGTCTCAAAGGTCACAGACCAACACATTTGCAAAAGAAAACGGACAGTAACATAACTATTGTTTTGGAGATGAATGACTGTGAATAACCATGCTTGTGTGGCGGGAGGGGCTTAGGACTGAAGGAAAAACTGCAGGATGAGGGCTGCATCTTCAAACTCTGGCATACCATGTGACATGATACAACTAGGACTACACTATGCTCGAAAGTTATTATGGGCTTTTTAGCCAATGATGTTAACGATAAACTGCCTACCCCAGCTTAGACAATTAGTTTTGTCTTATATATATATATATATTATTTTTTAGTCAAGTTTAAGTGATGATTATAATTCTGATCGGATTTCTTTTTTTACTGAAGGATTTTCAGGTGGAGCGGAGATTTTCCTGCCTTGACAAGGCAGAAACCATTATGAAGAAGCTGAAACGTCAGTTTGAACACTTCCTGGAGGTATATTGCAAGAAACAACATTTTCAAAACTATTCAAACTCAGCCAATGGCATCATGGAGAAATGTGTGAAGAAGTAAGAAATGAGGCCAGAAATGCAGGGAACACATTATTGATAAATATCTCCTTCTCGCCTTTGCATTCTTATTTTGTTCCTTCAATTAAGTAGATCATTCTAATATTTTATGATATAATATTACAGAAATAATCTCCTAAAGTTAAAAGCATGAACACTCACCTTCCATTTTGTATACATGACATGTCACTCGAGACTGCTGGGATACTCTTCAGATTTGTTTAGTTTTTGGACCAAGAGACATGGACATACTTAACAATCTTAGCTAGCTAACGATGATCTATTTTATACCAGCCATGTAAAAGATGCATTGCAACAAAAGAACACTTTTCGTCGTAAAATGATACCATAATAACTTGGTTCTGAAAACAATTTAAGTTATTATGTAGCTGATCCTTGTGTGGGTAAAGGTACATCTGAGGCCTGGGGGGTATACTACGAATCTAGTTCAACATAACCTGGATAGGTTTTGAGTTATCCGGTTGACTTAATCCAAAACAAAGCCGCTCTCGCTAAACTGTCCTACAACGCTGGCTATCAACTCGATCGCCCAAGCCAGCCATGCCCTATCTAGTTAGGTGCGCGTTCACATAAAAGGGGTGGTATCTGGAGCATTTGACCAATCACAAACATGGAGAAGCATACTGACAGTGCAGCGTCATACTTCCTGAATGAAAAGTCAACGATAATATTAGTCAAATATGAAGAATTGCAGGACAGGGGAGCCGTGCTCTGATGAAGTCAAGAGGGGGAGAAAAAAAGATCTCCGTCCTCCGTGTTTTATTATATAGAGTCGTTATTCATTTGTTTTAAAGCTCAATAAATAACAAAGAAGACCTTTGACCGGCACTTTTCTAATTTTGTCCGGAAGATTTAAACTTTAACGACATCTTGACCGGCGAAAGAAACTGAAACTGAAACTCTGCCGCACGGTCCTCACGTTCCTTGGAAGAGGCGGAGAGGTGGGTGTTTGTCATCTGCTGGTGGACTACCGGAGAGAATTACAACGAGGGAGGGATTGCATTGAATAACAGCAGCAGGAGCAAACGCTTGCCTCGGGGAGGGAGAAAAAGAGCCAGAGCGGAAAATAAACAGAAGGGTAACCATGGGCGGGAAGTCTTCTTCGCTGCTTTTGTGGCAGACTACAGCGCCACTTACAGGCCTGGCATATGTACTACAGCGTCTCCAGCTCTTTCGAGCGGCAATGGCCGGCCGTGGCCCAACCTCTCATTCCCCTGATAGGTGGAGAGTTGACCAATCAGGCGGAGTGCACCTATATTACGTCATAGAGGAGCAAATAAAAAATCCACATGTATCAAATCCGTTGCAGCCCCGTTTTTTGAGATTTGGGTATGGAGGAAAAGAGAGAGGGTTGTGTTTTCTGACACTTTGTGAGTTCCCTGGAACACCGGGGACACATATGTATGTATAAAAGACATCACAAAGTGCATTTTGCATGATAGGTCCCCTTTAAACTTTAAACATCCATGACTTAAACACTTTATCCAGGATAAAAGCCACATAGCTGCACCTGCAAGGTGAATACAGCTGGTAAAAGAAAAAGTGTTTGAATGCGTACGTACATTAACAGGTTTATGATATGCCCCGTCTAAGACACGATCTGACTTTAATTACATTTGACTCGAGTGTTTCGTTAACTTAATGTGTTGCTTAAAATAATACTTCTGCATACAGTATGTGACACTGTAAGTGTTGCACGGCCAGATACGGCTCAGCTGACTCAGATAAGGAATTATATGATACATTATGATGTGATATGTGATATGAATGATAATGGGACACATTGACGTCTGCACTCACAGTGCTGCGGACTGTAGGCTACGTAATGTTACTTTGATCCGGTTACTTATGTTGTGGCAGATATGCAAGTACGTTTCTTAACGCTAATGTTATAATAGTCAGATTGCTCTGAAGATGGGAGGTGATATTCTATTCATTTTCATGTTCACACAGTCGGTGATTTGAACTGCAACGGCAGTTTAAACTGTATTTCCTTTATCCTGTAATATGACTTGATCGCTTTAAACTCTGCACACTGTTGTTATCAGCTGTTCCACCATGGTTTCGACCTCAACCTGTAATAGATGTATCCTTATTAGGAAATTATTCGGTACGGGCCCTTCGGTTCGGTACACGTGTGTACCGAAGTGTACCGAACAAATATAACATTAAACGTAAAACATTGAAAAGGTGAACAACTTCTTGGAAGTAATCTCAGGTGCTGCATCGCAGCGTTTGAGTAGCATGTTCCTGCAGCCCATGCTCCGGGCGGGGCTGCTTGAACGCAGTGTTCAGTGCAATTGCAACACGTCATAGAGCGACCAAGTCATTTATTTCGACGAGAGGCATACTATGAGAGCTGGTCACAGGGATGCGTTCAAATTGTGTCAGTAATTTGAGGAACTGTCGAAATGGCGAACGCAGATAAAGTTGAGCTCGAAAATCCTCCAGCATCATTGAAGTCTCCGGTTTGGGAACATTTTGGTTTCGCAGTTACGTACAAGGATGACGGACAAAGACAGGTGGACCGAACCAAAGCTGTTTGTCGGCATTGTTCAACTAAAATTGGTTACGCGGCTGGCAATACGTCTTGCTAGTGCGTTGCATGATGGTTAGTCATTTTGTCCGACTTGCTCTGGAGGCTCGCCTACATGAGACGTTGAAATCTCGCGGGACAAAGACGCCCGCAGCCTTGAGAGCGAGGCGAGGCGAGGCCAGGCCAGACGAGGCGCCGCCGTTTCTCTCCACGGGCTGCGGAAGCCAAATGCTTGATGGGAAACGTCTCGCTGGTATCTCGAGCTGAGCGCTCATTGGTGGTTTTTACCACGTGCTGCTGATGAAACTCTCCAATTGGCTCGGCAAAAGTTTGTTGTTGTTTTGTGTCAGTTTTACGTCGCCACTTCCATTCACATTTTTCATCATTGTTCGACAATGTTTATCATCATGAAATTAATATCTATATATGTTATACTATACTTGCACTGCTTACTGTTTTCATACTTTATATATCTTAGCATATTCATACACACTGTTCATACTGCTCACAGGCTGCTGTGTATATCTAGTGTATTCATACCCCTCACTGTTTATTCATCATTCAATTCATTCTATATTTTATTCTGTAGATTGTGTACATTACTTTTCACTTTACTGCTTGTTGCACTCCTGGTTAGAAGCTAAACTGCATTTCGTTGTCTCAGTACCTGTAATATGTGCAATAACAATAAAGTTGAATCTAATCTTGCGGAGGAACTTAACTTACTTAGTACATATCTGACATTAACGATTAAACACATGTGTGCATTCTTTATAAATGCAAACCGAGTCAAGCCGACTCCGGAGGTGGCGGTATGCACCTTAAAGCTGTTTGCAATCCGCCAAAAAAAATGAGAGAAGAAGAAGAAGAAGGCGAAGAAGAAGACGAAGAAGACGAAGCCGACTCTGAGCTTTTTTTAGACCTCCCCCGGCTGCGATCGCCTACTCTCGTCTACTTTCGAGGCGAGCCGCAACGCGTCTCAAACAAGCCTAATGTTAGTGCCAGCAGATCTGCCCTTTCGGGAAGCAAGTTCATTTTTCTTTAAAAAAAACATGAAAATACAATGACAAGCAAGTCATAATGTCAAACTGGCTGCTTAGGTACTAGTACAGTACTATTCAAATACAGATTATTTCAGTTCATCGAAATGCTGCACCTTAATGTTTATTTTATTATATTTTGTATTTATTTGAGTGAATACATTATTCACAGTTTAATAATAATAATAAAAAAACTAAAAATATTTTATGTTTTGTGATAATTGTTTCTGCTGTACCGAAAACGTACCGAACCGAACCGTGACCTAAAAACCGAGGTACGTACCGAACCGAAATGTTTGTGAACCGTTACACCCCTAATCCTTATTGAAACGGTTATTCAATAACAAATAAAATCAATGTGCAGGCTTACGTGAACACTGTTCTACATGAACAATATGGGCAGTTTATACATTACATAAATCAACAGTATAGTGGCGATATGCTCCAAGTGGAAGCGATTCGCCATTAAACCAAAGAAGAAGAAGAACTCCGCACAGTTGATCACTTATCCTGGAACCTATCCTGCTCCGGCGCAGGCTAGCCGTTCAGAATAAGTTATCTAGCCCGCTAAAAAGTTAACCAGCTTCGTAGGACCGGAAATCCCAGAAGTTAGCTTGCTAAACGAAAATCTTGATTCGTAGTATAGGCCCCAGCCCCGGAGCAGGTTAGGTTCCAGGCTAAGAGTTCAACTCAGTGAAAGCACTGCCTGCTGACCAATCAGAGCTCAGTGTGTGGAGTTTAAAGCGATCAAGTCACATTACAGGAGAAAGGAAATACAGAAAAACTGCCGTTGCAGGAAAGACGGCCGGCAAAAATCACAGACTGTGTGAACGTGAACATTAATAGAATATCACCTCCTATTATAACATTAGCGTTAAGAAAGCTTATTTAAATATCTGCCACAACATAAGTAACCGGATCAAAGTAACATTACGTACAGTCCGCGGCACTGTGAGTGCAGACGTCGATGTGTCCCATTATCATTCATATCACATCATAATGTATCATATATTTCCTTATCTGAGTCAGCTTCTTGAGCCGTATCTGGCCGTGCAACACTCGCAGTGAGTCACATACTGTATGCAGAAGTATTATTTTAAGCAACACATTAAGTTGACGAAACACTCGAGTCAAATGTAATTAAATTCAGATCCACTCGTGTCTTTTACCTCATTCACACCAACACAACTCCGGTTCAAGCTCCGTGCTAGAGCTTTTCAGGTTCAGAACCGGTTCTTCGGTTTATTTCCGGCTCTTTTCACACCACCCAGAGCCCGACTGGTGCTGCGTCATTGCGTCATCGTTTGCGTCATGACGTAACCGTTTGCGTGCCTGCTTCATAAAGCCAAACCGCGCGGAAACCCCTCACAGCTGACACAGACAACAACAGCAACAATGGCCGATTGTGCTCCAGCTTCCTCTGTACCTCTTCGGAAGACCAGATTCCCAGTAGGTAGCTGGTCTCTTCAGTGGACCACTGCTGCTTGTTTCTCCATCGTTGTGTACAAACTGGATAAAACGCGGGCTTTTTGTTGTTGTTGTTCAGGAGTTGATCCCGTGGTGCTTTTGCTCTAGCCGGACAATTTTTTGGTGCTTGAAACGAACCGGATTCCGGAGCTAAGAGGCTGCTCCGCTGCGGTGTGAACAGGAAAACCCGGTGCTTTTCAAGCTCCAGCTCCGAACCGGCCCTGAGCACCGTTGGTGTGAATGAGGTATTAGACGGGGCAGTGATATCATAAACCTGTTAATGTACGCATTCAAACACTTTTTCTTGTACCAGCTGTATTCACCTTGCAGGTGCAACTATTGGCGCTTTCACACTGCAGGCTTGGTTTGGTTTGGTTTGGCTTGGTTTGGTTTGGCCTTATTAGGCCTGGCTCACTTTAATGCTGCGCTCACATTACAGTTTAGGAGCTGGGGCAGTTACTATAGTAACGCAGTGTAGGCGGAGCCGTGACGTCATCTTCAACGAGCACCCCATAAAAACATCAGCTGTTAGCTGTTAGCTGTTAGCACTCAAGCTCACAGCTCCTCATATCTGTTCAGAAACTAGACAAAAGTTATAAACAAGTACAAACCACAGACTGTCTGTGTCATGGTGAATACAGTCGCTGGCTTATTTATGTCTGTATAGGCCGTTGTTGTGAGTGTGTACGGTCGGAGCATTGCGTTAGCTTAGCCGACCTCCCGATTTTCCCGGAGAAAACCCCACAGTTTAAAGGGGAAAATGGGAGAACACCTCAGGGAGAGCAACAGAGGAGGGATCCCTCTCCCAGGACGGACAGACGTGCAATAGATGCCGTGTGTTAATCGAAGAGATAATATATTTTACAGCGTAGGTAGACCGAATGTTTGGAAATGCATGTGTCTGTAATAAGAAGATGCATCACGCATTTTAAAAGGTTCTTCGCCTCCGTCTGTCTGCAGACTTGTCAAAGCATTAATTCATGATTTGTACTAACCGGTATCAGTATGTTGTTACTTCGGCATCATTTTGAAACGTGTATTACAATTAAATCACGGTCAAATATGTTTAGCATATTCCACCCGGTTGTTGGCCCCGCTTGTTGGCCTCGATAGAACCACAAATTTGTCGGGCCAGAAAAAAGACGAAAAAGTACCTCCGGGGCGGAACTAGGCCTTGTGTGAGCGCAACCAAAAACAGGCCCCGCACGGTTCGGCACGCTTAAAGCGAGCTCCGCGCTGCAGTGTGAATGCGCCATAAGTTGCTTTTATCCTGGATAAAGTGTTTAAGTCATGGATGTTTAAAGCTTAACGTCTTCCTATTTGTCTAATATTATAGTTGACTTTTCATTCAGGAAGTATGACGCTTGTCCATGTTTATGATTGGTCGAATGCTCCAAATACCACCCCTTTCATGTGAACGCGCACCTAACTAGATGGGGCAAAGTAAGTAAGTAAGTAAGTAAAGTTTATTTATAAAGCGCTTTTCACAGACAGTCACAAAGTGCTTGACAAAACAATAAAACATCACATTAACACATGTTAAAAAGTCGTAAAAGCACCAGAGCAGAATTTAAGACACAATAAAAACACAATAAAACAAAACTTACATATGAAATATAAAACAAACAAAAATAAAAATATAGTATTAAAAGAAATAAAATCAAGCACACTGGTTACCCAAAGCTGGCTTGAGCGATCCACTTGATAACCAGCGTCGTAGGACAGTTTAGCGAGAGCGCGTTTGTTTTGGATTAGGTAAGCCGGGTAACTCAAAACATATCCAGGTTATGTTGAACTGGCTTCGTAGTACAGGCCTCTGGTGTTTGAGCTATTGTTTCTTTAAATATACAACCTACTGTAGAAAGTAAAAATAGTAGCACATTATAACAGGTTAAAAAAACACTGCATGTAAGATAAGGTGAGATTGCGCTTCTTTTTTTATTTATGTCGATATGGCATTAAAATATATAAGGGACAGTAAACCAAATCTTTCCAAGTAAAACAAAAAAAATGTACACATCTTACATTATAACACTAGGAAATAGTACAAACTAAGGCTACTAATAAAGCTGCTGATACCAATATCTTAAATGGGATTTTTTTTTAGTATCCTTTGCTCCTCCTTACTGGTGCAAGAAGTACATACATATTTTTGTTATCTAAAAGTAGCAATACAACATTGTAAAAAGTACTGTTACCAGTAAAAGTCTTGAATTCAAAATCTAACAAGTACCAAAAGTAAAAGTACTTATGCTTAATGCCCCATTTCAGGATCACACATTTCTTTGATGAAATTGTGTCTATAACAGCTCGTAAAGTTGCAATTTATTCTCCAGGGTGGCAGCCCATTTGAATGATGTGAACCAATGGAAGTCTCCAAAAGACAACTGATGAAGAACCCTGGAGTTAAACCACTATCACCACCCGTAAATGCTGCATTTGAGTGGTGTATTGCAGAGTCATCAGGATTTGTCTGAATAAAGAGTCTCATCCTGTATCAAGGTTTGTTCACACCATATGGATTTGTCCCTTTGTCACACATTGTCCGTCACATTTGGTTAATGTTATCTACAGGACCCCTAGTGCATCACCCTTTGAGCCTTTCAAGAGGACAAATTATTCATTTACAGATTTAATGTTTTTTTATGTGTGAAAAAAAAAAGATTGAAAAAGACAACTTGTTTCTTGTTTTCTTTTATTTAGAACAACACAAATGTTTTAAGCATTGTATCTGAGTGATATAGTACATTTAAAATTAAATTATTTTCAAAACAGTATATTCAAACATTAAATATAGGTGACATGTATGAAGGGCGTCGTCAGCACCGGCTGTGCTTTAAGTCTTTTTTTTTTCTTAACCACCTTCAGTTTTAATTTTGTATTTGTAATAAAAAACAATGCAGTTAACTGAAATACTATTTTTTTTTAAAACCACTTTCTATGCATTACAAGTTTGTAGACATTTTCTTTTTGTTCTTGTAGAGTAGCTCATCTTTCCACACGGGATTCGTGGAAAAGTGAGCTTTCAGATGCCGTCATTTTCAGTGGGAATATTCATCTCACTCACGCTGTGGCCTGGAAACAGAGACTGTGGGCTTGGACATGTTGCAATACAACAAACATGATTTTAAGCATCTTTTAAAGAGTGAAATTGATACAGAAGAGAGGTGCTCCCAAATTTTGACAAAAACGGAAACCATGAAAAATCTGAGGTAAAGGTTGTCTTGGATTCCACACTACATTACTGCATAAAACAAAATAATGTGTCTGTTTGGAAGTGTATTTCCAAAAAAATGAACCATGTAAAAACAACAAAAGGTAACAATA
Source organism: Gobionotothen gibberifrons (assembly GCA_943591055.1). Classification (NCBI taxonomy): domain Eukaryota; kingdom Metazoa; phylum Chordata; class Actinopteri; order Perciformes; family Nototheniidae; genus Gobionotothen; species Gobionotothen gibberifrons. The sequence goes on from CALSBZ010046932.1 coordinate 10,287,990, forward strand.
TCCAAATGATAAAAAAAAATCTTCTGTCCAAACATGTACAATATCTCTCCATCATTGACCAATGATTTACTTTTAGCCAGTATTTCGACTAAAAGAAAAGTGAAAACATCCAATGTACATACACATAGTCTAGTGAAATCTAAAAAGGTCCCCGTTGGCTTCATGAGGCAGCGTGTGTGGCTGTCAGAGAGCTGTCTTGGTCAGTCTTGAAAGTTGAGGGGTCCCTGGGCAGCGAGGTGACCTCCACCATGCCCAGCCCAGTGTGAGGGACACTAGTGTTCATAATGTGTCTCTGTAAGTGCTTAATCCAGTCCTCCTGCACCGACAAGGGACCCTGGAAGACGAGGTCACAGAACCTGCAGAGATCAAACATTGATAAAAAGATCATTAGATATTACACAGCTTAGATGGACACTGAATTCTGATTGGTCCTTTTGGAAATTCTGCGGTCAAATCTTTCTCGATAGTAGACCGCTGATAAGGATAGCAGAATGTTGCTAAGGACACTCTGTTCAAGGGACCATGTGCCACAGAAAGATGTCCAGACAATTTTACTCCGGTAAACACATTAGTTTTCCGTTTTTGAATATCTTTTAACCATATTGGCTAAACTGTCACCAGTCCAAAAAGGAACAATAAAAATGGGACTTGGATAGTTACAGAAAACCTCAACCAGTACTGCCGTAATTTCAAGTTGCATTGCTGTCGCCACAGTTCCAGCTGTTGCTTCACAGAAGAATTACTATTTTTTCTTAGCTGAAGCAATACAATAATCTAATACGATCAATAACCCGACAGGATAATTTAAAACCCCTCTTCTCCTCTTTGGAGTACATTCTTCACAATAACTGTTTTAGAACTTAAAGGTCTCCTATTATACTATTTTAGGCATATATTATGGGTCTCAGATATATAAAAATATATAAAAAAACATGTCTGATGTGTTTTGCTCAAAATACCAAACAGATCATGCATTTTAGACATCCCTCTGGTTCAGCCCTGTTAGAGAACTGCTGATTCGAGGAGGGGGAGTTAATGCCTGCTCAGAATTCTACGGAGATACAGCTAAATGCTCCCGTGATTAAACACCATCATGTTCCAAACCACATCAAGGATTATTTCTGAAACAGTATGGAGCTCAAATGCTTTTGTTCTTGCGGGTTTACCATAAGGTGAGTTCATTTTTTTATGTCCTGCTTTTTTACACATACTGTCTCCAGTACAGGTTAGTTCTGAGTGTTAGCGATGCTTGCTAATGTAAACAAAGACCATATTACATCACACATATTTATGTATAAAAGACATCAAAAAGTGCATTTTGCTGCTATATTTGAAAAATATATTGTAGGGCCATACCTATATAAAACATGTCTGTGAATTTTTTTTTCAAAATACCAAACAATTGACCCATTGTAGCCATGCCTCATACTGCTCAAACCCCTCTTTTGCAGCCCTGTTAGAGAAACGCAGATTTTGGGTCCTTAGCTTGAAAAAAAAGAAACAAGAGGAGGTGGAGCTAATGCCTTATCAGAATTCTACCGGAGATAAAGTTAAATTCGGTTGTGATAAAACGCCATCCTGTTTAAACCACATCAAGGATTATTTCTGAAACAGTATGGAGCTCAAATGATTTTTCTCTTGCAGGTTTATCACAAGGCGAGTTCTTTTTTTTATTTCCTGTTTTTTAAAACACATGTGCTCTTCAGTACAGGTTAGCTCTGAGTGTTAGCGAGGCTTGCTAATGTAAAAAAAGATGTCCAAAACACGTCAGGCATTGCTTCTGATAGCAACGTTCTGTGGGTCCCCTGCTGATTTGACGTCAGTCCCCGACGCACCGGGGACACATATTTATGTATAAAAGACATCATAAAGTGAATTTTGCATGATTGGTCCCCTTTAAAGAAAATGGCTGGCAACAGAAGCAAACAGACCACAAAAATATTTTGACAGCGGTCCAACCCACTGTTGGATTGCAAACACGATGATGTACGCTATTAAAACATAATATCCAATATTATAAACTATATACAAAAATTACCTGCAGGTGAGTCTGTACATTTCCTCTGGAGTTTGTGGTAAGGGCAGTAGCTTCTTCTTTGAGCCAGGCCTTGAGCGGTACCTCCTTGCTTTACAGTCAAATGCTGGGAGACAGAACAAACTTTATTAATGATCAGCACTAGCCTTGCAAATTCAACACCCAGATTGGATGTGTGGACATCATTAGCTCTATCTTTATTCGTCATTAATATTCTGGCTCTGTGTCTCAACAGTATTGGCCAATCCAGTGTCGCTAGGACCAAAAGCCTAACATATAAGTGTAATTATCTGTGCCTGCAGGAAAAGTAGGCCCTGAAGGCTTTCTGCCTCAAAAAGGTTGTTCCTCCAATGGATGCACCCATGAAACTCCACAATTAAAATCATTGCAATATTTTACTTGCTGATGCCATTCTAGATCTTTATCTTGGGGAGGACACAAATAACCACCGGTACACTCATTACAACTATGATGTGGTCCTCACAACCTCTTGTGGTATCCGGCACTACAGACAGTTTTGGCTTCATCTGCTGAGAGTTTGAGTTATCTGTCTGAGATGTCAACTGACATAACAATACAGTGAAGGTGAATAGATTTCATTTGTCGGGTTACATTGAACACATTTCTGACAGTGGATCCTTGCGCTTTCACTGATTGACATTTGGTGTTAGAGTAAAAAGAAGACTCCTAGCTAGACAATATGGTTAGAAACACTGAATGTTTTGACATTTGAGAAAATAGTTTTAAGAGGAAGGTTTAAACGATAGAAATGATGTGCTTTGCTGAGAAAAAGTTAATGTTAGCATAACTGTTTAAGTAAAATCTCAACAGGTTATCATTAAAAAAGTTGATCTAATGTAGCATTCTACGATCTAAAATGACTAACTTGTGCTCCTTCAACTCAATCTGTTGCTGATGGCACTTACCGGTTCCGTCAAGTACGGCATTCCTTTTTCGTTTTGCATATGCCCGCAGGTGATTAGACAAGCTAACACCACTGTGGAAAGTTGCATTGCAATGGACACACATCTTCCTATTGAATTCACCTTTCTCTGTAAAAAGACAAACAAATAAGTTGAAGTATAACATGGTCATGCTGATTTGTTAGTGGTATTGAATTGTAGGATTTAATAACAAAAGGTCCTTCCATTTCTTTTTGTGTGAGGTTCATAAAATGTATAAAAGCTGTCCTATCATATTGTTAAAAACCCTGCATGCATAATTACTGCTATTAAAGTTTTGATACAGAAATAATGAGATTATTTTGCATTATTATATGCAAAATGCTCCTCAGTTTTGGCCTCAAAATCAGAAGGATTTTTGGCAATGTCATTCTAAGCCTTTATGCTGACGACACCACACTTTAACAACGCTTTCAATCTGATGTTTGTTTCTCATATATTTGCATTAAACAACTGCAAACTTCATTTGAAATGGGTCAATTTGCATTTGGTTTGCCTCTAACAAGCCATCAAAAGCTAAGACAGGAATTTTTTTCTCCAATAGCTTATTTCTCAAGTGAGGTAATACTTTTAATTAATTTAACTTTATTTGATATTATCATATAAGAGATATTGATCATGAATATATAAATAGGATTACAGGATTATAGACAATTCTAAATTAATCAAAAGACATCAATGCCCCAGTATATAACCTACTGGTTAGTAATTTAAGGAAGTTACTTACCGCATATTGAATTTGGCAGTGAAGATGCAACTCTTGATCCTGGACAGTGCTCACTGTTTGAAGAAAGTAACACGTTTCTTGCCATCTGAAGGGACCCCTTTATTTTGCCGTCCTCCTGACACTTCCTCTTCTTCAGAATTCCTATCAAAGCAGTTGTGCCGGAGAGTGAATTTTTAACATCCAACTTAGTCTCTGGTTGCCCGTGTTCCGGTTCTATTCCCGCCAAAGAAAACGGGGACATCAATGGTGTGGAATCAGTGCAAACGCCGGGGCATCCAATGGGCGGTGGCGTGAAACGGTCAAAACTGGAAAGCTTTGGGGAAGCACCGTATTGGAAATGGTTCCTTTTCTTTCCCACAATTTGGAGGGCCCGCTGGAACTCCTTCTTGTCCCGCATCAACTCGCGGAGTAAACATAACGGGGATTTGTTCTTTGTTGCAAAGCTTTTACCAAGCTTTTTGAGGTGGCCTCTTATGTGGTTGGACTGACCAGTCCTGTTATCAAATGAGTCCCCACATAAAGGACAGGAGTGAATGCTCTTCACAGTCTCAGATTCAGACTCCTGTTGCTGTAACGCTGAAAAAAGATAAAAGAAAAATCAGAAACATAAACATTTTGCAATAAAATTACAAAAAGAAACAGTTTCCAACGTAAAATAGAAAACCAAAGTTTAAACCTAGTTTAAAACTGAGATTTTACTTTGGTTGGCCAGTGTATTGAGTCTATCAGTTGCGAGAACTGAAATCTTGGACGTGCCAAGGTGGCTTAAAGGTTTTCCAACGGGGGGAAACAACCAGGCTGATAAAAAACTGTTTTTTTCCAGAATAGGTCAAACCAAAGAAGACTGCCAAATAATGTCTCTAATAATCTTTAATTTCAATGAAAAACCAAAGTGTGCACGACTATGCTTACAACGATGCATACTACTCTGTAAGGTTGTTCCACGAATTCGCAAGATTGACGTAAAGTAATAATCGTACTAGTGTTATATAATAACAAATAGCACCAATGGCCAAAGTCCCAAAAATATAAGCAACGTTTATATAGAAGAACATGCAATAAGTGCATGGTTACCTTTTTTCAGTCTCTGGTATGCTGACATCTTCCGTCGAATTCTTGGCCTCCTGTCGTGAGTAACTACTTGCTCAGGAGGAACCACATGGCGTGCATTGTAGCTCAGTCCAACCCTATGAAGATGCCCTCGGACATGATTGGACAATCCAACGCCCGACTCAAAGATTGCAGGACAGTATGGACAGTTCTTCCGTTCCGAATCCAACTCTGACAAATCCTCTGTGAAGTCTTCACACAATGGTATTTGGTTGGAGTCTATGGTTTCTTGAAATACTTCTGTTTCAATGCATTCTTCTTTGATTTCAGGGTCAGTCTGCTCTTGCTCTTCAGTTTTAATCTTTTCAAACAGCCTTTTAGACGCCTGCAGAGCACCCCTCATTGACATTCTTCTGCTATAGGTATAAATTATGTTTTGCTTTTCTTTCTTTATACCACTGTCAAAAAAGTCAGTATCGGCATCTGAATCGGTAAACTGGAAAATGTCTTTTTTGTCATAGTCTGACAGTTCTTCTTCTTCTTCTTGTTCTTGTTCTTCTTCTTCTTCTTCTTCTTCTTGGTTTATATTCTGTGGAGTTGGCAGAGTTTTTGGTAAGATGAAGCATGAGTCTTGGTCAGAGGTGTTGCGATATGGGGTGGACATCTTCCTTTTAGACGGTGACTTTCTGAGTGTTGACTGATCTCTTTCTGCTGAACTATGACCATTTGGGGCTAAAGTTGCATCTTCAACTTTGACTGTCAAGGATCCAGGCAATTGATCAGAGACATCTTTGTCACATTTGGAATCCAGAACCGATGTGCTGCGATTATTGCTTTCCCTCTTCGGTTCTGCAAATTTTTTTCCATTTCTTTGTCGGGACAGGAGAACATTAATGGATTTGTCGAGCTTTGATTCCGTTAGTTGAGACTTGAGACCTCTCTTGATCTTGCTATTTTTGAATAAGTCTGAAATATCATTGGACTCGGTCGGTGAACAAGCTCTTTTAGACGAGATCTGTTTTTTTATAGAGATTTTAGATGTAAACTCTGCATCTTCTACAGGAGATTTACTATTAGGTGTGTGCTCCTCCTTCGATTTTTGTGCATTTTCTTCTCTTAAATGTTCTGCTTTGTATTCCTCAAAGGTTTGTTGATGACGTCGCAGAAGGTGATTCCTAAAAACATTTTTGCTAAAAGCTCTATAAGAACAAATGTTACAGGAGTAGATTTCAGAGTCTTCGTTCTGGATCTGATTTCTTACAGTAATAACAGTATGCTGCATAATGTTATGTCTCCTAAGATCAGTCTCACTCATAGTCCTGTAGCTACATTTGTCACATCTAAACTTTCTCTTGTCCTTCTCGTGTGTTTTGGCATGTTGAACAAACTTGTTTGGGCAGTTTGTACCAAATGGGCACTGAGGGCAGAAAAGATTCTTTTTATCCTCTTTCTTCTTATCATTCATGCGTTTGATCTCCTTAGCGAGTCTTGCCGTTTTCTCCTTGTGCTTGGACATGTGCTCAATAAGCAAACAACTTTGTTTGAAGGACAGTCCACATTCTCGGCATATAAAAAGCTTTGGCGAAATATTCGGCACGTCAACGTGAGACTTCATGTGACGATGTAAATGATGTTCTTTCTTGAATACAAGCTTACATTTTGAGCACGGGTAGCATAATGGCTTTTCCTCAGAATGAGAATTGATGGTAAGTCTTCCCTTCAATGGTAAAAGCCCATGACCTATACTGTTCTCATTGGAATTTCTGGCAGGTGGATTGTAAAGAATTTCCTTGATGGCCTTGACTGTTCCATTAGGATACTTTGTAACTTTACCTGATGGAGATGACTCTGACTGGGGAAGGTTCCTTGACTTTCTGAATTTTCTGAATGGAATGGAATCTACGTGGTCTTCAGCATCAGACAATTCCTCAGGTGACTTGTGGCTCAGATTGGGGTAAAGGTCCTCTGAGGGATCCACCATGACAACCATGTCCATTTTCCGTCTCCTTGTCTTTTGGCTGTTGGAAGGAGGGTCTTCATCTTTATGCTCCTCACCAGGGGAATCCCCATGGTTCTCCCACAGAAACTGCATGAACTCTTTGTGAGGGTCCCAATGAAGGTCACTGGCATTACTAAAATCATCCAATGAGTTCTCCGGAGAGTCTTCATCAAAACCCCAAATTCCTGCAGTGTCAATTTCCTGCACCGTCTTTAATGGGGTGATACTCTTTGTCTCCTCCTTCTCTATAGAGATGCTGTTGAGTTCATGGGCTTCTGTAGCCTGGTGCGAAGGTGGTCCATTTCCCAGGCCAACCGGAGACAGCATATCTGTGTTCGACAAAACATCTAGGACGCTGTTTTGTTTCGAAGAAGGCTTGCCGAAAGAATTGGTGCAAGATGCGGATTCTTGGGCCATTCTCACTGGTTCTTGCAAGAGTGTGAGGGCGTTGATTTCATGATCTGCATCTTTATCGTCTTCATCAACACCGGTCCGACATGACATTTCAGCTGCCATGACCTGAAAAAATAAAAGTAAAGCCTTCTTAGATATTCCTTAACCAAAAGTAACTACAAAATCCAGTTATCACTGTAGCTTCTCAAAGGTTACACAAAAACCTTTATCACCTTTGGTGGCTTCTCTGTCCCTGCACAATAACAAATAACTGATCTTAGTAGGGTTGTTGCCTTTTAATCTTTTGTCCGTATTCTGAAGTTAAAAATGTTCCTCTGTAATGTCCTTGGGAGATTTTGACTTGATAGCTTCAACCTATTAAAATGTGTGGTGAGGTATTGTACGTATTTGTATGAATATATGGTGTTAGTGGGCATTGAGAACAAAAAAACACAGACAGCTATGTGTAAAACCAGCCTTTTGGGGGGGGTGAGTAGTTTAGTACCGGTAAACAATAAAATACAAGGAAGTTCGAAAAAAATATTAATGCATTTAATGGCTTATCAAATGCCAAAAGCCTGCAAATAGTTTGTAGTACTCACAGAGAAGATTTTACAACTCTGACATTTTAGAAACCATGTTGTATATTTTATACGGATTCGGAGGTCAACAGTAAGGGTTCGTGCTAGCAAGAAATCAAATAGAAATGTGGGCTTGCACCCTGCATTGGTAGAGGGACAGGCTCCATTCAAACTAATAAAAGTGCTCTTTAATGCAAACATGAAACGACGATAGGCGCGTTTTGCTCACTGGAAAGTGAATGTGTTCACAGAAAGTCTCGAAAATAAACTAAAGCTAAGCTTAACTAATCTAGCAATGCTGGGCTGCTGCGTGAAAATGTGGTATATAGTTCTGGTAATTTTTTGGGCCTAAATAGATGACCAGTTTAAAATGTGTTTTACACCAGCCCAGCTCTACACAGTTTAATAGTAAAAACTAAAATGAGTGTATATTTATTCAAACAGTTTTTGTCATCATTACTATCTGAAAAAGAATGCAAGCATTACGTGAAAAAGGGATGTTAATTATTTCTGGAATAAGGTATATTTTTCCTAATAAAGCATTAACCAATCACGTTGTGCCAAATTGACATAACCAATGGTTTTCCCGGGGGGAAATCAAATTGATGAGCATTTTGCTTAAAGTTAAGAGCTTGAAAACTTTTATTGAACCATTGACGCAACGTTTGCTAATTTGTTTTAATGTAAACGATTCAAAGGAGAACATTTAGCAATTTCTTGTTGTTTATTTGTCCCTCCCTGGTGTGTAAAAGCCTTTAACCTTGATCATTATGAACCTGAAATATTAAAATATGTATTTTTACATTTATTTTGTAATTAAACAAAAGTGCCCAATTAAAAAGGATTTGCTTTGGTCATTGTTTCACCACATCGCATGGCCTAACGTTAACAAATAGCAGTCGCCATGTAGTTTATATTGCACTTTAGCGCAAGCAGACACTCACTGCAGAGGAAGTAATCTGGATTTAGTATAAGGGAAAAACAAGTAGTCTATAGATTTTTTGAGTCATTTTTTTAATCGAGTGTAATGAGCATCGCAGCCTAGAAACTGCTAGAATGGCAACAAAAAGTTGTTGTTGTTTGTGTTTAAGTTTAAAAACGAAAATGGGGAAGAAATGGTTAGATAGGGAGACGATTGGTTTCATTTTATTTTTGCAACTATTTAAAAATAGTAATCCCAGCTAGCTGTTTTTTGTGTAGCCTATTGTGATAGTAAACCTTAGATTAAAGAAATGGTAAGGTTTTTTTTCACTGTTCACATTTTAGCATCCAAGAGATAAAGCAGATAATGGCAGATTTGTCCAAATGTAACATAGTCATAAACTGTAGCTCTTAATACAATCGTAAATCAGTGATGGTTAAGATGTTTAATCATCTAGCTAAGATTATAATAAGACATTTACAACTTTTAAAATGCTGTGGTGAACAACAGTGAGATGTATGTTTCAAGTCCAATATTGATATGCTTTATAAAGCTACAATAGGTCGTTTTTGAATTGATTGGAATGAGTCTGTTTGATGTAAAAAGTAAACCATTCAGTTATGTGCATTGTCATCAGAGTTAGATTATTTACTCAACCAGCAATCATTGACTACAATATAAATATATCTAATTAAAATATACTTGACACTTGCTCTGATGATTAATCGTTGCCATTTATAATGCTACAAGGTCGCGGTAGTGAGAGGTCTTGCATTTGAAGGGCAATAAAAGTGTCATACCAAGTGAATGCTCCTGTGTGAGATTTGTTTCTAACATATACACAGCAGCACTGAAAATGCAAAGAGATGGACCTCGGAAATGGCTTATAATAAGCGGTTGTGGATATTGTACAGAGCTAAAACTTTCAACACAGTAGTTCAGTTATATGCCAACCTACAATAGTTGGAGTATGTTTCCAATGCTATCTTAATACAGGGCCAATTGTATCATGTATACCAAGTCCCATAAGGGTATCGTTGCATTTATTTGACGTTTATATCACGCTGTGTTGTTGGATGCTGCTTGTGGGAGCTGCAGACCATTCCATTAAGGCTGTTCCACACCAAAACCTATTCTTCAAGCTAAACTATAGCTATTGACAACCGTTTCACGCTATTTACGCAGCAGACATTAATAACATGACGAAAAACAAACAAACGTTACCTCCGAGCGGTGCAGATGCAGACAGGTCGCAATTTAAACGATGCATTGAATCATTTCTTACTTTCGTCTTCCATCTATTTCACAGTCGCCATTTTCCGTGGTGGTCTGGTGTGGGACAGATCATTTCTTTTGTAAGGGTAACCATACATACAGTTTTCTCCACAGTAACAAAACAAGTACATGCTTCACATATTGCGTTAGTAGTGGAACTATTTTATAAAATAGCAATAGTAAGAAAGTTATGCAAGTTATGGTCTTGTATATTTTCGTCACGTAATGTTACGAGTCGGCGCCATGTCCCCCCGAAAGATTTGTAATGGTTCAGTCCAGATAGGAGGAATAAAAAACCTGAGCTAATGACCATCTCCTTTGAGTATCAGATTTTTTTTTGTAGGTGACGGCGGTGTAATCGTCGTTGTAATTGATAAAATGAATTGAAATCTCAGTTAATAATTGTTTTTTGGTTTTTTTAAAGAACATATTTTTGTTTTTCTATGTGAACTTGTCCTTCACACACAGACAATACTTGTTTGCCAACACAGGAGAGATGTTACACTATCCCCCAATGGTTGTATTTTTCTCACCGGTCTTTGTTGCTTTCGCGGCCGGTTAAGTTATTCACAGTGACGTGTGTTTTAAACAGAAAATACACCTTCAACATAGAAACAAATTCATTTCAAAGTAGCATTTGTTCTAGTTGGGCAACTCATATTTGAATGAGAACAACAAGCTACAGTTGATATTTTTTATTTTAAAAAACAGCATTGTTTATATTAATATACTACTTAATATTGTTGTTATTGAACGCAACACGGTATTCGGCGCTGTCTAATATGTCAAATGTGGCTAGTGAGGTCAATATTTAACAACTGATTTGTAATGTCCCTGGAATACATTTAAACATTGACACAGGTAAGTTCATTGCTAGAAAATAGTACAGATAACTTTCATATAGATAATTAGTTAAACTGTTTGGCAAGTTAACTGATAGCCTTTGTTTAAATGTCTTCATATTTTAATATTGCTAGCTGGTTGTTCAGTAGCTAAGGCCTTAGCTTAAGCTAACAAAGCCAAAGTTGTTTCACTCTTTTAGCCTGAAAATGTAGTTACTTAGTATTTTTACTGAGATACTAACTACATTAGTCATAATGGAATGTACATTGTTCATATGTCTTGGTTCAGCAGGTGGTCTTCTTATATAGCATTCAGGTATGTCAGATGTTAGTGGAGTAGAAGTACAAAATAACATAAAATGGAAATGCTCAAAATTGTAGTACAGTACAAAAGTACAGTATTTGAGTAAATGTACTTAGTTACTTACCACCACGGTATTTGTAAGTAGCTATACTAAATGCTTAAGTTCACATTAAATCAGCAGTAAGATTGCTTACAGTATTTCTATGAAAGCCATACATTTATTAATACTCTTTTGTGTGTCGAAACCATAGGTCGGAACATATCATGTATAAACTCATTTGGAAAATGAATTTAAATATTATAAGTGCGCTTTGTTGTGTTAATTCAGACAACTACAAACGTTTAAAAGCCTCCAAGGTTGCAGCAACTATGGTGTTTTCCTCTCATTCGACCTTTAAATAAATCTCAGCCACAGAAGTAATATTGTAAAGAAATAGCTTCTCATTTATTGCTTTGGTATTGCATCTATACATGTATTTTTGGTTTGTTTTCTTGTTCAACCATATATCACCATTTACCCATAGTGATTGATTGGCATTGCCCAGCTTTGCGTTCACATGTGTGCACGCCTCTGGGACCTGATGAGATGTTGGACTCCGATGACTGCACCTTGTCCCTGGACAATCTGTTTTTTGAGAAACCCATTGTCCACAAAGTGTGAGTACAAATAGATGCCCCATTTTATCAGCATCTTTCCTCTCACAGCTGAAGCATTTTTCTTCTTTCTGGATTGTATTTGACAGAAAGCCACTGCACCAGGAGGTCAGCCCATGGCACCTGGACATGCCTCCGTCTCTTTCTCAGGTCCCAGCCACTCAGGATATGCAGAAGGAGGCAGAGTCTCTCTCTTCTCTATACAGTATGTTGTGCTCTGGATTAGAGTGAATTCCTTTTCACTTGACTTGAGTAAACTGCGCAGTATCTGGTCTACTAAATTTAACTGTGTGACTCACTGACACAAAAGCTTAAAAAGGCTTGATAGCTTTCCCAATTTTCCATGGTTTGCATAAATAAACCGGGTTCTGGGTCTTATGATATATTCTCAGCTACAACTGAGCTACAAAACAGAGCTAGCCAGCTAACCAATCAGAGCAGACTGGGCTCTGGTTTCAGACAGAGGGTGAAAAGAGGTGCTGCAGCACAGGCAGTATGAGAAAAAGAAAGAGCTTTTTGAACATTAAAGCCTGGAGACATGTCACAGGAGAGGCACTACATACTGATATGAACCTGAAAAATGAGCATAATACATCCTCATTAAAGATGTCACCAAATGATATCTACCTCCTAATTTGTAACAGTTTATATAACTATGTTTTCCTTCTTTAAAATTACTCTCAGGTTTCCCACAAATACCCAAGCCTTCTTTTAAAGGATCAGCTGGCTTCAAGGCTTTACCAGCAAAAATCAACAGTCCATACAATTATAACATTGATGAGAAAGAGAAGGATCAAACTCAGGATGGCAGAAATATCAGCAGCAGAAGTGATGGCCTTTGGGGAGGTGAAGGCTTCTGGGATTATTCTCAGGATGTCTGCCATAGCGCCAGAAGTGGGGATGAAACCCCACAGGAGCCTGGTCGTGCAGCCATAAGCAGGAGGTGTTTGTCTCTTGACGGCAGCAAAAGCCCACCTCTACGGAGAAGGCAAGTGTCAGTTATCAAGACTATATTGTTTATGGCCAGTCTCCCTTTTGTACATATTTTAAAAGATGTGATGAAATCTGCACCTGGAGGCAGTATAGGTTTATTATTCAAATGTTTTAACTGCCAATTATTTATATATGGCCTTGAGGCTGTAAGAAAGCAGGCCAAAAAGGATTTTGCGTCTTGGAGGCCGATGCAAATCATACATTTAATAAATGCTAAAATTAGCATGATTTCATATAATTAACTTTAATCAAATATACTTTAGGGAGAATCAAGTTGTTTTGCCAGATACGTTTAAACATACAAGGAATTTGCTTTCGTACATAAGAAAATAAGTTGTAAGAGAAGGTCAAAAATATAACGATTCTAAAAAGAAAAATATTTTACCAAGAATAAAGACAAGACTTTACATCAAATGTAAATATAAAAATATATATATTAAAAAATGTAGTACAATGAATAAATGACAAACTGAAAAATAGTTCTAAACATTTTTAATAAAAGCAATGCATCCATTTTTGCTTTTTCTGAAGTGGGGACACTTTGAATCCCTTAAATGGTTGAAACCCATGATATGCTTAGTGAAAAGGAATCTAAAGTACATGATGAAGAGATTCAGTGGACAATTCTTAAAGATAATGAAAATATGCTAAATTGTCCCCCATATCCTCCAACGCAGCCTCAAAACTGGCAGTGCTCTCATTCTTCCTCCCTCTATCAATTCTTCATTCCCTCCCAAAACAGCTTGTTCAAGGTCCAGGTGTGGAACGGCGGAGGTGACTCGTCAAACAAACATGACCTCAGCAACAGCGGCAGCCAGACAGCATCCAGACCTCAAACTTTTCTCAGGCCGGTTACCATGACGACAGCGCCTCTTCCTCCTCTTCATCTGCCAGGGGCGACAGTTAGGCAGGCGGCTCCTCCTTTCTCCCCAAACACCCACTTCCCTCCCCCTCCTCTGGTTTTCTCTGCAGTGAGCGGCCGCCCCCCGCAGCAGGCGGCACATGCTGAGGCGCAGGACAAGGGCACAAAGAGAGCCTTCGTTCCTCCCATGACGCCTCAGCCGCTTCACATACAAGGTGCAAACGCTGCGCCAACACAGTCAAAGACACTGTGTCCCTTACTGGTTCACCAACAATCACGTGCACAGCTTCTGTAAAGTGCTGCAGCTAATGAGCATGCCCAGGTCGAGCCGCGGCAGCAGCTGCCACATTGTGTTTGTGTGTGATGAGGTGAAATGAGGTGAACTCCCCTCAGTGACCGCTCCATTGTAATGCAACATACTAGGCACTAGGTGGTGGGTTGAGAAACAGTAGAAGCTGTACAGAGTAACAGTAGTGCCTTTGTAAACACATACACTATGCAGCGTGTTTCCTTTTATTTTCAGTAATATCATATTATTTATTTATGTACCATGGACACATTTTAACTAAGTACATTTACTCAAGTACAGTACTTAAGTAACATTGTGAGGTACTTACTTGTACTTAACTGGAGTATTTCAATGTTTTGATACTTTGTATTTCTACTCCACTACAATTCAGAGGTAAATCATGTACTTTTACTCCACTACATGTATTTAATACCTTCAGTTACTTCACAGATGTGGATGAATGATGTGAAATATAACAAGTGTTAAATCAGACTTTAGTTCCACCTGGAGTAAATCCACAAGCTACCCTGCAGTATACAAAGTCATTACAACTAGCTGCACCTTTACCAGCTTTGAGAACACTTTAAAGATCAATCATTATAAAACATATCATATATATTATTCTGAACGGACCAATCTGCATAACGACTACTTTTACTTTTGGTTCTTTGAGTATATTTTGATGTCAATACTTTTGTACATTTACTTGAGTAACGTTTTGATTACAGGGCTTATAGTATTCCTGGTAGTTCTACTTTTACTTAATTACAAGATCTGAGTACTTCTTCCACCTCTGGACATTTTGACTGCAGGGGATGGGGATTAAACCTCTGACCCTCTGATTGGTAGATGCCCATTTCCCCCCTGAGCCACAGCAGCCCCATATTTGCATAAAAACACAGGAATAGTCGACATAAAAATATATGAAATGAACTACTAACATAAGTAAGAAAACACTAATTACCAAACAATTTCTGTCATTAAAAAGTACAAAAAAGATGTCTGTAGTTTTACTCAACATTCACCAGAAGAAAAAAAACTATCCATTTTAAACCCTGCAAAAATGTTAACATTTCCTATTTCCATCTTGACGGAATTAGCTAAATCTGTGAGATTTGACTGAAAATTAACGTGTGTAATGTTTTGTATTTTAGGGTCCTCTGGGTCTGGAGTTTTGAGACCAGTTTCTGAAATCCGTATCCTTTTTGTGGTTGGCAAAACAATATCAAATTGTTAAACTGTACTTGAATGCTTCTCCAATTTTGCAAGAAATGTGGTTTGAATCTCTCAATTTCCTGAACCATGCTAACACAGCAGCAAAGTTCAGATCCGTCTTCAAAGAGTTCCCCTTTTTCAACTACGTTCAGTCCAAAGCATTAGATGATGTAAGCATTAAAAAACCTCTATAAACACTAATCTGAGGATTATGAATAACATAACATGTATTCCTTGTTTGCTGTGTTCACAGGTTCTTTACACGGGTAACAACTTTGTGGCATGTGCCCCTACTGGATCTGGTAAAACGGTTCTGTTTGAGCTGGCCATCATCCGTCTGTTAATGGAGACCTCAGAGCCCTGGAATAACGTCAAAGCTGTCTATAGTGAGGATACTATTGTGTAAACCCATTAAATACATCATCAGAGCTCAAGTCAGAGTAGATTTGGCCTAGAGTAAGGATTTATTGTCACAACAATTTTTTGTTTCCAGCCTTAGCATTGGAAGAAACAATTCCGACTAAGAAAGTTTAGAAGAATTCCTGAAAAAGTGTTATATTTTCCTAACTCCAAAGAATATAGAACTTGGTATATGTATATGTTTGTCTTACTTTATAACTGAAAATATAAAACACAGATTTACTTTCCTATTCTATATAAACGTTGCCAATATGAACAAAGCATCTGTGTCAAAATTCTAGCATGTGGAAGAAATCCTATACTATGAAATACAGCCTTAAAGGTCCCATGTCATTTCTACTGGTCATAATTCCATTGTTGAGGTCCACTAGAATAGATTTACATTGTTCAATGTTCCAAACTCTCATTGGTTTCTCATACAGCATCTCTGTATAGTATGTGTATTCACTCTCTGTCCTACACGCCTTGTTGGAGCTCCTGCCCCCCCCCTCCCTGTGAGCCCAGTGGCCGTCTGCGAGACAGCGAAACCCAGCCCGAGCACACACACCCGCAGCCTCGCCGCGTCCCGCTGTCTCAGGGAGGAGAAATCGGCGGAGCTGCAGCTGAGAAAAGATTGAGTGTGTGTGTGTGAGGAAGTCCGTGGATTGGTCCATTTGGACGTCACTGTACCCAGGAAGAAAAAGAGAAATGTCCAACGAGGCGTTCTGGGGCAGCATAGACAGGTCTTTTCTGTGTTAGAGTTTTACTCACTACAGGGTGTACTTTGAGGGTGTGTGACTCTGCAGAACGTTTACATGTAGACAAACCTTCATAACACAAGGGGACGGGTAATAACCAGAAAAGCATGACATGGGACCTTTAACAAAGTTAGTGAAGATCAACAGTGTTTCAACACACACTCCTGATTAAATCATTCACTGGGGCTTTGAACATTTTCTTCTGACTTGCTTTACTTTGAGTGTTTTGATTTTGGATTCAGTTCTAAATGTATGTGTTTCTGAGGAGCAGAGAAGTGTTTTGTAATAACACTCCCTGTTTGTTCTGCCAGTGGCCCCCATCAAAGCGCTGTGCAGTCAGTGCTTTGAGAGCTGGAAGAAGAAGTTTGGGCCTCTGGGGCTGAACTGTAAGGAGCTGACGGGCGACACGGAGATCGATGACTTCTTCGAGATCCAGGACTCCCACATCATCCTGACCACGCCTGTGTGTGACACTACACTGCGTCCTAATTTAACAAATGCAACAATAAAATGTGATAAGAACTTACTTTTCAGTATTTCATGTTCTATTTCACTTTATTTTGACAGGAAAAGTGGGACAGCATGACCAGAAAATGGAAGGACAACTGCCTGCTGCAGCTGGTCAGGCTCTTCCTTATCGATGAGGTCAGATACTTTGTTTGCAGAGCCTGCAGCATCCAATAATGTTATACAGGGCTCCTTTCAAAGTCTTGAAAGGCTTTGAATTCATAACTGTATCATAAGGCATTAACTGCTATTGGAATAATATCAATATTTCTAAAGTCTTAGAGTAAGAGAGTCCTTAATTAGTTCACCTGCAGTGTTCCAGCAACAAAGGGTCCAGTGCAACAAGAGGCATAAATAAATAACAAATAATATAGAAAATGAAAATTTGAAAGTAGATATTTCAATTGCCATTATTATATAGTAATACTATAATGAAAAGCTTAGACATGGTCAGTCAAATCTTCAAATAATTGTTAATATCTATGTTTTAAATCTTCTTACTAATCTCTGTAGGAACCCTGTAATAACTTTTCCAAAAATGCAATAACACCTGAACATGTTAACACATTTAAACCTAACCTGATCAAAGATCTCATTAAATGTCCTGCATGATATTGGAACAACGTTTTTACCAATCATGTAATATCTAATGTTGTTCTCATAGATAATGTACCTTCAGATGGCTCTATTTTCAAAACTAATGATGTTAATGTTTTAGAAATGTGACTGTACCGTTCTTAACACAAACTGATGCTAGCTTTGCCTTATTAGAAAATAAATTAGCAAACAAATAAAAGGTGCCCAAAATGTTACTTTAATAAAAGCAAATGTTCTTCTTATGTCCAACCTAAGATCATTTCTAGTCTAATGGACCATCCTTTAACAACGAGCAATCAGCATGGCTATGGGCGGGTTCATTTCTATTTCCAGGGATTTGACTTTTATCTCTGCCTGATAACAACGCATCTGTTGTGAATTCCAAATTCTACGTAAAGCCTCAAGCTTACATTTCTAAACATGAACATTCCAGTGTACACTTTCAGAGGTAGAAGCACACTTCGTTACATTATAACATTATCCTTCAAAATGATGACATCAGTTCTGAAAAAAGACCCACCTGACAGGTATCACAATCTTTACATTTTGGTCACATCATGACATCATTGGGTTTTATTAGGTTTGTGATCAGGTTAAGTGTC
This sequence comes from Gobionotothen gibberifrons, assembly GCA_943591055.1. Taxonomy (NCBI): domain Eukaryota; kingdom Metazoa; phylum Chordata; class Actinopteri; order Perciformes; family Nototheniidae; genus Gobionotothen; species Gobionotothen gibberifrons. The sequence goes on from CALSBZ010046932.1 coordinate 10,305,956, forward strand.
TTTTATTTAGATTTCCAGGATATGATTACAGCAGGCACTTATTTCCTGCACAGAGGTGCTCACTGTGCACCAGAAGATTTACTGCCTCCAGTGTGTTTTATTATGCCGCAGTGTGTGATGCCACATAATTACCCTCTGCCCTCAGCACTTCATTTCACTTGAGGCTAGTCATTAAAATGATAGTACATCATGTCCTGGGACTGTGTATTATGAGAATGCATAGGACCTGAAATACACCTTCCGATGTTAATAATGGAATACAGTGCTAAAGGATAGCTTTTGATTTGACCTACATACCGACATCTCTGTGTGGAGCCTTTAAGGCAGGGGTGTCAAACTCAAGGCCCGGGGGCCAAATCCGGCCCGTGACTTCATTTTATGTGGCCCCACAAGAGCTTGCAAAGAATATAATATGTTTATTATACGGTTACATGCCGATTTACAGAAGCACGTTGCCCATACACTACATGTCCCACAATGCATCTCAGAATTTGACTTTTTTTTCAAAATGTCAAAATGTTTTTTTTTTCTTTTGTGACTTTTTTTTCCATAATTTGGCTTTTCTTTTTAAATCATTTTGTGACATTCTCACTGAAGAGACTTGCAATTATTTGCCCTAGACTTCTTCTTTCAGACGTAGTTAATTATGAAGTTATTACCCTATCCGAAAATAATCCAATGCAGAGGCAATAATGTAATATAATGCATTATTTCATATATATTAAATATTTATATATGTATTTTTATATCTTAAAGTTACAACCGGCCCTTTGAGTGCAACCATAATGTTAATGTGGCCCGTGATGAAATTGAGTTTGACACCCCTGCTTTAAGGGGTCTTCCTAAGCCACCTGTGTAACGGCACGTTATTCCTCCAGGTGCATGTGGTGAAGGATGAGACCCGCGGTGCCACGCTGGAGGTAGTGGTGAGCAGGATGAAGGCGGTGCATGCCTACAGAACAGCACAGAATACAGAGACAGGCCTCTCCATGAGGTTTGTGGCGGTATCAGCCACCATCCCCAACGTCTCGGATGTAAGTGGCTGAGAAATGTATTTATGGCAAAATAATTCAGCAGGCAGCTTTCAAAGTGACATCAAATCTCTCATAATGACCAGGGTGTGATAGTAACCAGGATGCCAGGTTTAAATTAGCACGTCTTTTTTAGAAATAGGCAACCAATTCTTTACCTTTGCCTTTTGACATATAAAAAAATATTAAAATATATTTTGCATTGCTGATCTTAAATATTGCTCTTACAATCAGGACCAGACAACTTGGCATGTGCGTTCGTGTGTCAACATCACAAAGGAATGTGCAAATTGATTCAACTGACAAAGAGCCAGATAAAACCAAAAATTAAAAACCAAAATGATATCTTGAAGGGAGGCAAAGTTTCCCGACATCTTTGACATGATGTTTTTTTGGGTAATGAAGGTTGAATTATTTGATGTCACTTTTTTATTATTAAAATGACATATAAATGCAAAGTATCTTGATATCAACATGTTGATGCCATGCAACCACCTTAGAAAAGATATTGTTGAGTCCTGATGGTATACTTGACATAAGTAAGATTCACATCTTAAACAAGAATAAAAAAGTAGCAACTCAAAACTAAGTATCAACAGTTAAGAAAGGCACATCTCTGAAGTACTGTACTTTCATTGATGGAAACAATTGTGTGTCTTTACTGTATTCCTATTGTAAATCAGCTGCTCTGCTCATTGTTTTGGCTCTAATGTTGTGTTGATAGATCGCAGACTGGCTGTCTGATGAGAGCGGTCCGGCCACATATCTGGAAATGGATGAGAGCCACCGTCCAGTGAAGCTGAGGAAGGTGGTGCTGGGATTCCCCTCCAGTCCCAACCAATCAGAGTTCAAGTTCGACCTGTCGCTGAACTACAAGATGGCCAACATCATACAGACGTACTCTGACCAGAAGCCCACACTCGTGGTGGGGAAATCAAGCCAAATATTGTTTCTATTGGATAATATTCTAATGTTATTATTGAAAATGCTGGAATTATATTTCTTCATAATCTAATAATGATGGTATTCTGTAGTTTTGCTCTACAAGGAAAGGAGTCCAGCAGGCAGCTGCAGTTCTGGCCAAGGATGCTCGGTTCATTATGAGCATTGAGCACAAGCAAAGGTACGTTTCTGACTTATCTTTGACATGTTTTCATCTATTCATCAAACATTTGAGTTCAGTTTAATATAAAGCTGAACTTGCTTTACTTTGTATCTGTGAAGGCTGATGAAGTATGCAAACTCTATTCTGGATTCAAAACTAAGAGGTGAGTGCTCTTTTAGAACCATGTCAAGAGCCAGTATATCAGAACATGATGGTGGCCTTCATTTGAACTGTTTCTCACATTACTCTGAGGCTATGTCTGTATTCCAGATCTGGTGATGTTTGGAGTGGGATACCACCATGCAGGAGTTGACCTGTGTGATAGGAAGTTGATAGAAGAGGCCTTCACTGTGTCAGACCTGCCCGTCCTCTGTGAGTCCTTTTATCTTGAGCTGTATATAGATGTGTGACTAGATAAGTGTGCAGCACGATTATGTCACAATCTGTCTGTTTTATTTTGAAAAGTGTCCAGCCCCTGTGTCATGTCTGTTTTCACTTCCTGTCTCTGTGTTGTCCCTCCTGTTTGATTACCTGATTCTGTTCACCTGGTGCCTCTGTGTGTGGCCTTCCCTCCCCAGCTGTGTCTGGTCCTTGTGATTAGTCTTGCATGAACTGAAGTTCTGGTTTTCTGTTTGTTGTTCTCTTTGCCTTGCCTAGCTCTGTTTATTCCTGGACAACTGTCTATAAAGGACTTTCCTTTTACAGTTCTTTTGGTGTCCTGCACTTGGGTCCTCCCTGCTCTTCTCTCCAGCATGACAGTTTACTTTCTGTTACGCTGCATACACAAACAGGAAAGACAAGTGCCACGGGTTACACCATCTGAATGGACTTATCATGTTTATACTTTGCATGGCATTAGTCCAAGCTTTGTTACTATAGGTTTGTGTCAAAAGTGCCTGTTCAATTGCAGAGAATACAACTTAAAATGATCTATACTGGTAGGTTTGTATGCCAATAACAAACCATTATGTTGTTCTACCCTTATTGACTGATATGCACCAGTTGTGGGAATCTAAGTACAAATAAGTAAGAGTTTAAAACCTTTATTCTATGTTATTCTCTTTAATTCAGACCTACAATAAAGATTCAAAAAAAGTATTTCCATTGATTAATAGAGGCGGCCATATTATGCTCCCTCTCCTCTAGTGTGTTCTATAGGTTGTCATGTAAACGGTCTGGAAAGGCAAAAATCCCTGTGTTCTCTCCAGAGGGAGTTTCTCTCCCACACACTCTCCCCCCTGCCTGAAACTCCTCCATTGGACTCCTTTGTTTATTTCCGTAACATAATGACATCACTGGACATCTCTAAGCGGTTGACCAATCACAACAGAGCCGGCCAGCTAACCAATCAGAGCAGACTGGGCTCTGGTTTCAGACAGAGGGTGAAAAGCTTTTTGAACATTAGAGCATGGAGACATGTCCCAGTAGAGACACACTAAATACGAATATGAACCTGGAAATGAGCATAATAGGTCCTCTTCATTTCGTTTCAAACCTTTATTTAATCAGGTGAATCCCATTGAGATCATCGATGTCTTTTTCAAGAGAGACCTGCTGCAAGTAGGTTCCACATGAAGACAGAAAAACAGAAGGCAAGGCAAAGCAATTTTATTTATATTGCACTTTTCAGCACATGGCGACTAAAAGTGCTTTACAGATTAAAAGCAAACGACATTTAAGAACGAAAACAACAGAAAAACAAAAAGGACATCATACAACATAGATCCAGGGATTTACAATGTACATACCTAACGACATTTACAGGTACCAACAGTATCAGATTGCTCTTGAGGGTAAAATACGCTAAGTATCTCATATACGCTTTGGCAGTGATCATTTTTTAAAGCCGATAACCACTAATAATAATCATATGCCAACTATATCAAAAATATAGCATAATATTTCACATAACAGTGCTAACAATCAGGACCTTTGGTACGGTTTGACATCATCAAATTCATTGTATCTTCATGAGCACTGAATGTATGCTATTTTCTTTTATAATACACCAGTTACCACCAGGACTCTGGCCATGGGCGTGAACCTGCCTGCTCATCTGGTGGTCATCAAGTCGACCATGCAGTATGTGTCCGGCTCCTGTGAGGAGTACAGCGAGGCTGACATGCTGCAGATGATAGGCCGAGCAGGAAGACCACAAGTAATGGCAGAATAACAATGGAATAATGCATTCTTGTTACTTATCTCCCTTAGCATGAGGAAATAAGGTCTGGTGCACCACAACAAAACAAAGTGTAGATATGTGCCTTTGTTTCACTGGCACTGTACCATTTTGATATATTTCTCTACATTTACATTTTAAAAGTGTACCTTTGGTGGTATCTGAGCCGTTATGGAAAGAGCTGTAACTGTCTAAACACATTACATTGATTCATAAAGATAGCAACAGCTTGAGCATGAGGCACAAACTAAATACCAACTTCTGTCTTTCATCCTGTAGTTTGACACAACAGCGACTGCAGTGATTATGACCAAGATGCAAACCAGAGACAAATACATCAATCGTTTGAATGGAGCGGAAATCATTGAGAGCAGGTATTACAGCTCCGTCACTTGACATTCTTCCTCTTTCCTCTCAGCCTGAGCGTAGGACTGGCATTACATCAGACTATAATAACATACCTATAATCAACACTGATTTAGTTACATTGTCAAGGATTTCTTGGTTACATTTTTGATTATTAAAGTTAATTAAAATAGCAAAACCCCTATGTGGGCTATGATTAAAAAACAGCTGCAAAAAAGATGTACAATGACCCACATGGGCTGAAATACATACAGTATATCTGAAGTGCTGTTCCTCGAGGACTCTTTTGAGTTACCAATGGCAAATGATGAATATGCAAAATTTGACATGTTATTAAATGTTAAAGGTCCCATGTCATGCTTTTCTGGTTATTACCCGTCCCCTTGTGTTATGTAGCTTTTTCTGCATGTAAACGGTCTACAGAGTCACAAACCCTCAAAGTACACCCTGTAGCGAGTAAAACTCTAACACAGAAAATACCTGTCTGTGCTGCCCCAGAACGCCTCGTTGGGGTTTCTCTTTTTCCATTGTTTACTTCTTGGGTATAGTGACGTATTTGGGTATAGTGAAGCCGTTACGTTTGGACCAATCCGCGGACTTCCTCACACACACACACTCGGCGGGACGTTGCGAGGCTCGCTGCTGCGATGAGCGGGACACTGTGAGCTGGCTCACTGGTGTGGGGTCGGCGAGACAGCAAGGCACAGCGGAACTCAGCCTGAGCACACACACAAACTCCCAGCCAGGCTGCAGGTGTGTGTATGTTTCGGGCTGGGTTTCTCTGTGTCTTGCTGTCTCGCAGACGGCCACTGGGCTCACAGGGAGGGGGGTGGCAGGAGCTCCAACAAGCCTTTCAGGGGCCTCATTTATAAAGCGATATACGCTCAAAAAATGGCGTACGCCAGTTTCTACGCAATGTTTGCGATTTATAAAATACTAACTTGACGGGACAACGTGCGGTCCTCCACGCAAACTCTAACCCATGCGTACGCACTAAGCACAAACACGGGAGAGACGAGAAACTGCGACACCGTTGGCAGAAGGAAGAATGGAGAGAAATATGTGGAAATCTTACCATAAATAAAATGTTACCTCTCATTTATTATATATGAAGAATTCATTTTCAAACATTGATTAAAGCCAATCTTAAAATGATTAAACAAACGCCTGTTTGAGACTCCTCAGTGCACACACACACATAACTTGGAGAAATAAATAAATACGGATATGTTATTTAAAACCACCTCGAATATGTTGTGTTAATGTTATGAAATGTTTTCTCATAAATGATGCGGTAAGCAGGAGGACAGAATTACGTCTAAACTGACGCCGTTTTGCATTTCTATTGGTTGTAGGTACGAGCATGGTTTTATATACTATCATGTTTAATCGTGTTTTATGCCGTTTGCCAAGACTTGATAAGTCGCTCATAAAACACAGGAGGTATGGAAACTAAGAGCACCATATGTGGTAAATTGTACCGCTAATATAACACAACACATTAGTTGTATTTCCTTTAACTGGTGGATATAGAGTTGCTGCGGGAGGGGAGGATTGAGATGCACAGGCTGCAGTGGAGACGCTGCGCACAGCTGATCGACAGCTGGAACACAAACCACGAAATGCAAAAACATAATTCAGATCCAGTCGTCATGACTCCACTCCGGAGGGATTCCCCGATCATTTCTTACAGTTTCTCATCAAGGGGGGGTCTCCTGTCCCCGGTACAAACACACTGCCTGAGGAAGGCTATGTGTATTTTTTTTGTCATTAACCTTTTTCGGACCACTTATTTATTTATTTTGGTGACGATCCGACCTCCATGCTGCTACTCTGGTTCAAACTGCATCCACCAAACAATATGATTTATCTCCACCTCCCCAAAATAACCAAAATCTGACACGGTGTGAGATGTCTTTTTTAGCTGTTCTGTCGTCATTTCCTGCGATCTTCTTCATGCAGTCAGTCAGAATGAATGAATGAAAGGGCGTTTCTTTGACTATTTATAGGCACATATGGGCGTTACGTGAAGCCCGCAAAAGCTGCACCGCATTTCGAGTCGGTTGTGATTTATAAATGGAAACAGGCGTAGGAAGTGCCATACGCACTTTCCTCGCCGGTACGCAATGTTTGGTGAATCGGGAAGTGGCGGAACATTTATGGACCTATTTTTCGGACTTCTACTACGTAAGCAACCTTCCCACGTCAATCCTACGCACGGCGTTATACATGAGGCCCCTGGACAGAGAGTGAATACACATACTATACAGAGATGCTGGATGAGAAACCAATGTGAGTTTGGAACATGGCACAATATAAATCTATTCTAGTAGACCTCAACAGTGGAATTATGATCAGTAGAAATGGCCATGACATGGGACCTTTAAGAGATGTTTCAAGAGAAAAAAGAATATAAATACTTTACAAATATGTGTGAGTGTCTAAAATGTTCAATGTTTACATTTGAAGTCATCCAAATGTATTCAGTTTAGATTCATTTTTTTCTCCATTAGATGATGTTATTTATTTCCAACGCTGCCATTTCATTTGTACTTCAAAGTAACATGACCCGACCCTGCACATGAGGTAACAGTACACCCTCCTCCCCCAGCTTACACACCCACCTGGTGGAGCACCTGAATGCTGAAATTGTTCTCCAAACCATCAGCGATGTCAACATGGCTCTGGACTGGATCCGCTCCACCCTCCTCTACATCAGAGCCCTCAAGAACCCCACACACTACGGTAGGAGCTCAAAACACACAACCCTATCAAAATGAATGTTCTGCTTCTTTGTCATAACTGTATTTAAAAAACTGATTTGACTCTAATTTCAGGTTTTTCCGCCGACTTGGACAGATATGGGATTGAGGCAAAATTGCAAGGTGAGCCACCGTTTTTTGTATTCCCTATTTCCCATCAGTAGCATTCTGTTATCAGAATAATACTGTAATAAACCATTTCAACCACTATTGAAGCCAGCTATCATCCAAGCTGTCCTTCTGTCTGTAATCTGACTTTTTGGGTCAATTGTCCACATTACTTAAACTACTGTAGTTCAGGGTGGTTGCTGTGTCCCCTCTCATAGAGCTTTGTCTGAAGAACCTCAACTCTCTGTCCTCCATCGATCTGATCCACATGGATGAGGATATCAACATCAAACCCACAGGTAGAGAGGAAATGAGTGTGAATGGTTGGCAAAATGCCCAATGTGCGCCGACTGAGTTCCTTCTTCATTTTAACTTATGTTCAAAGTGAGGATTACATTTACATTCTTCTTTTTCACTGGGCTTTAAAAGTAGGAATTGGGAAATACATAAATAATGACACATTAGAGGGTAGAGCTTCTCAAGACTATGAATCGATTCACAACTTACAAAGATTTATTTTTAAAAAGATTTATTTTTACATAAAAGTCTATTTATTGCAACTGATGTTTAGGAACCTGTGATGCAAGTTATTCATCACACTCAACTGCACTGTAGTTGTGTATATGACATTTGACCTTTTTGATTGACAGTAATCATACGCACCATGTCGTAGCATTATTGTGTGATTTGATGATAAATCATACAAAAGACCAATTGTACAGTGTTATTATTTGTACAGTACATGTTATATTTGAAACATCTGAGAAACAAAAAGGCAGCTACCCTAAGCTTACCGATTTTATTTATGTAACAGTTTTTTACAACTTGGAACTTGCTTTTCATCAAGGCACTGACAACGTTTTCAGTCATTTGTGACATTTTACAATAAATAAATGATGCTTTTTGTTTTGGGTTTGCCTTTGTACATTTACAATATTGCAATCAGTTGATAAAACCGACAGATATAAAAACTCAATAATCCAGATTCATACACCATTTACTCAGCGCAGCGTTCATGCTGCCACAACACTTTGAACAGCAAACTGGAGTAAAACCGCTGTGTTCTAAATTGAGAATCCATTTTGAGATGAATCATGAGAAACATTCAGATTCACACGGCGGGTGATAAAGACTAGAGAATTTGAAACCTTCCCTAAATGATTGCTTACAATACTATTGTACACTATAGGGCTGCACGATATTGGAAAAAACTGATATTGCAATATTTTCCCCCCCTGCGATATATATTGCGATATGAAAAAATACAGGAATTGAAGAAAATACCGTTTTTTTTTGTCCCCAAACCATCCTTTCTTGAACTTTAATGCTATACAATTGGTATTTTTCTAACTATATTTAACCGGATGAAGGATTTTAGTCACGGACGTCTGGATCTTAAGTTATCAGAGCAACAAGCTGAGCTAGCTCGGTTAGCAGCGCCGAACTGGAGAAACACATGAAACTACTCTATTCAGTGTTTTTACCTTTAATCACCGGGTCCGTCTGCTTTGAGATGTGATTGTGATTGGTGGTTTGCTGTGCATGCAGAGCCTGCATGTCACTCACTCAAGTACCCCTGACATGAGAGCCGCGCGAGTTTTCCTTTTGTAGCAAGCAGCAAAAGAATTGTAACATGACGTGTTTGAGTTAATTTGCCTACTTAATATCGCACGTCATACATTTTTATTTTATTTTTTAAAATATTTAAAAAATCACACGTCCTGCGATGTGACTATCGCGCATGCGCATATCGCGATTATCGTCACGACTAGATATATCGTGCCGCCCTAGTACACTATATATAAAGACTATCAACAGATGTTATAAAGTTCAAAGTGTGAAGTAGTGAAGTGAAGTGTGTCTTGTGTTCCCCATAGAGAGCGGCAGGTTGATGGCTCGGTTCTGTGTCGCCTTTGAAACCATGAAACAGTTCAGCCAAGTGTCTGGCACGGAGAGCCTGTCCGACCTGGTACGTTCCTGAGAACACTGCACAGCAATGCTTTTGATTCAAATGCACATATAGTAACTTTCTCTATTGTTAGGCTAGCTTCCTGCAAAAGGACATTCTTTTCATTATTATAATGTTAAGACAAGGCAAAGAAAATAGTGTTCAGATCAAACATGGCTGTGTGTGCAGATTGAGATGGTGTCCAAGAGCAGAGAGTTCAGCGACATTCAGCTGAGAATGAATGAGAAGAGGCTCCTGAACACTCTGAACAGAGACAAGAACAGGATCACCATCAGGTCACACACTGATACGGTTGACTATAGCATAACTCATTACCCCTATTTTGAAATGTATACTCATGAATAACATTTATCTGCATTCTTCCAGGTTTCCAATCGAAGGAAAGATCAGATCCAGTGAGATGAAAGTGAACTGGTAGGTTTATTCATGCAGTGTTTGAATAATAAGTAATACTGGTTTATGGTTTTTATTGCAGAATATATTTTAGAAATTGCTAATCAACTGTCCATTATACGTATTTTGTGTTTAGTGCCTTGTCTGTGGAGTTTCTGTGTATAAATGATATTACTGTGAAAGTAAATAAATACAATTAAATTAAATAGCAATGACATTTCATACACATTGCAATGAATTCAAGTACCAAAGAAAATTAATAATAGTTAAATTGGGGAAACTAGGAAATATGTATAAACAGTAAACCACAAAAAATGATGATTATATTTATTGAGCTGAATATCGTGACAAATTGAGCCCTATTTTCAGTTATCTGTCATGTCCGCTGTATTGAAAGCTAATGGAATGGAATTGGTTTATGCATTTTATTGCAGAATATATATTATGAAATGCCTTTGGACTGTCTGCTATAAATATGTTGTGTTCCTCGTCTTGTCTGTAGCTTGATCCAGGCTCAGTTGGGCTCCATTTCAATCCAAGAGTTTGGGCTTACACAGGACACAGTGAGGATCTTCAAGAATGGGATGCGCATCAGCAAATGTACATCGCTAAAATCAGGGATGACAAACAAACAATGTACACTCTGTTTGAATTGATATTTGTCTAAACTCTGATTGTATTTTGATGCTGAACAGGCCTGACAGAGTTTCTGAGTCACCGATCCAAGACAGGTTTCTCTGCTGTGCTCCACTCCCTGATGCTGGCTAAGTGCTTCAGAGCTAAACTGTGGGAAAACTCGCCCTACGTCTCCAAACAGCTGGAGAAGATAGGTGCATCCACATAACATATTATAAGATCTTAACTCTAGGGCTTTGAACATGCATTTTCAAACCAAATCTTAACATTTGATAATAATTCACTGTGTTTTTCAGGCCAGACACTGTCAACTGCCATGGTGAACGCTGGACTCACCACTTTCAGCAAAATAGAGCAAAGCAACCCCAGAGAGCTGGAGCTGGTCAGTCTCCCTCCCCCTGCCTTTATCCTTTTCCATCCCTAGTCGTTCCTCTGTGAGCCTAGTGATGTTTGGCTCCTAGGGTTGTACTATAGTTCAATGTATCATTCCTAATGTTGAGAAATGAACAATACACCTTCTCTTCCCTTCTCCCTGTCCTAGTCTCAGTCCTCCTCAGTGCAAAAGTCCAAATCATTTCCAAAATTCTAAAATGTTTTTATCAAACTAAATATGTTTGCTTTAATGCATACTTGTTGACGTCTAGCCTTTTCAAAGGATACATGTTCTATACAGTTAAACAACAGTTGTCTCTGTGTCAGAAGGTGACATGCACCTGTATTCATGGGCATTTGAGGCTTCATTCAAAAAAAGTCCATTAAACATTTTTGAATAGAAAAACAAACATCTGATACAGACCATGTGGTACCGTCCAAGCCACAGGATTGGATCCCCATGATTGAACACTGGGTTATTTTCAGTTAGTTTCAGTGCACATGAAGACGGGACAGCTTTCGGACATCACCTTTAACAACTGTTTGAGCTGGATCAGTGACAATTACTTCAACTGTGATCCTGATATGTTTCCATATATGTTAATCATGTGTATCATTTTTAATTCTCAAATAATTATTCTATAAAGTATTTGGTTGTGATTTCTAACTTTATGTATATTGTATTTAGATCGTCAATAGACATCCACCATTTGGCAACCAAATCAAAGAGTCTGTTATGAATCTCCCAACGTACGAAGTGACTTTGGACCAGGTAAAGCACAATGCAGGCTTTTATATTAAAGGGACACATATGTTATATTACATCATGTCATTGAGTTTTTGACAATGTGTTGGTGACACTTGAGCTTATCCTATTAAAAGTGAGGCTACTTAACTCTGATTATTCTTAACATTATTTTTTAAAGTTGTTGCTTTTTCGCAGCTTCCAAGGTATAGCTGTGCTACGGCGGAGATCGTGGTGAAGGTGACCCTAAAAAACCAAGCACAGCTGCTGTCTAGGAACAAGGCTCCAGACCAGAACTATGTCTCTCTGATTATTGGAAACTCTGACAACACGGTGGTCTTCCTACAGAAACTCACGTGAGGAAATAAAACCGTTTTCTTGTCTTTGTTTTCTTTCACATCTCTTTCTCTATGACTCTATTACTATTTTAGAACCCAGACCTTTCACCATCATGTGCAAAAAGACAGTGACTAGTTTGGAATTTATTATGGATTTTCAGCAGGCATCATCTTTTTTTTCAGGGACTTGGCACTGCTGAAGTCTGGTAGCTGGACCAAGAAGATTGAAGTGGGGAAGGCCTCAACAGGAGACGGGATCAGCGTCAATCTCATCAGCTCACAATACGGTAAGCCAGTGAAATATATCCACAATATGTATCACAGTTTGTCAACCGCAACGTGACATTTGTTCTATTATTTTGCTGTATTTTATACATAATTCTTGCTACACACCATTGGAAAAAAAGTAGCATTGTGTTGAATATTACAAAAGGCATTTTTAGCTATACAGTGTTCTTTTTCCCTCCTCAAAACAAGTTCACCCCCCAACTCTGTAGAAATAAAATAATGGTAATGTAGTAAAAACAAACAGTTAAAGTTCATACATAAAATAGAATTTAATTAAATAGCAATAACATTTGATAAAAACCGAGTTATCAAGTACTGCTGTAAATAATATTAAGAAAAACTAAAGAAAATAGGGGGGGAAACGAAATGGGAAATATGTTAAAAAAAACATGATGGAAAATAATTCGTTTTATATTAAGCTGAATGGATTAAAGTAGGGGTCTATTTTCAGGGAGTCGTTGTTTCAGATGTTTTGAAAGCAAATCAAAATCCAACTGTATATGTTGTTGTTGCACACCCTGTCCCGGGTACACACTCTTTAACTGGACTGCAAGGATGCAGTCACTGAGCATGTTGGCCTTTGTTCTGTCCTGCAGTGGGCCTGGACATCCAACAGAAGACTAACCTCTACTTTACTGGAGCCAGGCAGTTTGAAAGTGATAATCCACACCACTCTCTGCATGACCCGAGTGGACAGAGAGCGCACGCTGCGCCAAATCCTCCGTCTGCAAAACCGCCTGCAACTCAATCTGTTTCTGCTACGGACCAAGGCACTACACTTTGTTACTGATCGTTTGGTTAATGCTGAAGTATGGAACTGTGTGGATGGATATATAGTATGGTTTCAAAGGCAAGCAGAGGTGGGAGAAGGACTCAGATCTTGTACTTGAGTAAAAGTACCAGAGTGTAGGAATACTCTGTTACAGTGAAAGTCCTGTACTCAAAATGTTACTAAAGTAAAAGTACAAAGGTATTAGCATCAAAATATGCTTAAAGTACCAAAAGCAAAGCTAAAGAAGTCATTATGCAGATTATGCATTATTTCAGAATAATATATATGTTCTGATTATAATGATTGATCATGAAAGTGTTCTCAAAGCTGGTAAAGGTGCAGCTAGTTTGAATGACTTTGTATACTGCAGGGTAGCTTGTGGATTTACTCCAGGTGGAACTAAAGTCTGATTTAACACTTGATTATATTTCACATCATTCATCCACATCTGTGAAGTAACTAAAGGTGTTAAATACATGTAGTGGAGGAAAAGTACACATTTTACCTCTGAACTGTAGTGGAGTAGAAGTACAAAGTAGCATAAAATGGAAATACTCAAGTAAAGTACAAGTACGTCCTCAAGTACAGTACTTAGTTACTTCAAACCTCTGAAGGCAAGTTGATATTTGTGATGACTTTTTTCTCTTCAGATTCAGGCAATAAAAGACAGTGCAACCACTTCTGCAGGAATAAGGATCTCTGTGGCCACGAATGCTGTGAGTACAATCTTTCGTGTTTCACTGTGTGCGTATTTGATTGTATTGACTGGCTGTCATGATCATTGAGGTCTTCTCTCCGCCCTCAAGGTAAAGTAGGTGTCACTGTGGCCCGGAAGAGGTTATCCGATCCAGAATCCAGTTTCTCCTCCTATCTGCAAGACCTGAGGTGCAGGAGTGACACACTCGGGCAGACTCCTGTCAAACGGCTCAAGGTGAGGGAGGAAACCAGTAGGACTTTATGGAGTCTGTCCAAGCCTGAATCATATGCTCTTTGAAATAATAACCATCACACAAAAACGTCTGTAACATTTCTTAATATAATCCGCCATGGTGGCAGTTGACTATACATTTGAATCCTTTTTAATAAGATAGCTTAACTTTGACAAACAATACATTTCTCTTCTTAATTGCTCATAAGTTAATCTAAAAAGTGTTTTATTACTGATCTTCATACATCTTGTGTTTTCTATACTGACTTTTCTATCATTTCTTTAGAATACATGCTGCTATGTGGAGTGCATTGGAGTGGAAGAAATGTCTTGTGTTTAAACGCGATGATAATAAAACATCTTATTGTGTTTCCTCAGATGAAAATGGGCGAGCAGTCTGTGTGTGCCAACATGCAGGAGTTTGCTTACCAACCCAGAGAGAGGCTACCTACTGCTTCCTGGTATTCACAGTCACACTGACGTCTAACACCCTGATTCATAAGTGCTCATACCAGAACAAGTCTATTAACAGCTGCAAATGAGATTCTGAAAAAGTGTGACGATAAAATAAGTTTCATTTCAATGACATCTGAAGAACTGATGCTAAATGATATCCATGACCTGTTTTATGGGATGAAGGTACGAAGGAAGTCAGTATGCAGCTTCAGTTAGACCTCACACTGAGACGGTGGATCTGACGGGGGAAGACTTCACTCGGCTACCAGACAGAGTTCCACTGGACCACATTGATGGTGGGAAACATGACTTGAACAACTCAGTATTGCATTTGCATTTTGCTCACCCCTTTATCTTTAATTGTATGTCTCTGTCCCTCAGATTACGATGACTATGTGGAGGAGGCTGTCCCGACACCTGCTGTGTCCCACACTTACCACCATGGTATTGTTAAACAGCTTAACTCATCACGAGCATATGATTAGCATGATTTAACAGATTTGTACAAAACTCAAAAAATGTACACACAGCCAGTTTCACCCATTGTCCTGAGCTCATTAAAGCCCTTTGGAGCTCACTTTAACAGCGTGGTACAGTGCAAGTGTTATAAGGATACGGTTAACATGCTTTATGAAAATCTGTTTTCTTTGTCCACTTTTAGATGGAGCATCCATAAAAGCACCAACAAAGAGAGTGTTTCAGTTGTCCCTTAAAATATCAAACAATATCTTATTTACTTCGACGTCTTTGTTGTAAAAGTATATTACTGTAAAGGGGAAGTAAAACTTAGCAAGATAGGACTAAACATAATTCACAATAGACCAAATCTTTAGTCAGTGAAATTTGTAGACACACATTTTTTTTGGACAGAACTTAATAGAGAGGCAAAGTCCCATGGGACCTTATTTCGGAAAAATTATGTATTGAAGTCGATGGAGAGAGAAAGATTATCTTTCCATCCCGTTTGAATTGTGCCACGAATTACACATATGATGTTTGTCGATCTTAAAAAATCATTTCCATGTAAAATAAGTCACAGTTTGTCGTAAAACTGCTGAAATATAAGACTATGAAAAATACGCAACTAGAAAGACTACAAATCCCAGAATCCCGGTCCCGCATGCTGGCTCTTAGGAACCGACTAACTCCCCTTGTGTGTATGTACAGCTCTCAACATGCCCAGACTTGGAGTGATTTTCACCTCTTTTAATACTTTTCACCTCATTCTGAAAGAAAGAAGTGAAATGTGATTTTCACCTCTTTTAATACTTTTCACCTCATTCTGAAAGAAAGAAGTGAAATGTGCCAACGTGACGGCCGTCTTGGTGTGTGGTGCGAGATGGGAGATGTAGTTCATTGAGCGGTTCACACAAAAAAAAGTGTTACTTCACAGTTTTATGACACATTTATTTATTTTTGACTGGCAAAATTATCTTTTAAATTGACAAACATCATATGTTTAATTCGTGGCACAATTCAAACGGGATCCAAAGATAATCTTTCTCTCTCCATTGACTTCAATACATACTTTTTCCGAAATAAGGTCCCATGGAGGTCCCCCGGAAGGGGAGGGACTTCGCCACTCAATGGACTTTTGTACTGGATATCACAGAAGCATAGTAAGAGCAGAAGGTGAATAAAGAAAAATGAACTTGGTAGGGACCAAATTGGAATGTTTGTTTCCACACAGTTTGTTTGTGTTATTTCAGCAATCACGGAAAAAAGTTGGTCTTTCTATATTATTTGGCCAAGGTTATCGTCTATGCCTTTGGAGCACTTGCTTGCTGCGAATGGTAAAAACATGCGATACCACCAATTATGGTCTTCAAAAGGGGAATACTATTTTTTTATTGAATAAAACAAAACCTAAAGTGTAGAAGCATTTCACGGTGTATTCATCCTTTTTATTTATTTTTCCGTGTTTAGGTTCCTCAACGTGGAGCAACACAGGAAACAGTGTTGGAGTGAAGCACAAACCTCTAGAAAACCAGACCAATAAAAGCTCCGCTTACAGCAACAGGTCCTCTGCTGGGCCAAACCTGAGCGCTCACCGCGACAACGCTTCATCCTCACTCATCCCCACTGTCTGCTTCGACCTGGGAGATGAATGGGACGACTGGGGAGACTTTGATGATGAGAACTTGGTGAATGCCAGCGAGATGTCGTATCCAACCAATGCTGTACCTGCAGTCCAGCAGTCTGTTAACTACAGTGCGACAGGTAGAGTAACATTTATTTCAGAAGATAAATGATAGAAATCATTTGTGTTGTTTTAAACTTTTCATACATCGAGTCAAGACTTCATTGTTAAACACACAGTCACGTTTTTATCATCTGATCATACCTTACTTCAGGTATGATCATGAGGGATTATAACTCAATGATTTTGATAAGAATCCAGATGTTTCATGTGTAGGCTTTGCTGCAGCATCTGCATCAGCACTCCTCAATCGCTCACAAGTCAAACCCCGGATCACCAGAACACCACTGAGGTAAGGGCAGACAAATGTCCACAAATGATCTCCAATAAAGGTGTGGCTGTAACACAAGAAAAACAAATAATGTGTGAAATATGTCAAATATCATCCCTGAAAATCATTCATTTTGGTTTTATATTGTAGCTAAGGTAGTAAAACATTTGTCATATTTGTGTCTTTTAGGTCAATTTCACCAACTGTAAGTCCTGGATTCAGACATCCACGATCCTCATTGGTCGCAGTCAAACCACAAAACAGACTCACACTCGACTGGAATATGAAGGTGTGTGTGTGTGTGTGTGTGTGTGTGTGTGTGTGTGTGTGTGTGTCTCTTAT
>CALSBZ010046932.1:10323316-10357044 GCA_943591055.1 Gobionotothen gibberifrons
TGTGTGTGTGTGTGTGTGTGTGTGTGTGTGTGTGTGTGTGCGCGTGCGTGCGTGTGCATGCAGAGATCTACATGGATAATATTATTTTACATACAGACCTGTTTCTAATTTGTTTAACCGAAAACCCTACTGTGGTCATAAGAGACACAATGGAGCCTTATTAACATCTACCACTGTTATTGTGTCTGCATGGCTGCATTTAGATGTCAACAACACATATGGCAAAAAGCAACATTTGTTATCAAGGGTTGCTGTTTTGCTGATGGGATTTTGGGACTACCAAATCGGTACTTACTCCTAGGTTAAGATAAGTCAACTGAACATCAAAACGCTGGCCCTTATGGCACATGCCTGTCTTCCTCCGTTTGCAGAGACCAATCATATTCCAAGAAGGGATGACAGTGACGACCCCAGAAATTCTCCCAAACGTGGCCCCTACTACCAGAGGGTTTGATTTCTTCTCACACAGCCTCCCATCCAACAGCAGCTCATCTGTCAACAGAAGGTAGAGGAAACCATTATAACAAGGCTTGTTTGACTTATTACAGTGTTTCCTTTTTCTCCATTAAAGCTTTTTGACTAAAGTACACATTTTTCACCCTCTTTTTTATATTTAGCACAAACTGCAAAGAAGAGGAAGCTTTCCTGGGGATATTTGATGGTTTATTTTAGAAGTTTTGTATGTAAAACTGTTATATGAATATGTTGTTAACATAATATGTTTTCTTTATGTTTGTGTTCGCTAACATGAGATTTGCATGAAGAGTTGTTGACTGTTCTATAGGCTATTAAACATTATAATAGTTAAAGTGCATTATATGTTCATATTGTAAATGAAACACATTTTTTCTAATGTCTTATTGTTACTTATGTTATTTATTTATGTATTAAAATAAAGTCTGTGTTGACTGGAGGACTCATTGCATTCTTTGGGGTATTTCAACATGTACTACATCCACAGGTCATTTGGAGATGGCTATACAATTACCTTTATTTATTTAATCAAGCTATTATTACATGTTAATTTAGAACTATCAGGATGACACTATTTACTATTTACTATGTCCTAAAATTTGTATTAAGAATATAACATCGGTGGTTACAAGGCTAAAATGACATGGCGTGCACACTGTTGTACAGTAGGGGGCGGTATGCAGCAGTCTGCCACTAAACCGAGAGAAGAAGAAGAATGTGCCGATGCTGCGCGAGATGTGACGTCACTTTTAGCGGGGAGTTTGTTGTTCGCGGAAAGCTTCAGAGCCTGAAAGTCTAGTAACTATTATATTCATCCGCCGACAGATAATTAGATGTTATGTATAGGTTTTTGCCTATGAAACATACGCCTATCACCGTATGGTGTGTTCAGGCAATGTTCATATGAAGAAAGAGTTGTACTGAACGACAAACTAACGTGGTGAGTTTCTTTTTGTCTAACTCAAGAGGCTGTGGTTAGCTATAGGCTAGCTTGACAGACTGTAGCTAACAATAGCTGCTAGATTTGTTGTAAAGACGAACACAAACGGAGCTAAGCTTAACATTAGCTGTGCATGTTCTGACCACCTGCCAATAACAGGATAGTTTGCCAATAACTTTAGCAAGGAAATACAGTTCTCCATACACTGTCCAACTTAACATTACTTCCATAAGTTAATATGACATATTGTAACGTAAATATTGGTGGAAGAAGCACTCATACCTTTTATTTTAGTAAAAGTAGCAATACCATAATATAATAATATTATATGTAAAAGCCTGCATTTAAAGTTTTACATAAGTAGCAGTATAAAAGTATTGGCATCAACAACAAAACAATTACAAAATATAATGTGCATGCAGATCAGAACGACCCATGTTGGCACTATATATTATTTGTCACATTAATAACGCACTTTAATGTTGCAGCTGGTAAAAGTGGGGCTTTTTAAAATATGTATATATATATATATATATATATATATATTCACAAGCTACTCTGCCGAGTAGCTTGTGAATGTGACCAATGGATCAATAAAGTATTATCTTAATCTATAATAATAATGACTATTACAGGAAAGTACCTCAAACTTGTACTTTAGTACAGTAGTACTAGAGCTAATGTATTTACCTTTCCACCCCTAATTTAGATATGTCTATCCTAACGGTATGTGCTCAACTATATTAACATATCAATAAAGTATTGAATCTCCTTAATCTAAATCCTTTCTAATTCAAATGTTTCAGTTAGCAGCCCTTTGAAGTGTGTCCTTTCTGACTGTCTTTGTCTCAGATGGAGTTGTCTCCTGTCTGCACTGACAGCATCAGCACAGAGGGATGTGTTATTAAACAGGACGGAGGGCGGAGGAGAAGCAAAGTCTCAAGTAAGTTCCTTCATGACTTGAAAACAAACACTTTTATTTTACTTTCATTTCAAATAATGCTTAATATAATAAAATAATGTTCTGTAATGTCTTATATATTCCATCCTGTAACACATTATTTGAGTGAGTATGTTAAAATGGTATTGGATTTAAAAATCGTGTTCGTTTATGAGTGCATATTTCTTTTCATGTTTTCTTCCAGGAGATGTGGACATCGAAATTGAGAATCTTTACAAAGCTATCCCCCAGCTGGCCAAGGTTTTCCGCATCACTGACAAAATCGGAGAAGGTACATACATTTGAAACGTTTGTTAAGGTTAATAAAGTAGGCACTCGTACACATCATTGGATTGTTGAAGCAGAAGAGTGCGTTCATGAGATGTGTGTCTGTATACCAGGTACATTCAGCTCTGTGTTTCTGGGTGAGGCCCAGATGCATGATGGGAGGAGAGCGATGTTTGCCTTGAAGCACCTCATCCCAACCAGCCACCCTACACGCATCGCTGCTGAGCTTCAGTGTCTCACTGTCGCTGGGTGAGTCCAACACTGATGTGTGATTCCAAATCACTTTACAGCTCCAGACTTTCAGAACGCTTGTTTAACAACTGAAAAGCTCATTCTTCTTATATTTTTGAGTTGTCTATTCAAATGAGTGTTTAGACTTTAGCTGCACGATCTGGAAAGAATAATGATCAATAATCACATCGTTATTCTCATTATCATGAAAACATTGAAATAAATGATCATGGTGGGATGGCCTGTACCAAACCAATATAGATGAATACATGATGGATATATACTTTACACACAAATTGTGAAATTGTTTTGTCACAGAAGCAACTATAACAGTCGTTACACATGAGTTCAAAATATATATATTAATATTAATATTATAAATATAATAAAATACAATAAAAGCATTGACAGCAAATGTATACATTTCCACAGTAGAAAATACATATATCAAAAGAGTATATAAAAAAATGCAAAGGATGAATTATACAAAATGTATAACATTCCTCTATTATAGACCAATCAACTACAAACACAGTAACATATAGACATAGGGTACTACATACGTTACAAATTGTGCAAAGTGGCTGTTTTATTTGAATTACGTGTGGATATCTCTGTCTTTGTATATCACAGTACTTTTTTAAAGAGGTATTCTTCTTACACATATTTAGCCTTTAACTAATATGTGTGTCCTATTAGAATATTGCACTGGTCCATATTGCAATACCCATACAAGTAGGATTCATTGTGCAGCCTCATTATACTTCCAGTGATCGTTAATGCTTTTGTCATTTTAATGTTTAGTCTGAGTTCGTTTGAACTCCTGATTTTTAGTTTCTATCACCTTTTTTATAAATGTTTAGTTCTTTTTAATTTTTGTAATATTACATAATTACTATAGACATCATATACTGTTACTAATAGCCTAGTTTGAAATGAGTTCATTGTGCAGTAATTCCTTTTGATCTGCTAGGTAAATGTTTATTATTGTTTGTGTGTTATGTTGCCCTTGGAAACGTATGCTATGTACTGCAGTTAGACTTGAGACACAGTATCTAGTCAAATGCTCAATGAAACCACTCTTGTATCATTTTGTTTCATCTCTTTCCTTTAAGGTTTTTTGTTATGCTTTAGCAAATTGAAGTGTGGGCTAGCTCGTTTGCAAATGCACTCATTTGAATATATGAAGGTGCATTTATGTTAAATCAGTTTTTATTGTTATTATATACAAATATTGAAATCCTTTTTCTTGTCACTTTGCAGAGGCAAAGAGAGTGTGATAGGGGCAACATATTGTTTCAGGAAGGAGGACCATGTAGTGATTGTCATGCCTTATATGGAGCATCAAGCTATCGTGGTTTGTACTTTTTCTTTTAAAAACATGTGGCTACAGCTTTTCAGTTGTAACTGTTATTAAACACGATAAGCTCTTGATTCTTGTTCCTATAACAGTTCTGATCCTATCTCCATGTATTCATCAGGACATCATTGGCTCGTTGACTTTTGAAGAGGTCCGTCTGTACATCTATCACCTGATGAAGGCCCTGAGACACGTCCACCACTTTGGAATCATCCACAGAGACATTAAACCAAACAACTTCCTGTACAACAGGAAGAGCAACACGTGAGTACTCGCATCTCTCTGTAAGGAATGCAGCTGCATGACTACGTCTGATGGTCATTTCTTCTTCTTTTTTATAGGTTAGTGCCAATGATTTTGTGAGCAATTATTTAACAACTTGATACTCTCTAGTAGTTCAATGACTACTTTATATAGAAAAAGAGCATTTGTATATTAATTTCTTAGCCTGTGTGACCTCCTCCACAAAGAACAAAGAATTAGAAGAATCCTTGATAGGAGTCACATTTACAACATTCAAACTACATCGAAACAGTATTTATCTGGACTCGCAGCAGCAAGTAGCAAGAGTGGGACTTATATGTTTGGGAAGACGCAAGTGTGATGGAATTGGAATATCATTTTTTCGAGCAATAATACTGGAAAGCAGAAAAAAAGCTCCTGGAAGCTGGAACCAATGTCCTACTGAAGTTACTCCGCCACACCCTCCTCAGGTCTGCATGTAGAACTGATTATCAGACTGGCCATTACCAGAAGGTGCCTCTAGGCAAACACGTCAAGAATCCAAAAAACAGAGGTGCCACCTAAAGATTAAGATGGATGCCACACTCCTATCTACCTGATGTGTCCTAAGACCTACTTTAATGATTCCTAATATGAAAATGATGTCCTCTTTCAAAGTGAGCATAGAAGTGCAGAATGTGTCATGTAACTGATGAACAAATGAGTACATAAGTATTTCCTTGTTTGAAAATGTGTGTAGGTATGCGCTGGTGGACTTCGGCCTGGCTCAGGGAACAGCGGACACACAGATCGAGCTCCTGAAGGGGGTGAGGCAGAGGGCAGCACTAAAAGGTGGAGGGTCCATGGGGAAACAAGACACCACACAGAGGAGCAAAGCACCACCTAGGCCCCCTCCCAAAACCACCACCACAGCCTCCACCTCACTACCTCCACGGCCGTCAACAACCTTACCTCATTCCTCCTCCTCCTCTTCCTCCACCACCTCCTCCTCAGCCACTCGGAAAGCTCTGGTTAAAAAAGCACGTTGTGTCTCCACCACTGTCCCCACCTCCGCCTCTCGTACCAACCACACAAAGGTGTCTGCACTAATATTTTGCCGTCTGTTCTTTTGGGTTCACTCGCCTGAATTTGGGTTAGGAATTTCCTGTTTAGATTTGTATTAAAAATGTGTTTGTCTATGCATCTATTTGTTTCCTTCCAATGTTTTGCCTTTAACTCAATGATGTCACCGCCTTTCTCTTTCGGTAGGATCTGTCCGGTCTGCGCAAACAGCCTCGGCCGGTGTTTGGAGAGAGGAACCTGAACAGCTGCACTCCAGCTGCAGCCACCACCAAACCAGCTGCCATTAAAGCAGAGGTGAGCCCAGTGGAAAGTAACGTTTTAGTATAGGACATGTGTTCTCTGTTTATTGTAGCTGAAAAGTCAAGAGTCCTTTTCATTTGGTTTAAATGAAGACCCTCTTAAAGGATATCATCAGTGTTTATTTCTTACTAACTGTATTCTTCTCATCATCAAGTCTCTCATTCAGCTGGTAAAGTCCAGTAAGACAGAGGACCCTGCCAACAGAAGGTACTGTGCGGCCGGCCGGGGCCCGCTGCCTGTCAGGACCCAGAGCGGCGGTCAGAAGCCTCAGAGGGCCGTCCAGCAGGGCCTCACCTGCAGCTGCTACCAGAGCGACCGCGTCTGCAACATCTGCATGTCCAGGTAACAGCCAACAGAGAGAGGACATTTCTTTTCTTGAAACAAATCATTAAGAGACACTTTCACTCACCATTCAGAAAAGTGTTCCTCAAATACATTTGAACCTAGAGATTTGAAAGACAACACATCCGTCCAATGTCTTTGGTGTGTTCCTCCTTTAAACCCCCTGCTCCATGTTGTTCTTTCAATAAAGGAAACCTCAGGTGGCTCCCAGGGCTGGCACCCCGGGCTTCAGAGCACCAGAGGTCCTCACAAAGTGTCCCACCCAGGGAACAGGTTGGTACTTTACAGCACGGCTTCTTAAGGATCAGATAGAACGCTTGCTGCAGGTTGAAATGTGAGGCACGCCAAACTGCCTTTTTGTCCAGCGCTAATGTTAGCTTAACACAAACCATGAAGTCTAGGCTGCCTGAAAAGTCCAATAGCTCCGGTTATCCAGCAACAAACACCATAGAAGACCCGCCTTTCAATTCATATGATTGGATGAGGGAAAACTGGCGCTTTCTTTCTTTTTTGACCAACTTTTATAAATGTGTCAAGCCACCTTCATACAAACATTCAGATATCAATTATAAGAAACATACCACCTCTTGCCCTCGTTTGGCCAACATTATAGATATTCTTTGTTTCCAATATTACAAGTTCAATTCACCTACATTTTAACTTAACGTTTAACTTTTCACACACTAAGTTTGCAATGAGTCCTCTCCAAATCATCTTTCAATGAATCTTGGTGTTCATATATCAACAATCTTTGGACAAGAAGGATAAAACCTGGTTAGCAACGGTGCAAGGACTCAGTAACACAACAGCAGCATGCAAACGGTTTCTCTCTCATTGCTAACAATGAGGTGGCCTCACAGGAGGCGCTGCATCTGATTGGCCACTTCCCTCTGTAGTTGTCACTAATGTTGCCCTCTGCCCTGCAGCTATAGACGTGTGGTCAGCTGGTGTGATCCTGCTCTCGCTGCTCAGCGGACGCTACCCGTTCTTTAAAGCCAGCGACGACCTGATCGCCCTCACTCAGATCATGACCATACGAGGCTCCAGAGAAACCATCCAGGCAGCCAAGGCTTTTGGTTTGTATTCTTATTCTCTCCTGATCCCTTTCCTAATCATTCCCCTGAAGTGCACCGCAGAGCCACACAGGAAGTCAATAGACTGCAGCTGAACCCAAACTATACAACTTTCAACTGTGCAAATTCATATTCATACCTTATGAATACTAATATAACACTGTTAATATTGTAACAAACATGTTATATATTGTAGTATAATGTGCACATTTTAACCACATTTTATATAAATATTTGTATTCTATTTTTGACTGTATCTTTTATTGGGCATTTACTTCAGATATATATTTATCTTTATTCTTTAGTTTAATTGGCCACTCTTACTTGATACATTTTTATAAATATTTGTATTCAATTCTTCTTCTTTTTCTCATTCTAAAATGGAGCAACTGTCCCGAAATCTTATTTATGAGACAAATAAAGTGTTCTGATAATATACCTTTAAAAAGAATACAGTCATTTCAGAAAAACAGTTGATCACCAAGGAGTGAGTGAATCCAACGTCACTGTGCAATCAACCCGTTTGGTTTCACTTGTTGCAGGTAAGGCGGTGGCGTGCAGCAGGGAGCTGCCTCAGCAGGACCTCAGGACGTTGTGTGAGACCCTCAGAGGGCGGAGGCCGTCCCCAGATGAAGTCACACCCCTCCCCGAAGCTAACAGAGACTCCACCTCCACCCGTCTTCACAACATCCAAGATGCTACGCCCACACATCGTCCTGCTGAACAGCACAAAGACGGAGCAGGAGAGAACCCTTCGTCTCTCCCTAACCAGCAGGAAGTCAGGGACTCAGAAACAGACTGTAAGGTGGAGCTGGATGAGCGGGGCTGGGACAGAGTTCCTGACCAGGCCTACCACCTGCTGGACCGGCTTCTGGACCTGAACCCTGGAACCAGGATCACGGCGGCTCAGGCCCTGCAGCACCCCCTCTTCAAAGACCTGTGAAAGACTTCCTGCTCTTTGGTTCAGGTTCCATGAACCAGATGATGCCAAGACAATAGTTATGCTTATAAAGCAGCAGCAGAAGAGTCAATCTGTCACCTTTTTATATTAAATTATTCTGCATCTTTGGAGAAACTACCTGACCAAGCTGATACATTTCAAACATCAAAGATGGAGTTCTCCAAATGTTTCATAGATTTTAATATAGCACCCTTTCAGGCAGGCTACTTATTAAAAGGCCTGGCCTATGTTACAAAGGACAATACTACTTAAAAGGGCTTTAAGCGTGCACTGTATAACCCAAATATAGTGCACGTGACAGGAGGAGGGTTGACTTGAGGCCTTATATTGAACGCATTATTGGCTTTTACAGTTGAAGGACCCTGATACCCTCTGTACTTTTTTACTTGGAAGACCAAAAAAGAACAATACGAAACGTAAGGAGTCTTAAGGTAGTTTGAGGAGGTGTCACTTAAATAGTTGTTTGTGTAAACTTAGCAAGAGGGAATTCTGTATGTTTACTATTGTCACTATATTACAGCAATATGAGATGACTGTTTCCAATGTAATAAATGGCTTTTAATTTAAAGGTGCATATAAGTTCCATCTGTATTTTATTAATTGAAGTATACATATTGCTGTATAAAAATGTTATTTATGACGCTGAGTGTATTGCTGCCTCACTCTAATTGGATTTTCTAATAAAGGGAAAGTCAAGGCAATTGGCTGCCATTTACAGTGTGTAATGTATATTGAGTGTACTGAAAGTTCAAATAATCATTGCAGTTACTCACACAGTTAATCAGACTTGTCACAGTTTTCAGGTTTTGCTTTTTCCTGAATTAATATCACAAGAAGTCCTAGAGGGAACTTCTTGAAATTTGGCACAAGTGTCAGCTCGGGTCCATTTTTGTTCTGCTTGAACATAATAAATCCTAGACTAATTAAGACAATATCTCAAATGTCTAGAACACGCACCGAACTGCAACTCTAATATAACCGTTAATTTTTGTCAACTAATAGCGATGTAGTTAAAGGTGGGGTATGTAATTTGGGAGAAACCAGCTCGAGTGCGCTAGAATTTGAAAATACACAACCGGTAAAAATCTGCCACTTCCAGCTGCTGCGTTCACACCGGACGCGATGCGATGTTACAGAGCCCCTCCTCCAACACACACGAACGCGCACATGACCAATGAGGGCACGAGATAAATTTGTTCACAGATGGAAGGCTGACAGGCAGGTAGGCCATCCAGTTATTTTAGCCGGGCCGGCTCAGATGATTGGTTGTGCTAATACAGCGCCACAGCTTCCAGATACATTTTTTCTATGTATTTTTTTGTCAAAGCATTTAAGATATTCATTGCTATCGGGATGTTAAGAGCATTCCATGGAATATAACAAAAAGTGTTTCTGAAATAAATGACATACCCCACCTTTAATCCTTTGGTTGGATTTCACACATTTCTTTACAAACTTAAAGGAGGGGTAGGTAAGTTTGAGAAACCGGCTCGAGATACACTTTTTGTCATATTCCATGGAATGCTCTTAATATCCTGATAGCAATGCATATTCTAAGTGCTTTGAAAAAAAATCCATAAAAATAATTCATCTGTGGAAGCCGTAATACTGTAAAAACTACGACCAATTATTTTAGCCGGGCCGGCTAAAATAACTGGTTGGCCGACCTGTCTGTCAGCCTTCAATCTCGTGCACACACACACACACACACTCGTGCAGTCATTGCGCGCCGTTATTGGGCGTGTTTCCCCGTGAGCTCCTCGGTCAGTCCTCCTGCAGCGGCTCAGTCCTCCTGCAGCGGGGCTGAGCTCACTCCGCTGCAGGAGGACGCGTTCACCATGGCAGAGTTTGTTTGAACATCGTCTACCGGTCGCAAAAGAAAAACTGTAATGGAGCAAATTATGAAGAAAAAGAAAGTGGAAATTAGGAGAAGTCAAACCAGAGTCAATATCGGAGTTGCTTTTCAACTATGGCGACTATTTACGGAGCACACCGAGCTGATATGTAACGTTACCGGCGCAGCCTGCTCTCAGCTAGACGTAACATTTGTAATACATTTTCACAAAACAAAAATGCTATCTTCAAAAATATAAGCACTGACAATAACTGTGTTATACATTTGTTTTACATTCATTATCATGATCTTGTGCGCGTTCATGTGTGTTGGAGGAGCTGCTCTGTAGGAAGGGGCGGATTCTTTTCGGTTTGTGTACTTTGGAATTTTTGTGCAGCCGAGGCGGTTTCTCAAACGTACCTACTGCTCCTTTAACTGACATTGTATGTGCAATTTTTCTGGATGCACATTTCAGATATGCAGCATTAACCAACCACAACTGAATTGTTCTTTGCCACAGAACAAACCACACTTCATAACAGAAACAGTGTACAAGAGTTTGAACATTTATTAAAGAAGCAATACAAATGTTCCATCATTTGAATCTTTGTATAAACACAATGCAACTTTTAAAGCACCTGCTGAAATACCAAAAGAAAAAGACATAAAACACTCAAAAATAATGTTTTACAGACTTCTGTTGCTTTTCCTAAACAGAATACATCAACTGAACATTGAAGGCTTTGTGTTGGCTCGTCCCTGAGACGATGAGGAACAAAACTCGTTGGCTCGGCTTAAAGATTTTCCTTCACCTCGGTGAGCTCCTCTATCCGCACCAACACACTCTCGATCATGTCGAAGGTGTGCAGGGCCGAGTGCAGAGCCTGGGGGAACACATTCAAATTCAATCAGTACATTTCTATCAGCACAGTATGAAAACAATCACGATTTGTATAAGAGAATCACTGACCTGGATCTGAGACTCTGAGGTCATGTTGGGCAGCTTCTCTTTGCCAACGGACACAGAAAGCATGGACTCCGCTGCGGAGACATAAACATGTATATTAAATACTTTATATTGGATGATAAATGTGAAACTGAATTAGGGCTCCCTCAAAAAAGCTAATGGGACTTTCCAAAGGATTTCTGAATACAGCAGGAAATAAGCTCTGTGGCAACCACATGTTTATGATACTTAGCTGTTCAGCAGGTTCATCTTCACATACTTACACCAGTTTATGATTTTTGAAGCGTAATTGCCAGAAGTAAAAGGCTAACGTTAGGCTATAAGCTAACTACATCACCACCGCTAAGCTAAAGGCGGCTAATGTTTGGCTTGTTGGGGTTTAGTAGTTTAATTAGCTACTTTTTAGCAACAGCTGTTCTTAAGACAAAGCTTCAGACATTCACCAGCGGGGTATTTACTGATCCATTGTCAAAAAGTTTAGGTTATAAAGTTGTACAGAACTCATTTTACGCATCTACCCACAAACCTTTTTTGAGACGAGGGAACCATAAGTGCCAACTAATTTCTGTTTTAAGGACTCATTCCTGCACCTCTCTATAGACATAAGTGTGTTGGTCTGACCTTTGACCTTGCCCCTCTTGGTCGCCAGGGTGTCGTGGAGCTCCCTCTCGTAGTGAGCTCTCGACATGTTTACTCCGACACGCAGCGGCTTCAGGAACGTATCTTCTATCTTATACAGCTCCGTCCAGATCCCCGTCTGCAAGAACAGCAGCGGAAACATACGATGAGTTGAATTCACTGATGCACCATGGGAATCAGAAACAAGAATGGATGTTTGTAAAATCATCCGACTAGCATTCACTCAGGTACAGCCCTCACCTGGTTCTCTGTCACTTTGTCTCTGATGACGAGGTAACGCAGCAGGTTCAGAGACTCCATGATTCTGTTTAAAACAACACAAACAATCAGGTTCACCCACTCACTTTCGTATGAACATAATCATGTAATAATGACAGGGTAGCACTACGACAGCATATAGAGGTCAAGGAAGGGTCCAAGTATTGGCCTGCATCAAGCAAAGAAAACAACTAAGGAGATTGCTGAAACTAATAACATCGGGTTAAGAACTCTCCAACGCATTATTAAAACCTTGAAGGATAGTGGTGAACCATCATCTTCGAGAAGAGAGGCGGATTAAGTGATGTATTGTACATTCACAACCCCTCCCCACGGCTGGCTACATAACAAACTGTTCACCTATAAGTGGCCCTGACACGGTGTTACATGTGACATAGTTGAGAGAGTCATCTGTTATCCTATACTTCAATTAGTGTCATTCTAACTAAACTTTCATATTTTATTCATTTGACAATGGGGACAAAAGTACATTTGAGTCTATGTAAAACTGATGTACTCATGCTTGGAAGCACACTAATGCTTGATAGAATAAATCATTGTTAACATTGGCTTTATCTATAAAAACATACTTTAGTGATTAATAAAGCAATACACAATAATCTCAAATCATACAGTCAGGAGAAAAAGCTCACTGACTATTTTCTTAATTGTGTAGTTGCTATGAACTCTCGCCCTAATGCATGCTGGGAAATGTTCCAATGAGTTGGGGCATATAAAATGGATGCAGTGTTGAGTGTGCTGACCTGTCCAGGTACTGCAGCAGGTCGGTCTCCGGCCCGTCGGGCAGAACCAGAACCTTCCTCAGCAGAGGCAGCAGCTGCGCCCCCTCAAACCACGAGTTACTGTTCCCCGGCTGAGGAAGGAAGGAAGGAAGGAAGGAGGGAAGGAAGGAAGGAAGGAAGGTTTGTATAAGACATTTTGAACTACAGCACACAACCATAATGTAGCTCTTAGTTCAGCATCAGACCTGCAGCGCAGCGTCGATCTGATTCTTGATGTTTTTGATGACGTAGCCTTCCACTCCTGAGTGACTGCTGGTTTTCAGCATGTACCTGAAACAAGAGTCAGAGTCAGTCTGCTGCAGGGTGGGACAGGAGGAGATGTTTATGGAAGACAAGTGGAACTTACTGGAAAAAGTTGTACTTGGCTTCAGTGTTGAGCTTATCGATGCTCAGCTGCAGCACCTTCAGACCTCTGGTTCTCTGTGGACACAGAAGGAAATATTAAAAGAATATCTATTATAGAAAAATCCTCTAGAGAATAATAGATACAAATGATGTGGGACCTCATTTAAAAGCTAAGCCATCGTTAAAGGGACATTTCAAATCAATGTGTTCCTCTTACCTACAGTGCTTCCTACTGTCTCTAGATTGTCTTACTTGCCTTACTCCCCCTCAAAGAAGAAACTAAATGGCACTCGGCATGTGGCGCTCAGAGCACCCAAAAGATATTTAGAAAAACGTAATAGCAATGTCTCTTTTCAGAAGTCTTGACCCAGTTACTGAAGATAATCTACAGAGCTTGTTGAGAACAGTTTGGTACTGTATGACTTTGTAGATGAAAGCATGCCACCCCCCCCAGAGGCTCTCCTGAGCTCACGGGAGCTAGCTGATGTACAGTCAGCAGAGGGGAACACCATGTACATTAACCTTTATCACAAAATAAATATTTGAAAAGAAAGCATGCGAGATTGGGGATGACTCTCCGAGTGCCCTTCTAGTTACATGTGAAATGGCATTTTGATTCACATTCACATGGAAAAGGCACATTTCACGTGTGAATTATAAACAATGGGCGAAAGGGTTAACAAAAGTGTACACCTCATCCCGGTGCAGATGCATGCTACTGTCATCCTGATGGTAAGGTCAACAAGAAGGTCGTTCCCTAAATGAAACCGCCCAAATCACAGTCTGTGGATTATCATTTCTAAAAATGCCATACAATCTCGATAGATGAAAAACATTACAGTTAGGAGGAGAAATATATGTTTTAGATTTTAGGGTGAGCTGTCCCTTTAAGTCCATTATCTATTGCATTATTGTTCAGAATCAGAATCAAGTTTATTGCCAGGTACGTTTACACATACAAGGAATTTGATGTGGTGGTGCAAACATAAACAATCTAAGAGAATAAGTTGCAATAGCAGGTACAAAATATAGGTCATAAAATAAGTATTTTTAAGAAACTATTTAGCATTAAAAAATAACAAAGACAAGTATTTACACTAAATTTAAATTTAAATATACAAAGAACCTTAAAAGCTTAAAAACTAAAACACATAGGACAATGAATATATGGCAAACTACAGTATATTATATTGAATTATATATATTACACCTAATGTAGCCTTTGCACACAATTGCTAAATCATCTGCTAATGCGAAGACTTACCAAATCATGCCTCGTACATAACGTCATCACCTTCACCAAGTTCTGGAAACAAACAGGGAAATCAATCAGTGAGCATCATAACGCTGTGAGGGTCCCAGCAGAGCAACAGCTGGTCCTGAATCACCTGAGGGACGGTGAGGAAGCTTCTGATCTCCAGCAGGTCTGCAGGCAGGCTGCCGTCCTCCACCCGCACCAGGCTCTTCTCATACAGCTCCTGAGATGGGGATCACACAGCATTTAGGTTAGACTGTGGAAGCTTAGTAATAAGAATGGATATCTTAAGATCCAGTTCTCTATAACAGCTGGACGAGTATCAGAACATTTTCATGCTTTTTTCTCCTGAAGCTACAAATCACCTGGGTTATATTTCAACAGTAACCACAATACAGATCTCGAGCATGTTGCAAAAAACAAACAAATAATCTTGAAATGTATGTTTCAGTTGAACTCACCAGTCCTTTCTGAATCCTGGACTCCTCAGTTCTGTCAATGAAAAAAAACTGTTATGAGGGGATCAGCTCATAAACACAGCACACACCAAACATTAACCGGAAGAAGTTTGCATTTCTGCAATAAATAGTGGTTATGCTGTGGAAGCACCCTAATTATTTTATCATGAATTTCATTAAGACTTTGTTTTTGATCAATCTCCTTCACATGGCTTTGTTTGGCGTGGTGTACATTTTTGACAAAGTACATCCTCATTTATGCTTTATACGTTGTTTTATGAAAGCCAACTATCATGCACACTGCCAGCGGTGCAGTAGAACTGAGCTAATGCTAATGCTAATGAAATGATATTGTGTCTGTGTGTACTCACCTGGACAACAGCAGGCAGACGTGCTCCATGTTACACCGGAGAGCAAACACAGGACTGTGAACACAGAGGGTCAGGAGGGTTAACTGTTATTTTGTTAAAGAGGGGGATATATCCAGTCTCTGATAGTGTTACGTTATTATGAGAGTGCTCTCATACTTGTTTGAATCTGGAATTGTATATAAATATATATATATATATATGTGTGTGTGTGTCCGCATCTGTAGCCTGTTATTGTCTCATTATACCGCACTGTGAATGAATCAAAGTAAACATAAGTGGTCATGAACACATCTGTCCATCAGACAGAGGGCTGCTGTGCCTCCTGTCATCATTAATGGACGTCTCTTTAAAGTGACCGCTCAGAGGAGGAGTTCTCATTTCTCTAACCGCCTGCTGCTTCCACTCCTCTCTCCTAGTACTAGGAGCAGGGGAGTGGGAATGGGAGTGAGGGGGCTGGGGGGTGTCCGGTGCCTTGCTCAAGGGCACCACGGCAGGGCAGGAGGTGAACTGGGACCTCTCCAAGTAGCAGTCCACACTCCATATTTAGGTCTGCTCGGGGACTTGAACCGGCGACCCTACGGCTCACAGTCCAAGCCCCTACTGTACCCGCGGGTACCCGACGGGTGACCCGCAAAAAAAGTGATTCGCGGGTGGTATTTTTTCAAACGCTTTTTTCCGGGTTCGTTTCTGGGTAAAACAAAGATGATGCGGGTCGGGTCGCGGGTGTTGCATAATAAATATATTCAAATAATAATAATTTAGTCTAATGTTTAAATCCTCAGACCTCTCCTCCGCGGGACCGCGCATAATCATAACCTCTGCAGCGCATCAATCTGCTGCTGAGCGCGCCACATTCGAAAAGGCTGAGGTGAAGGCGAAGCTCGGAGAATACAGCATTTTCAATAACTCTTCCTCAAGAGCCAACGTCTGGGAGGCTTTTGGTGTCATCCTAGATGGAGAAAAGAACCAACATCCCACGCTTTTTGAACCAAATATGCAACTGCGTGTGTTAATAATTGCATGTTTTCACTGCTCCTAGGATATGCGGGTTCGGGTCGGGTTGCGGAACTAATTGGCAATATGTGCGGGGCGGGTTCGGTATTGCACGTCGCAGGTGCGGGGCGGGAGCAGGTCTTGAAAATCAGACCCGTGCAGGACTCTGGCCCATGTACTGGGGCTCAGTCCCTGTGTGGAGGACCCAGGTTCAGATCCGGCCTGGGACCCTTTACACATGTCTCCCCTTTTAAAACTGTCACCCTGCATTCAAGGCTAATGTGGCCAACAACACTTAGATTATTAGTGTCTTGTTTAAGTGCAAACTGACCCAGGGCCAGTGATGGAGTCATAAATCAGAGTCAGCTGGGCCTCAGGTGAACGTTTTCCCAGGCAGAGCGTGGGAGTCGAGGAGGGGAATTCGAGAAATGAGGGCCTAGGTGTTGTCAGAGTTTGTTGTTGAAGCGTAGCTGGCTAAATATTTATCCGATTCTGACAATGTGGGTGCAACGCAATATTTCAGAACGAGCGAGACTTGGTTAGAAACAGACTGCATCAAGTTGAAAGCTAAAGCAAACCTTTTATTTCTCACAAATACAGATATTCTGTATATAATCTGTCTATCTGAGCCTGTCAGAGGCAAGGACCTATTTAAAGAACTGTTGTCACCATAAGACACTTGGACGTAAAAAACGGAAGATAAATGGGGTCCAGGTAAGTCCCCTTTCTATTAGGTGTTTAAGCTGTACAAATGACCGTCAGTGCTGTCCATTGCTCATATCTATCCACTTTGGAGGAAGCTCCTACAGTGCATCAGAGCCCTGACGCCTCTATGACAGCAGATCTCTGGTACCTGAAGACACTGGGGAAAGCGTCAGCCGCCAGGTGGTGGACGAACAGCAGGTGGGCCAGGCAGGCCAGAGACTCTTTGGGGTACCGCACCTCCTCCTCCAGGAAGCCCGGGACCTGCCTCCTCCTCAGCAGGGGCTGGAACACCAGGCTGGGGAGGGACTCGCCCACAGCACTCAGGCTGGTCTGTCACACACACACACACACAATTAACAAACCATCTGGCAGTGTCGACCAACCAAATGTGAGTCCTGTATCTACTGATCAACATGTCGCTGTGTCATTGGCAGGACACCTCACCCCAAACTGCTCCTGTGGGTATTGTCCACAGTCTCGATGTATTACATGTCTAATATATGTAATATGTGATGTAAGGCGCTTGGAGCACTTGTAAAAGTGCTCAAATAAATGCCATGAATTATTAGTATTATTAGTGTGTATATATATATATATATATATATATATACAGTATATATATATATTTCAAATGGATGGTTGTTTACAAATATTTGAATACAAATGAGTTTGAGTAGACAAAGAGGAGCTTGTCTGTTAAATACAAATAAAAAAAACATATGCTATAAAATAAGCCTCCAATCCAACAAAGTAAATAATTAGGTAGAACATACATTTAAAAATCATATACATCTAGAACATTGAAAATATCAATATTGTATCAGGGCAGACAGATTATAAAGTAAAGTTTCATTGCCTTATTGCTGTAGTAACTACCCCGATTAGCAGGACCCATCCCAACCTTCATACTCCAGTCACTGGTCAGCATGCGCTTTTCACACAATATTAGTGATTTCATTTCCGTACCAAAATGTCTGTGGCGAAGTCCCTGAGGGGGGACTCTGGCAGAGTGTCGGGGTCTTTGAGCTGCGCCTCCAGCAGAGTGTGACTCAGCGTCTTCATACAGCTGCAGACAGGAACACAGAGTCAACGTTCAGCATGCTGCAGATATTTAATAAGCAATCATCTAAAACGTCCCACTCACAACTTCAGCAGTTCTGTCCCCAGCTCGTCCTCCTTGTCCCGGCCCAGCTCCCCCCCCACCCTGTCTGTTCTCTGGAGGTTCTGCCTGGCCTCCTGGACAAAGGGCTTGACGAAGTCTGTGATATCATTGCAGCAGCGACACAGGGAGAACACGTCGTCCTCCTCCTGCTCCTTGGTGTGAGGCAGAGGCAGTTTGGCCAGCTGGTCCAGCACAGAGCACAGAGTCATGCCCAGAGACGAGGCCTTCCGGCTGCCCAGGCACAGCAGCACTGAGAGGGAGACACGGAGGAGAGGTGATGCATCTGTCTGAGTCCACAAGTACATTCAGAACATAGTTCTAGTACATCTGCAACAGAAAGTGGACTAATGCATCCTGGGAAAATGCATCGCCAAATATTTGGATTATTTATTACAACACGTTTTTCATGCAAAAATTGCAGTAAATGCAGTTTAACCAGTTAAGCCCCGAGTCTGTTCTCCAGGTCTCCGGCTCGACAATGACATTCCCAGAACATGACTTTTGATCAGAAACAGCAACAGATAAGACATTTCTCCCGTTTTTGCTCCATAAAGCTACGTGTTGTGATGCCTGTGTTTGCTTCCCATGTCGCGAGTTCTGATCGCTCAGTGATGATACTAATACCTCTAGAATCTGTGGAATCTCAGCTTGCTAGCTAATATCTTGTTTGTGCAGATCCGATAAGTAATAAAGTATTTATACCTAGAGTTCTGTGCTAAGTGCGTTAGCATTTTTTCGCTCAGGGCTAATTTCGATGCTTCTTGTGAGACTTTTGTTTTGTTTCGGTAAAAAGAGTTCGAATCGTCAGTTAGCTGAGTTTCTCCCCGTTAAGTGAGTGTGATACATTCATAGTTTATTAAATGTTAAGAAGCCAGTTTCACAGTTTCGTGAAAAAAAAGCTGCTTCTCTCTGCTCTGTATCACAATAAAGTGAATATCTTTGGATTTTGACAACATGTACTTGGAGTTTTATTTTTACATACATAAAAAAGATATATATAATTTACATTTTAAATGTTACTCTCCTTTTTTTCACTGGCAACTAACAAAGTAGTCCACAGTTTTGCTCGCCGGTTCCCATGTCCCCACAGAATGAGCTTTTCGGCCCCATAAGTAATCCATAACCCATAATGAATCATCTTCAGCAGCTGCCCTGACAGTACAGTTGTGTTACCTCTCTGCAGAGGCTTCAGCAGCAGGTGGAGGCTCTCTGCTATGGCCACGAGGTCCTCCTGCTCCAGCTGCTCCAGCAGGCCAATCAGAAGCTCTTTGGGTCTGCAGGTCTGAAAACAAAACAAACACTAGTCCATAGTGCAATTTTGATATAAATTCAATTATTTCTGCAGCCCTCTGTAACATTGTTTTAAAAGTGCTATATCAATGAAAATTGTACCTACTACGCATCTACACTGTGCTAGTTTGGATAGTGGATCTTATCAAATTATAACTTGTGTTTTATCCTATATATTTTATGAACAGACCTGTAGCAGGTGGTTGAAAATGGCTAGGCATTGAGAGAGCTTCTCGCTGTCTTTGTTCATCAGAACCTGGATCAGAGGAGGCAGCAGGTTCCAGCCCATACACCTCACTATCTCCTGCAGAGAGGGGGACAAGAGGAGTGTTAATGCAGTGTGCAACACACACACGTGAACAAGTCTAAGTGCTGGAACAGGGCTCAGCTTCAGTACCTGGTTCTTCTCATCCAGGACAATGCTGAGGACCTGGGCGCTGTCTCCCTCCTCGATGCAGGTCCTTCCAGAGATGGTGAATACGTCATGGTCCTCTGAGGTGTAGCTGTCATCAGGGAGGGCTTGCTGTATTAAAGAAAGACAGGTGAAGGATTAAAAAACAAACATGTAAAGAGTTTTATTGTAGGACATGATAATACATTCATTTTATATGGTCAAAATGCTTGTTTCCAACTGCTCAATTTGCTGCTTTTATTTGATTGTAGGGTGAATACATTTGAGGCAGGATGGGCAGTATAGCACTAATATATCAATATTGTGCCATAGGACGAGATATCATCTTAGATTTCTGATATTGTCCTATTGCATCGTTTCTTACCTGGTTTTTAAAAATACATTATAGTAGAGATGTCATTTTCTGAACTTACTAGACTGTATGTTTATTTGCCTTTACCAACCCATTACACCCACATAACTCATTATAATTCATCAAAAATGTCAGTGTATTTTTTGAAAGCACCACAGTCCACTCTACAATATAGATATTGAAGTTATCCATAGTCCATGCAAAATATGTAAATATTTCATTGGAGAACCCAGATATGAATAGTTGTAAAGTGTGTATGCATGTCAGGAGGTGGGTGTGGTGACTCACACATCTCTGGACCACATCACTGAGCTGCTCCAGAGCCATCCTCTCTGTCTTCAGGTTATCTTCACACAGAAACTCCTCCAACACAAACAGGATGCTTCCTGTCAAAAATAATGCACAACATATAATAATCAAGTATACATCTCTCCTAATCTAAGTGCATACTCCCACAGCTGCATGTGCAAACATTTTGATTGTGATTTGTTAAAGTCAGATAAACAACGTGCCTGCTGTAAACATAGAAGTCTAAAAGAGAATGAATGCTGCTGAATACATCTGAATTAGCCTAGCCTTAGGCATTACAACGTGTTATTGTGCTAGAATAGCTATACAAACACAGTTAAAACACCACTCCCTGTTTCCGAATATAAAAGTGAAAAACGGAACAAAATGAACAGAAATGTAGATTCCCACCTTAGCACACTACATGTCCAAACAGCCCGGTGACAATACCATGCTAACGCTACCGGATTCAAGTGCGAACGGCGGAAATGTCCGTTGGGCTTGCCGTAGAAGGAACTACGTCATATGTCAAAGTTCAAGCTGTAGCAAACAGGAACAACATGGAGACGGAGGAGAGGAGAAGGAGCGAAGGCTCTGCTAAAACTACTAAAAATGGTAGGTTTTCACTAAT
Organism: Gobionotothen gibberifrons; assembly: GCA_943591055.1. NCBI lineage: Eukaryota > Metazoa > Chordata > Actinopteri > Perciformes > Nototheniidae > Gobionotothen > Gobionotothen gibberifrons. The sequence continues at coordinate 10,344,294 of CALSBZ010046932.1, forward strand.
AATATGTTCTTACTTATCCATATCAGGCTTTCCGAATATGTGTGTATCCTGGCATGTGTCAGAAAGAGTTAAAATATGTATACAATGACTGGAACACAAGTTCAACTTTAGTGTTTTCATCAGTGGTGGAAAGTAACGGAGTACATGTACTCAAGCACTGTACTTAAGTACACAATTAGGGTACTTCGAATTTATTTGAGTATTTTCTATCCGTGCCACTTTATACTTCTACTGCACTATCATTCAAAGGGAAATCTTTTGATTTGACTTCACTACATTTATTTTGCAGCTTAAGTTACTAATCTAATGTTTACATACAAAAAACAATAATATAATATATATATATATATTGCACATTTTTTTTGTATTTTTAATGTAAAAACTTTTTTAAGTTCTAATCTAAAGCGTGAAAATGTTCTGCAGTTCATTTTCCTGATCATACTTATATACTTTGACTTAAGTTCTGATCTCAATTGAGTATTCTTACTTGTAATGGAGTGTGTTCTGTTTACAGTGTATTATTAGTACTTCTACCTAAGTAGAGGATCTGAACACTTTTTCAATCTCTGATTTGAATAATGTAATGGTGTTGCTGGCAGGGCGGACAGGCATCAGAACAATGGCTGCTGAAGAAGAAGCAAGAAGGTGAGAAATAACATATTTTCATTTGAAGTCCCTGTTTGGAGGATGCCAGATAGAGTTGAACTTAGTGTTCCTAGAGAGTGTACCTTCTCAGACACTTATCTTTAAGACTGTACTTTGATTGCTTTCTCTACCTCCACTAACCTCTGTTACAGCCAAAATGATAGTGAAACATGTCTTCAGTAAAAGCACTTCCTCTAACGTGTGAACTGTCCTCTGTCAGGAGAGAGTTGGTGAAGGACAAGTTAAGGCAGCAGTATGATCTGGAGAAGAGAGCCCTGAAGATAGTGGAGCGTCTCCTGGAGGACAACGTGGCGGAAGACTTCCTGGTTGACTGTGTAAGTATCAACTGAGTTCACTTTTGTACTAAATCAACAGAAACTCCAGCACACAGCTCAACCCTTAATATTCTAGCGTTAGTGAGACATCTACCGGACATGAGCTTCATCTCACTTCGGTTAAATGGATTCCTTGCGTCCCTCACTTGCGTCGTTTCCCTGTGACTAGTCCCTCCCACCAGGGAAGCATGGAGAGACACAAGGAAACCAAGAGAAGCAGGGAAATGAGTTTTAAGAGCAATGGGACATAGTTTCTTCCGGAGCGTCACGTGAAGCGACGTCCGTTTGTGATGACGCCGCACAGCTGATCTTCTGACAGCAGCCAGATCAGTGCATGTGCTGCATCGTCCAATCAGTGAGCGATACACAGTAAGGGGGCGGGGCGAGTGTCTGAGGATTTCACCGGAGGATGGCCTGGTAGTTCCTCGGTTATCGCTCCTCCGTTATCACTCCTCGATCCTCGATCCTCCGGCACAAATAAGGCCACTGGGACGGTACTCAAGATGGTGCAGACAACTCAACTTCCGGTGAGACCGAGACCGAGGAGCGAGGAAATGAAAAATAACCGAAGTGAGACGCACCCACTGCCCAAGCTTTGAACAGTATAGAGAGGCGAAGTCCCTCCCCTTCCGAGGGAGCTCATGGGACCCCGGAAGCGGAAAATTATACATTGAAGTCAATGGAGAGATAAAAGTTATCTTTTGATCCCGTTTGAATTGTGCCACGAATGACACATATGATGTTTGTCAATCTTAAACAATCATTTCCATGTAAAAAAAGTCACAGTTTGTCGAAAACTGTTGAAATATAAGACTGTGAAAAATACGCAACTAGAAAGACTACAAATCCCAGTCGTGTAAGTGATGTCACCATTGTTTTCCTCCACTAAGAGATCGCTAAGATCAGCGCCATATACACTGAACAAAAATATAAACGCAACACTTTTGTTTTTGCTCCCATTTTTCATGAGATGAACTCAAAGATCTAAAACATTTTCTATATACACAAAATAACCATTTCTCTCAAATATTGTTCACAAATCTGAAAAAATCTGTGAAAGTGAGCACTTGATAATAATAATTATAATCTATCCCACCTCACAGGTGTGGCATATCAAGATGCTGATTAGACAGCATGATTATTGCACAGGTGTGCCTTAGGCTGGCCACAATAAAAGGCCACTCTGAAACGTGCATTTTTGCTTTATTGGGGGGGTCTGGGGGGGTCCGAAAACCAGTCAGTATCTGGTGTGACCACTATTTGCCTCACGCAGTGCAACACATCTCCTTCGCATAGAGTTGATCAGGTTGTTGATTGTGGCCTGTGGAATGTTGGTCCACTCCTCTTCAATGGCTGTGCGAAGTGCGAACTGGTTTTCGGACCCCCCAGACCCCCCCCAATAAAGCAAAAATGCACGTTTCAGAGTGGCCTTTTATTGTGGCCAGCCTAAGGCACACCTGTGCAATAATCATGCTGTCTAATCAGCATCTTGATATGCCACACCTGTGAGGTGGGATGGATTATAATTATTATTATTAAGTGCTCACTATCACAGATTTTTTCAGATTTGTGAACAATATTTGAGAGAAATGGTTATTTTGTGTATATAGAAAATGTTTTAGATCTTTGTGTTCATCTCATGAAAAATGGGAGCAAAAACAAAAGTGTTGCGTTTATATTTTTGTTCAGTGTCGATATCATCTATCTATATGGCGCTGGCTAAAATAAGATAACTTTAACAAGATGCCTGTGTGCTTAGTACCAGTTTGTTATCATACCAGCAATGGGTCTTGCTCGTTCTTTCGCCTCCCATCTGATGAAAGGACCAGGAGTGGCTGGATCAAGTTAGCTACCTAGCTAGTAGCTAGCACGTTAGTTAGCATTACAGCCTTGCCATTTTTATTAGCCTTAACATTAAGTAACCCAACATGTTAAACAGTAAGAGTAGTAGTCATATTTCGTGAACCCTTTGAAGAGTACTGTCACAGCGGTGCGATCATTCTATAATACACCATTTAAGCCCGGGGGAGAAATGCTAACGCTAACGCTAGCATCGGCGATCGCCGATCTTTTCTACTTCACGCTATCTGCACAAATGTTTGACATTAAACATTAAAAAGACCAGGCAGTTCAGAGAGAATCAAAGGAAGGCAGGCAGGCAGCTTTGCATGACATTCTTCTGGACGTGTTTCATTGTGGTGATAGTGAGGGTAGTCAATCCTTTTGTTGACAAGACAGTAGTGACGGCCATCTTGGTGACGTGTGTTGTTCTGCGAGACCAGGGGCATGTACTACGAAGCTGGCTCAACCTAACCTGGATATGTTTGAGTTAGCCGGTTGGCCTAATTCAAAACATACGCGCTCTCGCTAAACGGTACTACGACGCGGGTTATCAAGTGGATCGCTCAAGCCAGCCGTGCCCTATCTAGTTAGGTGCGCGTTCACATGAAAGGGGTGGTATCTGGAGCATTCGACCAATCACAAACATGGAGAAGCGTACTGACAGCGCAGCGCGTCATACTTCCTGAATCAAAAGTAGTGGTGCACGATATTAGGAATTATGACGTCATCCCGATAAACCCGATAAAAGTATTAATAGCCCCGATAATATACAATATATTTTTTGGGTAAAAAAAAAGAAAAAAATACTGCGGTGTGGGTGGATTGGGATGAGGGGCGCTTGTTTTTCACTCGGCTCCTCCCGTTTTGCCAGTACTGTGGTATTAGTGGTTTAGGAAGAGGGGAGTTTTTCACAAATCCAGCGCTCCCTAACTCATGCCTGGCTGTGACGTAAATGGTGTGCAGCCGTGAAGCCAGGACAGTAAACAAACATGTCGTCGGTAGTATGGGACTATTTGAAAGTTTCAGAGTTAGATAGTTTGCTTGCTATTTGTATTAACAAATGCAATGCACACTCCTTCATACTCTGATCGATAACGATATACGGGACATAAGTTTCACCACGGACATATGGACCAGTGATGTTAGCCCCGTTAGCATGCTAGGTCTGACGGCGCAGTGGCTGGACAAAGACTACAAACATTGACTGATTGACTCAATTATATTTATTTGGGGAAATAAATATGGTCACTTTGAAGAGTCAAAACTGTTCTTGGCTTTGTTTTGTTCATAGTAGTAATGCTCATGTCATTTGCTCACTACTAGTCTTTTTTTTACCACCAGGTGTGCTAAAAATACAGGTACATTTAATATATATATATATATATATTATATTATTATCGGTATCGGTCTTGAGAAGCAGGAAGTTATCGGTATCAAAAGTCAACTATATAATTTGACAAATATGAATACGTTAAACTTTAAACATCCATGACTTAAACACTTTATCCAGGATAAAAGCAACATAGTTGCACCTGCAAGGTGAAAGCTCTGGTACAAGAAAAAGTGTTTGAATGCGTACATTAACAGGTTTATGATATGCCCCGTCTAAGACACGATCTGACTTTAATTACATTTGACTCGGCCTGTGCTAATATAACAAGGGTTACAATACATAACCCGGCGTTACTTCACAGTTTTACGACACATTTTTTTTTTTTTGACTTGGCAAAATTATCTTTTAAATTCACAAACATCATATGTGTAATTCGTGGCACAATTCAAATGGGATCGAAAGATAATCTTTCTCTCTCCATTGACTTCAATGTATAATTTTCCGCTTCCGGGGTCCCATGAGCTCCATTGGAAGGGGAGGGACTTCGCCTCTCTATTCCCTGCCATGTCATGTGATGTTTCTTCCTGACATCACCCTGCTCCTATGACTCTTATATCACTGCACATCCACTTGAATGTTGATCTTTTCATTTTCTTTTGACATGGATTTCCATCCGGATGAAATGGGCCTTTTCCTTTGTTGATTATGACATTTCTTCTGTCAAAAAACATCAACATTTTAAAATATGAACTATGATATCATTAAAAGTGAGGCTTAAACAATTGTGACATTAAAGATAATAGTGCATTGACATAACATTTTAAATGTAATCTCCTCTCAGCTTTGAGGTTTTCTTCCGATACACAGGGAAGTAGTTCATTTTTTTCTGATGAAATGCTATCCTTTAGTCAAAGACATTATTATGATACATTACACGACATGTCACTTGTAAGTCGCTTTTATCCAAAGCGACTCACATACTCAATACTGTGGGCAATCCCCACAGGAGCAATTTGGGGTGAACTGTCTCAGGGACACAACGACATGCTGACTGCAGTGGGGTTTGAACCCACTGCACCACACGCCTCCCACCATGATACATATGATACATGACTTGCAGCATATAGTTAGGGTTCGGATTGGGTACATGGTTCAAGCTCTCTACCAGGTTAACTACTGGGAAACAGTCATAAGAGATTACACTTGTGGGATTTATTTTGAATGTGTAGTAAGTTATCAACATTAGGATAAATCTGGCTAAAGACACATGTGAGCTATTAATGTCAAGGGGTTTTATAAATTGAAGTGAAATCTATATAAACATAGTATTGTTGTGTATAAGGGCTGGCAACCAAAAGATGAATTGACTTGTATGGACTCAGCAGGGATAACATTCAGAGACCCATACTGCTATATCATTCATTGTATTTTTGAATGATCACCTGGTGCCTGAATTGTTTTATTTATTTACATAAATAAAGACATTTCAACCATCAATCTGGTGAATGTTAATGCTCTAAAAATGCTAAAAGGAAACCTACGCCCTCGGTTAAGACTGATTTTGTGTTATGTATTATATTTCGTCAGTCTACTGTCATTTTCACTGTCAAATACTGATGTGTAATTGTTTAGCTCTCTCAGTGACAGGCATTCATTACAAATCAATATGTCTGAAGTGGTGAAAGCAGTGGACTTTCTCTGTTTTGTATTGTTTTAAATAGTCATATTTGTTTTTATTGTCTCCTTTCTTCACAGGCAAAGTTCATAACTCCTACTAATTACAAAGATGTCGTAGAGGAGAGGTTCATCGCTAAAATGTGTGCTTATCCAATATGTTCGATTAAACTGGGCAAGGTAAGAGCCTTTCACATCAGTCTTTACAATCCCACGAGCATTAAACGTCATTGTGTCTCGTGTTCCAAACTGACTCTGCTCATTTATAGATCCCAACTAAAAGGTATCAAATATCGACAAAGACCAATAAGGTGTATGACATCACAGAGCGCAAAGTAAGGGCTGCTTCATGGATTCAATATTCAAATATCCTAAACATTTATTTTGAAAGGAACTGTTAAGAAGCTGTTCTTTTTGCATCCCTCTCTTGTGATCAGTGTTATTGCAGTAACTTCTGCTACAAAGCCTCCAAAGAGTTTGAGCTACAGATATCCACTTCACCTCTGTGGCTCAGGCCGCATGAGACGTAAGTGTACTCTTCTATTCATTGATGATTCATTATAATAATCATCTTGTACATACTAAAACATCATTACTGTTTTTCATCACTGACAGTCCTCCAGAAATTAAATTGATGAAGAAAGGAGATGGGTATGTATTTTATTAAATATACTATAGAAACAACTACATTACATTACGTTACATGTCATTTGTTAGACGCTTTTATCCAAAGCGACTTACATACATGCAGTACTGTGGGCGATCCCCACAGGAGCACTCTGGGGTGAAGTGTCTCAGGGACACAACGACATGCTGACTGCAGTGGGATTCAAAGTCCAGCGCACTATACACCGAGCCACAGCCTCCCAACTAGACTGATATTACATATTTCTTAAGGTGTATAATCCCACATCTTTCAAACAATGTTTAGACCTAAACAATTCTGTCATTTTATTACTATTAATATATTATATGAAGTATTTGATTTGATTCAAGCTGAGCAGATGTTCGCAGTAGCCAAACAATGTCAAGAAAACATAGATTTTAGACTTCTTTATTCAGCCTTATTCAACGTACTAAACATCTGCACCTTAAATAAGAGCGAAACAAGCTCAGCAAACATTTCTCATTAGCTCGCAGACCCTCCACCCTATATCCACCAATTAGTGATCAAAAAGCACAGATTTCTTAAGTGAAACAGATGTTTTCATTGAATGAAGAACAAAATAATCCTTTCTGGGAGAAGCTGACTGAACTGAAAAACTCCCATGATGCTACGCTATTTCACAACACCACCAAACTCTGTGTTTTTAGATTGAGCGACCCATATTGACAAAAAAAGCAATATTGTGCATTTTTAGTTTTTACATGAAAATATTTGAAACATATCTCAATAGTTTAGAGCAGATTCGACTAACTAATAGACACATTTTGTTTCATTTTCTAAATGTAATATAAGTCTAATCATCCATTCTTACCCATGTCTGTCCAGCGGGAGTTCTGGTGAGGAGGTGAGGCTGAAGGTAGAGCGTCTGACAGAGGAAGACATTGAAAATGCTGCTCCCCCCGAGGAGCCCCTCAGCTCTGAGCAGGGTCCTGCAGACGGCCTCGCCCCCAGTGAGAGCAGCGACACCGAACAGGAGCAGGACTTTGTCTCCAGCGTGGTGTCCCAGAGGCAGGGACCCAGGGTGCACTGGGGCGACCTTCCTAAACGCACAGATGAAGACCACAAAGAAGATGAAGAGAAGGAGAGGAGAAAGAAACGGGAGGGGAAAATAAAACAGGAATCACGAGCAGAAGTTGAAACTGATGGTAAAACACAGCCGTCATCTTTCCGCACACCTCATGTGGAGCAGGCACCAGAGGAAGTAGCCAGTGTGGAAGAGGCTATAGCTAAGCTGAATTTATACAACTTATCTGACACTCACGCTGCTCCTCCACCTGTTCACTCAACAACAAAAGCACAACACACAAATCTGTTTGCTTCTCTACCTTGTGAAGACTCAAACAGCTCAACAGAAGGCAAACACGTCCCCTTTTCCACCCTGATCAACAGTAATCAGGACGATACAGCATCGAACATCCAGCCAGGCCTCAACATCACCCAGGTGGGGATGAGCAAGAGAGGTGCTGCCGGGCTTCGAGACCTCTTTAAAAACCACGCTGCTGCCCAACCCGACTCCATCAGGCTCAACCTGCTGGAGAGCATGAGGAGAACGCTAAAGGAGTGGGGCACCGAGGAGACGCTGAAGTTCCTGTACGGCGCTGACCACTCACACGGCGCATCTTTCCATGGTGTAAAAGAAGTAAAAGAGGATAAAGAGGAGGAGCTGGACGAAGACGACCTTGAGGATGAGGATGATGATGGGGGGCAGGAGAGACCATCTGCTGCAGCTCCAGACTACCAGGCGCTGAGGCAGGAGACCCAGCAGGCGGAGATCAGAGTCAGGGAGTTCTATAAAGGCAGCCGGACTCTACCTGAGAAGAAGGAGGAGCAGCAAGGAAACAAGGTGAGGGAAGGAGAGAGGAGGGGTGTTAATGAAGGGTGTTGTTGTGAGAGTCAGTGGCCACATGAAGGCACTGTATGAAACATCTTTGATACTGAAATCACTATGTAACACTTGCGCTTCTATTGGCTAGAGCAGGGGTTCCCAAACTTTTCAGCCCGCGACCCCCAAAATAACTGTGCCAGAGACTGGCGACCCCCCCGCCTTAGTGAATTGTCAACGGGGGGAGACATTCTACAGATGGCCAGTCCGCCCCTGATGTCTATGCACAAGTTATTATTAAAAATAGTAATACAACAGTGTTTCCCATGCATCGACATACAAACCCCACAGATCCTCAACGCAACCGGAGTGTCTCACTCATTAAGGCGAGACACGGCAGGCAAAAACACAGTTTTTCATATTTTGTTCTATTTTGATTCCATAACATGTTTTCTTTCAGGCTTTTGGAAGGAACATGTACAAAATATACATTTAGATGTTTATTTTACTATAGTTTGTCTATTTGCGTCTGTCGTTTTCTCCTAAATTCACCAAAAGTTAGCTTTCTAACGTAACATAAAGTACCGCGTACCGCTGTTTGCACCATGTAATCAGAGGTATCGTTGGAAAGCTCTGTCTCTCCTGCACAATCTCATCCGATCCAAATATGGTCATTTCCTTTGTATCAGCAACCAAACGTGAAAGTACAAAGGGGTCTTAAACCAAAAAACTAAATCTCATTGGCTGGTGTCAATTTCTGACAACGTGATTCGTTCAGATGCGTCAGGTGGTGTGCTAAAACACTTCTTGGTTTAGATTTAGCTGGAAATTTAAATCTCAAAATGGCAAAAGAACAGCGAAAAAAACGTTCACTTAGGACAGGGGTCGGCAACCAACAACACGGGAGAGGAAGACAGCTGACGATCTTCAGTCATAATTCAATGGGGTATGTCATTTATTTCAGAAACACTTTTTGTTATATTCCATGGAATGCTCTTAACGTCCCGATAGCAATGAATACATTAAATGCTTTGACAATAAATACATAAAAAATGTATCTGTGGAAGCCGTAGCGCTGTAAAAAGCACGACCAATCATCTGAGCCGGCCCGGCTAAAATAACTGGATGGCCTACCCGCCTGTCAGCCTTCCATCTGTGCACAAACTTATCTCGTGCCCTCATTGGTCATGTGCGCGTTCGTGTGTGTTGGAGGAGGGGCTCTGTAAGGAAGTCTGAAGGAAGTGGCAGATTTGTTCCGGTTGTGTATTTTCAAATTCTAGCGCACTCGAGCTGGTTTCTCCATTCTTACCTACCTTTAACTCTTTTTAGGGTGCAGCTATATGTTTTATTTATTTCAAAGTGGGCCCATTTTAATTATATATTTTTTCCTTCAAATGTGCAGAGGACTCCCCAAGTGCTGTGTTTAATTTATTTTAAAGTAGGCCTGTGTATTATTTTTAATTCTCCTTATAGGAGTTCTTTGTTTCTTGTTAGAGGTTAACAGTTTTATATAATGTAATAAATAGCCTAATAAATGCAAAAAAACTGTAGTTTTTGTCTGATATAACAATAAATACAACTTTATAAGCTATCAAGCTATGAAATATGTTTTGCAGCTCCAGAGAATTTTTTTTTGGAAAAATGAGCAAAATGGCTCTTTTTTGGTCAAAAAGGTTGCAGACCCCTGACTTAGGACTACAACAATTGTCACTTGCACGAAGCAAGGTTATACAAAAAACAAATGACCCCGAACACGAAATACCTTCACGGTGTGCGTTGAGGCGCAAGCTGTCATCCAAAGATCAGGAGGGTTTAGGTAGCGCCACACAGCTATATTTAAAGGTAGTTTTCTCAAAAATGATTTGTTTCTCCTACTCTGAGTGAGAAATGTCCACTTCAGTAGCACTTACATACACCAAACCTTCCAGTTATATTCCTATCAATATTATGAAGGTTTTTACAGAAGGGTTTGTTCATATATCATGCATAGCCTGAAACATGTTATACCTAAAAACACGGCGAAAATTGATATTTTAGGGCTGTTGACAGTATTTTCTGATTTATGGAGTTGTTATGACATTAGGGTCATGCAGAGTGAGATCGCTATCCCTTTTAAGAGAGGGGTGTGGCGCGTGCATGTGGGTGTGGGAGAGCGAGAGTGAGCGAGCGGGGTATATGTTTTCTGGAAGGGAAACGAGGCAGCAGAAAAAGCTTAGGTCTGTGATATATCTTGTGAAACAGAAGAACTAAATAAATGCAACGACCTCCCAAGAAGAGCTCGCCTCTCTCCAGTCATTTGACAAAGTGGGTTATTGAACCCGAAGCGTGTTGCTTCTGCCCTGGAAGACGACAGAGAGTCATCCCCCCCTGTCTCCTCGACTACGGTCTGGGAGCCGACAGGAAAGTTCAACAGAGTGATATAAAGAGATATCCAAAATCCCTTCTCTAAAAACTACAAAATGAAACGAGCATTTCGAACCTGACTTTATCCAATGTTCTGAATTGTGTTCCTGAAATGTATTAAAATATGCGCATATTTAATGAGGTTATGGCTCATTTGCATGGGGGGGGCGGTGCCCCTACAAATAGAATCAAATGATGTGGGGAAACACTGGATAATAATAATAAATAATAATGTTTTTAATATTTAGAATCATCTCCCACTTTGGGAACCCCTGGGCTAGAGAAGCAACATTCCAGTAATCTAATCTACTAGTGATGAATGCATGGATAACAGTTTTCAGACTTTTGGGGGTTGGAAATGGTCTGATTTGTTGTAATGTTCCTTAGAGGATGAAATCATTATCAATCCACTGATTTGACATGTCTATCTAAGCTGATGCCAGTAATCAGGTTTGTTATTAACTGATTCTTGCTTCCTGACAATCGCTCTCTCTCTCAGCAGGGGGAGGGGGAGGACGAGGACAACAGGTATCCCACTCTGCCGCTCGTCGACTCTCAGGCTCAGCACCTCATCCAGAAACGGATCGCAGTGGAGAAGCTCAGCAGCTGGTGTGTGTTTATAGGATTTTCTGAATCTTTTTAAGCTCTGTGCATTACAAAAGGAGGGATTGGGATTGGTTAGTCTGTTTTCTGTCGGTCAGCAGGATAACCTAAAAAACGACAGCCTGATTTGAATGAAACTTGGCAAAGGGTTTTAGTATGGCCGGGGAACCCATTAAATAATAAGAAGTGGATCCGGATCACAGGTCGAATCACTTTCAATGTTGTTATACAGCGATATTCATATGGTCTTATAAATAATATGTTACTGACTGGGGAAAATATCGGAATAAGAAATGATCAGGACCAGCTATCCGCGGTTGTTTAACGCTCACTTTTTAGCATCCATGTTGTTTCGACATAACAACTTAAAGCTCATTAGTTATCAAGTTGCTGGACTGTGGAAGTTTCATTCACTTTTACAGGACTATGTATTAGTTGTATAGATATGATGCAGAGTTTCTGTCTTTGTGCCTCATCTTTGTGTCTGTGCTGTGTTGCAGCCTCAGAAACATCGTTGGTTCTCTGCAGCTCACCATGAGTGACGTCTCCAGCGACCTCAACAACATGGTCAAGACCTTCAGGTCAGTGCAGCACACAGATACACCCAGCGAGCACCCAGGATCATCTTAGCATGCTGAAGAGGCCTGAAATCTGTCACAAACATGTATTTGTAACATCTCGAAAAAGGCATAAATATATTCACATTATGGAACAGTACAACAATCTGCATGCATCACAATGAACCCAAACTTTATAGAGGCCCCATTTGTAAAGTAGGCCTACACCACATCATCAGATGATATACTTCATTTGATATATGATTCATCTTAATTGAGACTGTGTTTATGATCCAAGTATTGCAACATTTGGCTTAATATAAATACATAACATATAAATACATATTCCCTTTTTGGTGTAAAGCCAGAGAACACTCATTTGTGTGCAAGTGTTATCTGTAAACCTTTGAAACAGTCTGCTAGCAGAAAACAAAGATGGCAATCAATCTCCCTGAGAGCACTGTAATATTCCTAGAGAAACCACAGCTTATAGAGAGGCGAAGTCACGCCCATCTACTTCCGCTCCATGGGACCTTATTTCGGAAAAATTATGCATTGAAGTCGATGGAGAGAGAAAGATTATCTTTCCATCCCGTTTGAATTGTGCCACGAATTACACATATGATGTTTGTCAATTTAAAAGATAATTTTGCAAGTCAAAAAAGTCACAGTTTGTCGTAAAACTGCTGAAATATAAGACTATGAAAAATACGCAACTAGAAAGACTACAAATCCCAGAATCCCGGTCCCGCATGCTGGCTCTTACGGAACCGACTAACTCCCCTTGTGTGTATGTACAGCTCTCAACATGCCCAGACTTGGAGTGATTTTCACCTCTTTTAATACTTTTCACCTCATTCTGAAAGAAAG
>CALSBZ010046932.1:10359864-10393288 GCA_943591055.1 Gobionotothen gibberifrons
ACACACACACACACACACACACACACACACACACACACACACACACACACAGCTCAGTTTGTATACGTCCTTGCTTTTTCAATTGCTCTGCCTGGGAAAACGTTCACCTGAGGCCCAGCTGACTCTGATTTATGACTCCATCACTGGCCCTGGGTCAGTTTGCAATTAAACAAGACACTAATATAAAGTGTTGTTTATTTTGGGCCACATTAGCCTTTATTGCAGAGTGACAGTTTTAAAAGGGGAGACATGTGTAAAGGGTCCCAGGCCGGATCTGAACCTGGGTCCTCCACACAGGGACTGAGCCCCGGCACATGGGCTATACATCTATAACTTCTAATCTAGGTTCAGCAGTGGCTCAGTCAGTAGGGGCTTGGACTGTGAGCCGTAGGGTCGCCGGTTCAAGTCCCCGACCAGACCTAAATATGGAGTGTGGACTGCTACTTGGAGAGGTCCCAGTTCACCTCCTCCCCTGCCGTGGTGCTCTTGAGCAAGGCACCGGACACCCCCCAGCCCCCTCATACAGGGCCACTTTTAGAAACATAGACACTTGTCTGATCTATGTACCACTTAATAACCTAAACTCATTACATCTGTGACGAGCCACGTGATGACTTGCTACCGTCACAAGTCTTAGTTATTTTATCCATTTTTAATAATCGTCCCTTTTGGAAACATTTACTCTCTTTGTCACATGTCCCGCTGGTTCTCTATGATTCAAGCTTCTCCGTCCTTCCATTCCTCCATCATGAATAATTTGGTGCCGCTCCATCTATCTGCTGCACGGCAGCTGTGGAGCTGGTCTGGCCTCTATTGTTGAGGCCGGCTGAATAATGGATGCCCCCCCTGCAACACTAGACCCCGGGCTGAACCCGAGATCAGGCAGCCTCCACACAGGTAGACAGGACAGGAGAGAGAAGGGGGGTGGGGTTAGAGAGGTGACGGAGGTCAGGTGGAAGGGTGCTAGCTGGATTTAGAGCTGGAGGTAAACACAAGAGGTTTCAGTGCTGATTTATTATCGTGGCACTTTTTCTGTTCAAATTTGACATTGCTGCAGGAATCATTACTCACTGATCAGATGCTGAAATACTTTATTCATCCCGTGGGAATGTAGGTACACCTACAGTAGCCAAAATGAATCATACTGTGACTATTTTATTAAAGATGTAATATGTATATGTTTTGCATTATATAGAGTAAAAACGACTAAATCTATATAAATGCTTTTGACACACCCTGTTTTTTTCCAAAAATGTGAAACTTTGAGAAAGCTGTAATTGTATTCAAATTTCCTGTGCTTACCTGAAGTCAGATCCCTTTTTGCGCATACATCAGCGGCATAAATTGGCTTTTCTAGAAGTTTAATTTAACAATACAATTTGTTTTTGGTATTTTCATTTATTTAATTTTTTTTGTGTAAGTATTATTTAAATGTTCTGGCTGCAGTTCCCCACTACCAGGTCACTGTGACATATACACTTGTTTCTGAACGTTCTCTTTTCATCAGCTGTGAGGAATCATGACACAGCTTACTGCAAACAGATGATCTGAAAGCTGGTTCCTCATGTTCCATGGAAAGGTGGAACCTGAGCATCCAGCTTACTAATGTAAACACCATGGTAAACACTGTGACATGTAAGCAGTGGGCAGAGTTGTACCTTTACCCACCTCAACCTCTGTTTTTATAAGATGTGATCTGTGTTTTACTCCGGATATATCCGTATGACTCCGTAAAGCAGATGTATTTTCGGACAGCGTTAGCCACTTTTAGCACTTGACATAGATTTCACTATTGGAGTGTGTCCTAAAGAATCGTATTCTTATTATGAATGTTCCTTTTTGTTGCAGAAAACTGATAACATGAGTGTTTTGTGTATCATGCTGTGTTGCAGGTTGTCGGGGGTTTCTCGGGTGGTGCAGGAGGCCCTGCTGACGGACGCATCAGAGGTGTACCTGAACACACTGATGGAGGAGCTCGCTCTGCAGAGGCAGGACCTGCTGGACCTAGTGCAGCTGTTTAAAGCCCCCGCACACTGACACACACACACACACACAACCAGACATGGACGTATTCATAACAAATACAGACTCAGGATCACCGACTGAATTATATAATTGTGGGTACATTTACTATCATGTTTGTTTCCATAAAATAAAACCTGGTGATAATGACTTTTGTTACAAAAGCATATTATTTGACCATATCTACTTACTTCTGATTTAGGCTACAGCCACCAGCAGCGTTACAAGCATATTTACTTGAGTACTGTACTTAAGTAAAGATGTGAGGTTCATTCTTGTCATGCCATTTTATTCTTCCACTCCACTATAATTCAGAGGGAAATATTTTCATCATCATATCAGTATGTAGTGTCTCTACTGGGACATGTCTCCATGCTTTAATGTTCAAAAAGCTCTTTCTTTGTCTCATACTGCCTGTGCTGCAGCACCTCTTTTCACCCTCTGTCTGAAACCAGAGCCCAGTCTGCTCTGATTGGTTAGCTGGCCGGCTCTGTTGTAATTGGTCAACCACTTAAAGATGTCCCGCCCCTTAGCCTATCACATACAATGTGTTGGAGCACTAGCCAATAGAAGTGTTGGCTAGTGTTAGAAGTGTTACATAGTGATGTCACTATGTTACAGAAGTAAACAAAGGGGTCCAATGGAGGCATTTCAGGTTGGTGGGCGGGGAGTGTGTGGGAGAGAAACTCCCTCTGGAGGGAACACAGGGATTTAGCATTTTCAGACCATTTACATGCACTAAAACCTATAGAACACACTAGGGAAACCCCCAAAAGCTAAATAGGGCCTCTTTAATTTTTCTAAACTAAAACTAAAGTAAATGACAATGAATCACTGGACTGAAAATAAATAGTTTAGTGGTTGCTGCTTCTCACATTTCAATCTACTTTTTTGTTTTGTTTTTACGGTGAAATCTGATCATTTTTGACAGCATTCACTTTAATTATTTATTTTTTACAACCCAAACAATCAATAGAAGAGAAGAATTTGCAAATAAACGTATCATTTAAAAAAGCATTAGGAAGTTTAAAATGTGCTATTTGCTAACAATAGCAGTACAGTACCATCCTGCTTTTTATATTGATACATTTTTATTAACCAAAGAATATAATAGAAAAGGTCACAGGGGCCTTTCGTGCATTTTAGTTTCAGTACACTTTTATGATCACTTGCATACCTATACTAGGATAAAGGATCTGATTACCCCCCCCCCCCCCCCAGCCCTGCTGCTCTGCAGGCTGTTTTACTGTTGATTCTGTGCCGCAGCATTACCGTACTGCATGTCTACAATCTGTGGTGCAATGTGTGCAAATCACATCCTTGAAGTTTTAGAGCTCTGGATGTTTAACCTCTGCAGAGCCAAATAAATCACACCCAGCTTTCCCCCTGAAAACACCATATGGACATTCTGCTTATTGAGCCTGCTGTAATAAAAGTTTCTCAGACTTCCTTCACGTGGAGCTTTATGACACTAATGACATTTGTTATATGGGTATGTTAACAATGTGTGTCTGAAGATATTTGGTTTGGAGCAGGTGCGCAGGCAGCAAAACGTTTTTCTATTCGACAGAGGAGATATAACTTTGTGCTGTCGTGCCGATTGGGCACGTGATTGATGGCCTGCTTAGATTAACATTAAGCTTCTCGTTTTTTACAACGTTCCTACAATCTGTAGATCGGGGAAAGGAGGATTACAACCATTATTTAAAGATATCTACATGATGTACACTGAAGAAGTTGAAACATTGTCTTAATTTAAATGTGCTATGTCAACAGATTACACATAACTGTATTAGGTTTGTACAATAAGTGTAATCTGTTGACATAATAAATGTAAATTAACGTTTCATTTTTTTCAGTGTGGGATATTGTCTTATAATTTGAAAACATGATAAATGTAGAAAGGCTTTTTGATTCCTATATTTTAAAATAAAACTGAGCTCGAAACATGTATGATTAATTCCTGGCATATCGGTTAAATAAAATGTGATCATTTTTGTTGTTGAAACTATTAACAAAAAGAGCATTCTCCTCTTGAAACAATTTGTACAGCCTAAAATGTTACATTACATTTGAATTCAAATGTAAAAGCTCACTTGATAAATAAACGTTTATTTCCATGAAATCAACAAGAATATCTCAGGCTAAATAATTAACTACATTCAACATTATACAGGCCAATGCAACAAACAATAGAATAACAATAAAACAAGACCATATAAATAGTCAGAGTTCAGTAAGTGCTGAAGCATGCAGCCTGCTCATTTGAGTCCGTGCTGCGTCTCCTTGTGCCTCCGCAGGTCCACCTTCCTCTGGAAACCCTTCCCGCACAGGTCGCAGCCGAACGGCTTGAAGCCTGTGTGCTTCCTGCTGTGGGTGATGAGGTTGGAGCTCTGACTGAAGGCCTTCCCGCACACCTGACACTTGTGCGGCTTCTCACCTGCAGCACAAACGAGATCACACAATTAGAAATTGTCCACAAAGAGGCATTTTACGCGTTTTAGCACGAAGAGCCATTTAACACTTTTTTTGTGCATTTATTTTGCTCTTGCGGTGTTTACCTGTGTGGATGAATGTGTGTTTCTTCATGTCTGACTTTTGGTGGAACCTCTTTCCGCAGTACTGGCACGGATAAGGCCGCGTGTCAGAGTGGATGAGCAGGTGCGTGGACAGCGTGGAGGAGCGCTTGAAGCTTTTCCCGCAGATTTTACAGCTGAAGCTCCTCTCCTGTAAAAATAAAAATGCAACATGTCATTGTAGAAGGCTTTAAATACATAATATTTAAATGCAGAAAAACAGTAAAAACCGCTAATGTGTGCGGTTGTGTTGCAATCTGGGCCCTTTACGCACGGGGTGTGGGCCTTAAAGTTATATCTCCAGTGAGAGGCCTACCTGAGAGTGAACCGCCCTGTGCTGATCCAGGCTCACTGCGTGTCCGAAGGTTTTCCCGCAGATCCCGCACTCAAACGGCCGCGTGCCGCTGTGTGACCGCCGCACGTGCACCTCTAACCCGTGGGGCGTGGAGAACGACTTTGGAAGAATAAGGTGATTTTTACTTCGACATTAAACTTAAAAACTGCCGAATGTATTCTGACCACACACTTGTTATGTGTGGAATGACATCTTTATTACATTTTAATATACATTTGGCACAATGATAACCAATAAAACACGACTAAAATTATTTTTAACATATCAACAATCTCAATAAATATTAAAATAATATGACTGATGTGGTTTCGGGCCTACCTTGCAGCATTTTATGCATTTAAAGGATCCACTGGAATCGATGTTAGAGCAGACAAAATCATTTTCAGACTTGATTTCCGCGACGCGAGGTTTCTGCTTTACATCCAGCTCGTCCCCGTCCCGCATCCTGCACATCTGGTGGGCCGTTGAAGAAAAGTCCTGATAGCATTCGGACACCGGGCTCCGCTGTGCGTAAAGAGGCTCTGCGCCGCTGTCCTCTGCACCGTAGAGGCCACCCGGTGAGTGAAGCTCTCTATGGCGATGATATGGCCCCTGGACCAGATGCCTCAGCTCCGAGCCCGAGTACGCCGTCCAGGAGTAAGGAAAGACAGGGGAGTCGAAGGGGTTCCCGTCCTCAGCTGGAGTGCAGCATTTATCTGAATCTGGAGAATAATTTGGATTTAATGTGAGTGGACAATCTTATTGATTTGAGATCATGTGAAGCTCAAGCAGTGTCTTAGTATTGGATCATTTTCAAATGCATTTGGCCTCATTGGAAATGGATAGGGGACATGCGTATTAGTAACTTCAGACAACAACAACAATGAAACCCTCAGGTCTCCGCGTCAAATAACGTTGCACATTATCAACAACACTTTTGTGGGCAAAGAGTCTAAGGATGACTGAAATATTTAACAATGTATTTATAAGTTATGATTTATCAAATGTTTTTATCTTGGTTCTCCTTTATGATCATCCAAAATTACCAGGATATGCGGTGCTGAACATTTTCAAAAGATTGTACCCTCATAACGCGGATATGGATTCATGACAACAAAAATGTCATTGTATGTAAACTATCTTGTCTAAAAGCAATGCCACCCTCACAAGTCAAAATAGGACAAACACAAACACATCTGAAAGACACCATATGTACAGACCTGGTGAGGAGGACGGGGACGGGGGACGCCAGTAATCACAGTCGGAGGATCGGTCACACACACTGCCTCCGCAGCTCAGCGGGGAGCTGGAGGACAGCGACCCCGGGGACAGCAGCCTGGCCCCGGCGGGCAGCCTGTCTGCGCCGCCGCTCACATCCTCCTGCGGCTCCAAGCTCGACTCAAACTCCGCCTGAGATTTGGTTTCTAGTGACAACAGAGGAGAGCAATGAAACTTAATAAAGGTTTGAAATTAAATGAATGCTATATTAATGAGGAAAACATATGGATACATTCCACGGATCGCTCTTTCTGGCGTTATTCAATCATTTCTGTGCGTAATTACGCACAAGTGAACCTACCTGCGCACACGTGTGCCAGAATCGTATCCAGCCTGTTGTAGTCATCATCCAGGTACCGAGGCTGGTGGTAGCTGTGGGCCCGTTTACTCTTCACCAGGAAAGACCTCGGCATGTTTACTCTCCTTCAGTGTTTGGTCTGCTGCGGCTCTGAAAATCCTCCACTTCACTTCACCCTCTCCACGCTGCTCTGACTTTATCTCTGGACAGATTGCAACACTATTGGTTGACAGGCGAGACTCCGTTGGGATTTTTGGCCAGCTATTACGCATGCGCAGAGAGGCTGTATCGTTTACCAGGTGTCGCAGGGCAGGTGGCCAAAAGCGCGACCACCGCCCCCCGAAGGGTCCCTGTAGAGATGGGAACCAAGAGGACTTGTTGTAAATCTTTAATCTAATCTGACGAAGGCTGAATCGTAAAAGGAACTTTAGAGATGTTTTATTATAGACTAAAACCAAACCTGGTTAATGTAATTAATAGTAATAGTGTGATTAAATTAAAGGATAATCATTTAATGTATTATTATTATTATATTATTATTACAATGTAGAGTGTTTGTAAAAGGGAAAACCTATTCTTTTTAAACGACATTTCTTTACACCCAGAAATATGTTTTTCTATAGCCTAATTGTCCGATTGGTGTCCACAGTTGTAGAAAGTTATTTTCTAAAACTCAAGAAATTATTGTTTTTGAATTCAGTCACATATTTATATAGGCTAGCATTTTGACGGTAAATCGTTTTCAGCGACCCAAAAACAGCAAACAAAAGTATCAAATAAGCAAAAAGATAAATGAAAAAACCCAATAATAATACAATAATTAATAACTCCACCGTTTCTTCAAATAGGTTTTCCTGCATGGAAAAAGTGATTTTTTTCCCCCCATTGTAAATATTGCGTGTATTATGTCAGTTGAAATTCATTTGATTTGAAACCGAGATTAAATGTGCTCGTTGGAATGTATTTTGAAAGCCAACTTGACAATACAACTTGGTAATTTAGTCTCATCAAGCCAGACCATTGCAACACGTGCCGGTAACTATATCATTTGAGTGTTTTAGACCTTTAAACCTGTGGATCTGTGCGGGTAGAGAGGCTGTGATGGATAATGACCTGCTTGTTTGGCTGTTTGTAAAGTGATCCTGTTAAAGAGACGCGCGCGGGCGCTCCGCACACCAGCCTGCTGCTGGGGAGCCGGGTGTCCCTTTACAGACACACTGCTTCAGCCTGATTGTTTTACATCATTAAAACCCCCTCCCTTATACTCAGGCGCAAAGGCTGTCCACTGAAAGAAATGCAGGACTGGATACTTTAGTGTCAAGTGGAATATTGAGAACAAGATAATCTGAATCAACATAGAGTTTTCCAATCTGTCACAAATCATAGCGAAGATTTGGGCTGTGTTCAAGGTCAAAGCAAAGCGACAGGCTATCGATTTTTCTCCCATGTGGGAACAGGGTTTGTTTGGTGCAGCTGCAACAAGTGGCAGAGCTGCAAGCAGATAGCCGAGCCATAACGCTGAACACATGTCCCATACTCACTGTCTCCCAGCTCTGAGGACACTCAGAGCTCGGAACTCTGTCCACACAGACTGTCTAAATATCTGCACAGGCTGCAGAGACACGCCACACACACACACACACACACACACACACACACACACACACACACACACACACACACACACACACACACACACACAAACACACGCGCGCACGCACACATGCACGCACGCACTTTCTCCTCCCTCCCCCCTCCCTCAGACATTAATTGTCATGTTATTCAGCCATGACATTCAAACACTGATTCATGTTTTTGAATCAGCCCACTGGTTCTGTTATCTTTGGACATTTGCATTCTAAAAATAAATCACTTGATGCTTTTAAAACCTTTTTTCTTTCATTATTACAAGCTAGATTTTTCAATATGACTATGTGGACTTCTAAATAAAAATTATGGATTTATTTTTCTGATAGCTCACTCACACAATCATGCCAGCACTTAACTTTCATGAGAAAGCTTTATGAAATGTTTCACTGGCCAAAAAGGGTAAAAAATAAAAGAGAAATCACTCCATAAAGTTTGACATTACTGGGATTTTGAAGAATAATTCTTAGGTTTAATTAGCAGATAGCAATCTTAAAGCTAAAGTCAAATTATCTCTACAATAAATGCCACATTTTATCCTAGATATCCCTTCTCATTTTAAATATTATAACAGGTTACAAATCCAGCTGCTGATTGACAGCATTCTGATTCAATTCAATCGTAAGCAGTGAGTTAGAGAAGGACAGTGTTTTTGACAGGTTTAAACTCAGAGTTACACACTGACTCAGAACAGGAAACCCAACGCAGAGTCGAGAAGACGCTATCAGTGTTGCCACAGCCTCTTGTGTCTGTATCCCCCCCCCCCCCACCTCTTCCCCCGCAGGCCTTGATTCTCGCTCTTTCAGTTTTACAGCAAGTATGTGATTGAAATAGAAGCCCAATCGCAGTGATCACAGACAGAGGGAAGAAGGAGGGGGGGTTCTTGTGTTTTTGCTTTGCTTTTCGCAGCAGCTCTTCTACCTTGTCAAAGTAGCGGATCACCACCGGGGTGTTAAATAAAGACTTTTTGTGCTGTTGAGCCATTAAGGTTATTTTGTCAAGTTCAACTTTGGGCCCCTCTCTGCACCCGCACGAGGATAGAGAGAGACTGTGGGGACTCCTCGTAGTTTTTAATATACCCGAGGCCGCAGCATTTATACCGCATGTGTGTGAATGTTGACAAGAGGAGCAGAGTTCGCCCAGCCTGTCAAAAGAAAACGCTGTCTTGATTTTGACCCTAATTTGTTTAAAAGGTGCACAGTTAAGATGTGAATTTAAAACACGCAAAAAATCAACATTAGGAACAGAATTTGAAGAGGTTACAGTTTTGACATAATGTTGAAACTGTCTTGGTATTGTGTTTTAGAGATATCTTCTGAAATTAGCATGCTAAGCAGTTAGCCCTGGCCTGTCTGATAATAGCACTTATACCCTGCCAGTCTGCCCTCAGTTCAACAAAAGATGAAGAAGTAGAGAAGAAGTAGGGCCCGTGGATGCGAAAACAAAAATGCGACTCGCTCACATGCCTTTTTTTTCCCGCCGTCGGGAGGCTGTTCACCTGAAGTAGGACCTTCAGTTAGCCGTTAGCTCGAATGCAGCAAGAGCAAACCCAGCACCGGGGGCCTGATTCAGGGGGACCGTTTGGACTCACTGTCAGATGAGTCAACTTTCTAATGTTAGCTCCAGTGCCCTTTATCATTTTCTTATTTATAAGATAGAACATTCGTAAATGTAAAGACACTCCCACTGAACGGGCTAAGTGTCCTGGAGCTGCCAAGTGCCGCAAGTGTTGCAGGTCAACATTGCTCCTATAAAATGACATTAGCTAACAAAAATGGCTATATGTGACAGTAAGGGATAATGAAACAGGCTCAAAAGTAAAGAAAGTGGCTCACTGGCTTCTGTTGCAGAACAGACAAAAGTTTGCTAACAGTTGCTAACATTAGCCTTCCTAAAGTACTGGTCATAATATACCATAACACTGTAGCAGGAAAAGTTATTGGTGTGTTTTAGTATCATGTACGATTGTTATTTCGTCTAACTTAATTTTTGAACATGGACACAAACAACATAATGGAGTACTTAAGGGAGAAAAGCAACACAGTATGTTTGGAAGACATAACATATCTGAGTTGAGTTGATTTATAAAACTGTTGCACAGATTGATTCTATTTTTACTTGTACTCTTTTTAGTTGCATAATTGTGTTATTTCTTCTTTTTAAATTGTCTCACTTCAAGTCAGACTGCTGACAAGTGAAACTTTAACAGATTTGGTTTTCATATGGACGAAAATAGAAACAAGTGTGTAAAGATTCATCCTGCCACGTTTGTGCAGTTTATACTCCAGGATATTCAGACTGAAGAGCAATAATATATCAAACCAGTGATCATTTTTGTCTCATAGTATTCTACATGCAATGTATTCATGCCATGATAGCTTATTGTGGCTAAACTGACTTTCCCAGGCTCTGAGTGTGAGCGTTAACCTCTGAACCTCCCCTCTGCTGTGGCGTCTCAATGAAAACCACATCATGCTATCTCATCCCCTCACAGGTTCCTCTGGCTCCAGAACCCTAACCACAGTGTGACAACCCCGGCCCTCCCTCTGTTTTCTTATAAACCATCTCCGTCCCTTTCCCTCCAGCTACAATCTGATTTTAGTCCTTTTTCCTTAGGTTCAACTGCAGGCAGCCCCCCTCTGCTGCCGGTGGCCGTCTGAATCTCATCGAGCTCTGCGCCCCAACTGCAGCCACCAGATAGGGACAGAGTGTGAACACAATGAATGATTTACTGGACGCTGCTGACCGCAAGACAGTTCTTGTTTCACACAGTAGCTCCACAAACGTCTTGTTTACCTCGCCTACACTCACTTTGAATCTTTAGGTCCAACAGAAGTCTTGTGTTCATTGATTTTGTTGTGTCAATTCACCTGAATTATTCTGATTCAACACTTACATCCTATAACCTCAGCAAGGCTAGGCAACAACAAAACCTTGAGAGTGGCAAACCCCGGAGAAATCCTCATGCTGCACTGAACGGATGCTTGGATTTGTGCTGTAGACACTCCACAAATCACCTCCCTCATCCATCACTGCGATCAGCGGCTCCACTTGTTTGCAAACAGCTCGTTTCTGGTTGTAAATGTATTTCCTAAATACTGAGCATTTCATCAGGGGACGTCGGTGTGTGGATGTGAAGAAACCTGTTCCGTGCTTCCTGGTCATTGTGTCTCTGTGCACGACTGGGGGGTGATGCGGCTGTTTGAAAGGTCAAAGTTCAACAGGCACAGTCAAGCCTGAATAAGCCTGCAGTTCATGTGTGAGTTTGCATTGAGGTGTTGTTTATGTTCTTAATAACTGTGTAGCGTTGACACTGCTTTCAACTCGAGATATGTACCTAATCTTGGCTTTCAGATAGAAACATTTCCTCCACTGTTCCTGAATTTCTTAAAAAGGCAAGCTACTTTGAGATGATGCTGTCGCTTTTGGCGGTTTGAGAAAAATGGCAAGGCTTTCACACACAAACTTCATCTGTTCCCCATCTCTGCTGTTCCTGGAATATTCTGTCTGGTGTTAAAGTTAGCAGAACTCAGTTTCAGCAGAACTGATTTGTATTTTGCTAAAAATGACTTATCTGTGTGTTCCACTATACAGGCAGTGGTGTGATAAGTAAGTATATTAACTTAAGTATGTACAAATTTGTACTTTAATTAAGTATTTCCATTTCATGCTACTTAAAGGGGCCTTATTCTGCCCATTTTCAGGTTCATATTGGTATTTTTGTGACTCTACCCTGACATGTCTCCATGCTTTAATGTTCAAAAAGGTCTTTATTTGTCTCATACTGCCTGTGCTGCAGAACCTCTCGAGAGCCCATCTGCTCTGATTGGTTAGCTCATGGTTACTTGCTACCTTTTTTAAATGAATAAAAAAGATGATATGTGTACATGATACAATGCTGTTCTGTCCTACTAATATAGCCTTCTTAAATTGGCTCAACATTGGCAAACCTAAAAACAGAATCAACAATACTTCAATAACCCCACAGGGAAACTGGTTTTCGTGAAGTCAATCAAATTAAATATATTACATAAACATACAAAGGTGCACATTTGCAATAAAAGATCAAATAAGATATATAAACATAAATTATAGTTATACTGCATGTCCAATAAAGTAAAATGCTCTTACAGGTATTTTTATAAGGGATAAAAACAGAATAACATAATATAATAGTTTGAAGAGACACATTTTGCATTATGGGTATTTTTTACTAATTTAAGTACATTTCGCTTACTTATCTGTTCTTACACTTGGGGTAACATTTTCAGTTCAGGACTTTCACATACCTTAGTATTGTAGCACATACTGCTGAAAAACAAGTGGCAGGTCAATAGCCGCGTTCACACCGAGTACTTTTCACCCGTACTTTTCGCGTTTAGTTCCGTTAGTACCCCTGATGTTGCGTTCACACCAAAAAAATAACTAAGTGCCGGGAACTTTTCCCCATTTTTCTGTGGAAAAAAAGTACCCCAGTTCTGATTGGCTGGGCGATTGCAAACCACGCCCCGTAAAAGTCTGAAATGTTTTGTAGAGCCGCCATTTTATTATCCTCGCATTAGCATTATTAGCATTAGCATTAGCCCTGCGCAGAAACGCAGAGAGACTAACTTATGACAACACAAAATAAAACATGGGAGCGGTGGAGATGAGGAGGTGTCGGCGTTCTGGCCGTTTACTCGGAAGGGAGTCCCAGCAGCTTCTACTGAAGCCAGTCCCCAACTCCGGGGCCTGCCAGTAAACCCAAAGCAGAAGAAGAAGAAGTGACGTCCCCCAGGGACTTATTTCCGGTGTGAACGCTATCTGTATTTAGTGCCCTGGGGTATTAAGTGCTGCGGCACTAAGTGCAGGGAACTAAGTACAGCAAAGTACTCGGTGTGAACGCGGCTAATAGAGGTAGGCTACATGCATGTTGCAGGTGTAATCACACTCATGTAAACGGCAATTCTGACTCCTACAATGTCTTGAGAAATAAAAGCATTCAGAAGTGAGAAAAAGAGGCAGGGAAGTGTTTTGCCTGTCAACAAAGCGCCTTGTTCTTATCTGTGGCGTGCCTGTTAACACATTTTTGATGTGTGACTTTCTGCAAGTCATTTCTAGTCCAACCTCAAAGCCGACTTCTTTCGATTCTATTTTGTGACTTTTAGGAGAAAAACATGTATTAGCAGCTGATAAGAAAATCTGTGGTAGATCTCCTTGTCAATATCACATCTTAACGAGAGGCAGCGAGCGGCATATCAAAATGTAGCATGGCAAAGTCAAGCTCAAAATAAGCTCAGGAAATGACCATTTTACGTGTTATTATGTGCTAGCAGTGTTACCCCCTCCACCCACCACACCCTCCTCCCCCAGTGGGAACCTTCATCACCGCGGAGCGCGGCTGCATGACTGGACAGTTGCTTCTCATTATTGTGAAATCAGTTCTGCAGAAACAGAGCTTGATCGGCTGCAACAAAGCTGTCCACATAGTGACTTTGACTTTTCTTATCTAACACTGAGAACATCTGCGCCGAGAGTGACTGTGAGGGATATTATCTATCTGTGCTCTAACGGAAAAGCAGAAGACCCTGGTTCCGTTTTTTAAGAAGGCTAGTTGTTGATTGAGCTCACAGATAGACACTGAACTGGTTTGGTTTTTGACACTACTGGTAAATGATTTTTCTCCATACAACAAAATGTGTCAAATGTAAAGTTGACCATTATAGAGCCGATGAATGGGAGTCGGAGGCGGTGTGTTCAGTATGGAACTCCACACTTTATTATCAAGAAACATTCAGACCAGGTAAGACAGCTTGCTACTGCATGTGAAGCTAGCATGAATGAACCAAACTTCCGGTACCCACTCTAACGGGTCCTTGTTGCAACAATATCCTGAAGGTGAATTATGTCCAATAATGTGTCACCACACAAGCCCCCCCAGAATTCACATATAAACAAAATCAGCGTGGCGGGGAGGAACGACACACCAACCCACACGACTCCTGAGCACGGCAGTCGGAAAAGCGACTTCCGCCTGTGCGGCCCCCAGAAGAGGAGGGACCGGAACAACAGGTCTTAAATCCATGACAGGGGTCAAAGCCGGGGGGCGGCCCCGTCGCGGAGGTCGAGCCAGCACCACCGGCTGGTCCAAGTCCAGGTGAGCAGCCTTCACCCGGTCCACCGAGACGTGCTCGGCCTTGCCACCCAGGTCGACCACCAGGTGCTTGTCCCCGTGCTCCAAAACCCGGAAAGGCCCATCGTAAGGGGGCTGCAGGGGGCCTCTGTGCGCGTCGTGCCGGATGAACACGTGCCCCGCCGAGCGGAGCTCCGCGGGAACCCGGCACACCGAGTACCATGCTGAGTAGTAGGGACTGGAGCAAAAGACTCAGCGGTGTCCTGTAGGAAAGCCCGCTGGGCTGTCGCCGACCAGGGAGCCGATGCATTAGGGAGGGAATCCCCTGGAACCCTCAGCGGCTGACCGTATACCATCTCAGCCGTAGAGCACTGTAGATCCTCTTTAGGCGCAGTCCTCAGGCCCAGCATCACCCAAGGCAGCTTGTCGACCCAATTACCGTCCGTAAGGCCGGCCTTGAGGGCCGCCGGCCTTGAGGGCCGCCGGCCTTGAGGGCCGCCTTCATGGAGCGATGGAACCGCTCACAGAGGCCGTTCACAGAGGGTGGTAAGCGGTAGTTGTGAAAATTAAGAATAAAGAATGCTGGTGTATACAAGTCTGGCCTAAGTCTTCTGTCAGAAAGATTGCAGCAATCCAGGGGGTGTAGATATCCAAACTTTAATTGTTCACAGGAGTTATGGTGTTACAGGGTGTTCGTTTGTTATGTTGTGTTGTGTTGTGGTTATCTGTGAAATATGAATAAACAGAGTAGATCAAATTAGTGGGTGACAATATTAATCTTAATAGTTATATTACGCTTTCCTGCTAGGAACAGTAGATACACATAAGAGCTGCAGTCAGCTTCATGGTAAACAATACCAGAAATGCCCGCAAGAGGGCTCACTTGGCCGCAACAAGTGCAAGAGATCACGTTTAACACGTGATAATGGCGTTTACAGGGGGATACAGTTATACATGCAGTAATGGCGGCTGATGAAGGCATAAAGTTATACACAGCTCGCTGCAATAGCACAAGACTGGACATATATAACGATCGTACATAGTAAATATAATTATATAAACAGTCACAGCGGACAGAAAGTGGAACTACAAAACATTTAACAGGTAGTCACACTTACGGCAAACAAGTACTGTAAACAATATATACTACGCCGATTATTATCTGTTAACTGTTATTTACACACGAAATTGTAAACACATAGATGCAAACAGGTGCATATGCCACAGTAACAACACTTACGGCCCCTACACACGGCCGCGGGCGTTATCGCTTGCCGGAGGGCTGAAACTCGACCAATAACCAATCACATGAATCTCCCGCCCCAGACACACAAGCACGCGGTTTGATTGGCTAGAGCTTGTACTGGCTTATGATTCGATTAGCTGACGCCTCCGTCGAGGCGTCAAAAGTAGAACATTGCTCTACTTTTGCAGCGAGCACCGCGGGAGAAGCTACACTTTGCTCCCAGAATGCAGTTCGGCGAATCGTGACGTCACCCCATTCAAAGTGAATGGGTTGAAGCGGCCCGCGGCCGTGTGTAGGGGCCGTTACTGTTTCATTCACGCACAACGCGGAACACACAGCGACCCGTTCACTCACTGAAAGTCTGTTTATGACCGGTCGCGCGATGCGCGTAACTAATGACGTTACAGAGTGCGGGGTGCGTCCGGTAACTGTCTCTGGGCTGCCTGGGGGGCGTCCCAAAGCAGGGAAGTTTGCACAGCCGCACATGATTTGAAGAGTGTTAGATCTGGAACCGCAGGCTCGGCTGTTGCAATGTTGCCGCAGAAAGTGGTGTTGCGCGTCTCCTCTGTGTGTGCAGAACTAACCACGGGGTTAGCTGGCCAGTCGGCTGGAGGCAGTTGAAGGAAAGTCGGGCCAGATGTCCAGCGATTGGGTTTAGCTAAGTCCAGTAGATGCTTTCCCCTAGTAATGTCGTCAGCGGGGTTCTCTTCAGAGGGGACGTATCTCCAGCTGTCGGTTCCGACAAGCTCCTGGATTTCCGCTATCCTTGTCCCTACAAACACTTTGTATTGCTGGGAGTCAGACTGAATCCAGTGGAGGACTGTAGTGGAATCTGACCACAGGATTGTTTTGTGTATTGACATTGTCAGCTCGGTATGCAGCAGCTTGGCCAACTGTGCTCCAGTCAAGGCCGCACACAGCTCTAAGCGGGGTATTGAGAGCTGTTTCTTCGGGGCTACACGTGACCTTGCCATCACAAATGACACCTGCACTCTACCTCTGTCGTCTTCAAACCTCAGGTAGGCGACGGAGCCGTATGCTCTCTCAGAGGCGTCAGAGAAGATGTGTAGGTCGGCGGGGGTAATGTCGGGGACATCAGAAGTGTAGCACCGTGGCAGGCTGATTTTCTGGAGATTTGGCAGCTCTCTTTCCCAGGCTTGCCACACAGGGAGAAGTTCGTCTGGCAGTGGTGCATCCCATCCACTTTCCTTCTTCCAGAGGGCTTGAACTATGACCTTGGCTCGTGTGGTAAAGGGGATGATGTAGCCGAGAGGGTCATATTGGCTAGCCAGTACTCGGTACACGTACCTCAAGGTGGGTTCAGCTGAAGGAATAGCACGGTGCTTGTATCCCAGTGTATCGGTACTACAGCACCACAGGAGGCCGAGCGCAGACTCTTGGGGGTCGGTCTTATTAGCATTTAGCCTTAGCTCACACTCAGCTGATTTGGCTTCTGTAGGGATGTGTGAGATAACGTCTGGCATGTTGCTGGCCCACTGTCTGATCTCAGCTTGTCAATGAGGTTTCTGGCCTGGTCCTGGGACTGCAGAGACTGGAGACAGTTATCCACATAGAATGAGTGCATCACAGATTTAACTACCTCTTCATTGTCTTTGCTGTGGTCGTTCACATGGCGCTGCAGGGCATATGTAGCACAGCATGGGCTACAGGTGGTCCCGAAGGGCAGCACACGCCACTCGTAGACATCTGGACTGCGATCTGTCTCCCCGTCTCGCCACAGGAAGCGGAGCAGCGGTTGGTCTTCAGGGAGGAGACGCACTTGATGAAACATGCCACGTATGTCTCCGCTGATGGCCACAGAATACTCTCTAAACCTCAGCAGCACGCCAAGCAGCGCTGAGCCCAGGATCGGTCCACTAAGCAGATTGTCATTAAGAGAGGCTTGTTGGTAGTTAAAGGAGCAGTTGAAGACGACTCTGTGTTTACCATTGTGTTGTACAAGATGGTGGGGAATAAACCATGGCTCCTTGGAGTTGCTCACCTCTTCAGAGCTAATCTTCACTGCATAACCAGCCCTTTCCAGCTTCTGGATCTCCTCATTGTAGACTGCAGATAGCTTAGGGTTGTTAGACAGACGACGTTCTGTAGCTCTTAGGAGAGCCATTGTTGCAGTAGGAGGTGCATGCAGAGAGGGGGCATTTTGCTTACGCAGTAATGGGGTGGCGTAGCGAGACACATCGTCAACTGTGACACGTACAGTCTTGTCCTCCAGTAGTTCAATGGCTGCTTTATCCTCACCAGAGCGGGTCACTTCATTGATGCTCCTGAAGGGGAGTGTGTCGAGCTGCCAACGTTTATTCACGTTCTGATGCAGCTCCTCTGAAGGGGAGAGGAAGGATGAATGGAGACAGTTGCTCTCACCTGCTGACTGCTGATGGAAGCTGGCTGGTCCCTGTATAGTCCATCCGAGTGCCGTGCATACAGCCACTGGGCAGCCTGTTGGGCCTGTGCGCACAGGCTGTTTGGGGATGATCAGATGTGTGTTATCTGACCTGATGAGCAGCATGGGCTTGACCTTATTAAAGGACGGCAGTGGGATGTCCCTAAGATGTTTGTATCTTTGCTTCAGGGACTCAGCTGCACGTGACTGCTCTGCCAGATTCAGCTCGGCAGCTGTAAAGGCCTGACTGATGTTGTGTTTCGCACCTTTCTTCGTCATGGCTGACACTTTGAATGACACAGTAGCTCCTTTCACCTGCACTATTTCTTGCCTAATTGTCCTGAGGGATATTACCTCTTCCTGTCCGAGGAGGCCGAGATGGCGGGCAGCAGCTGGTAGTATGATAGTTCTTTCAGAGCCATCATCCAGTACAGCGTACGTGTCCAGGGTTTTCTTTCCGTTCTGTAGTCGGACAGGGACAACCTTAAGCATTACTTTGCCTGACCGGCTCACTTGGTTTGTGAAGACCACACTGGAGGAAGCAGTTACAGTCAGTACAGTCATTGTGAGGGCCACATCGTGCAGTATGATAAGATGTTGTTGTCCACAGGTTGCACATGGCTTCTTTAAAGGCCCTGACACACCAAGCCGAAATCGGGAGTCGGAGGCCGTCAGAGGCTGTCGGGCAATCGCGGCGCCCTACTCAGGTTGGTGTGTCCCGCACCGTCTGCTGTGACACTCCTTATTTGGACTGCCTGACGACTGCCTGACCCGATGCATGGCCGATTCAACATGTTGAATCGGCCATGCATCGGGTCAGGCAGTCGGACCAAGCAATCACTCTGATTGGCTGTTCAGCTAGCGAATCAGAAGCGAAACGGAAGTGAGGGACGTAAACAAACGATTTAAGAAGTCACACACAGGCCGTGTCCATAGACTGTATATATAAAGGCTGTGTCTCAATTCAGAGGCTGGACCCTTCGGAGTACGGAGCCTACGCGGTCCACGGAGGACCCAGCCCACGTAGACTGGGTAGGCTGGACCGAGCGGCCTACGAAATGAGACCGTCTAGCCTACGGAGCGTATTTACCTCACGTGATACGCTCTGTTCGGTTGCGTTGCTCCAGCAGCCTGCTAGCAAATTAGCTTACAAGCTAACTCAGCTGAAAGGGATCCAGAAACTTTACTTTTACATTTTTTCTATGACCTATTTTTTGTATTAATACAATTAAACTGAAGACAGTTTAATGACCTAGAGATATCCTATTATTCCACTGCTTATTACATTACATGTCACTTGTTAGACGCTTTTATCCAAAGCGACTTACATACTCAAGAATACTGTGGACAATCCCCACAGGAGCAATTTGGGGTGAAGTGTCTTGCCCAGGGACACAACGACATGCTGACTGCAGAGGGGTTTGAACCTGTGCTCCCCTGATCCGAACACTAGTCCACTGCACCACATGCCTCCTTTGTACACATGTTGTAAATAATGGTTAAAACCTCAGTAAATGAAATAAACAATGTGTTTAACAATTACAATTTAACATTGTATTTTCATCTTATCACAAAGTAGAGGTAAGAATATATCCATCCTCTCTCTGCAGCTTCATGTCTTCTATTATTATAACTTTCATCATTGAGACAGAGGAAATCAATCATGTTATTTAACATCACCAGCAGTAAAACAAATATCAGCAAAAGTGTGTTTATGGAGTTGTTTATTTGTATTATATGTGCAGCAAGTATATAGAAGCAGCTGTTTGGGGAATCAGACAGACTCAAGCTATAATATATATTAAAAGAAAGGATACATACAAAATCAAATTCTGAAACTAAGACACAAGTCTGTAGGACGGCAGTAAGCAGAGGTCTGGGTGGAGGATGTTCCTGATCGTTTTGCTTTCTCCAGCACCACGGGATGTCCAGGTGGATGGCAGCTCTGTCCTGATGATCCGCTGGGGTTAGGGGTCCTTCTCCAGCACCTCAGGGGGTCCAGGTGGATGCAGCTCTGTCCTGATGATCCGCTGTGCACTTTTCAGATTAGGGGTCCTTCTCCAGCAGATCCATTTCTCCAGAATTGTCCTAATTACAGAGAAAAACAAGAGAAAAAGAAAAAAGTGAATTAATCATATTAAACACAGGGTTGCAAAAGTATTATTGCGAAATGTAACTCTAAGCATTTCAGACAAACAATCCCTAAAGGATCATTTAAAATGATGTACTGTTGTGATTTAAAAAAAACTAAAGAGATGAAATGACAGTCACACGTGCATCCCTCTGACAGCACTGCACAAACTAACATCAAGCTAAAGGCTGCTGTCTATTTGTGATTGTCTTATTATTATGGGATTAGGATCAATTACAAAATCAAATCTGGCTTTTCTTTTAGCCCTACCTCAAAGCAGCATGATCTGAACAAAAAGGTTTTAATGTTGTCCCAAAGTTTAATAAACAGTAAAAAATTGGAACATGTCAGAAAAAACTTTAGTAAACTTCTGAATTGAATTAA
Organism: Gobionotothen gibberifrons; assembly: GCA_943591055.1. NCBI lineage: Eukaryota > Metazoa > Chordata > Actinopteri > Perciformes > Nototheniidae > Gobionotothen > Gobionotothen gibberifrons. The sequence goes on from CALSBZ010046932.1 coordinate 10,380,294, forward strand.
AAAGAAGTGTAAACAACAGTGCAGTACATCCAGCTAGCTAGTTAGCGTCACATAGTTATCCTTTGTGGTGACCACGTATTAATGCACTGTTCATAATTCAATCTAGGAACTACAGGCTAGGGGTATTGTTCCCACACGGACATTGTTGTGTGTTTACTATATGTATTGTGTACCCTCCTGAGTTCTCTCTCTTCTCTTCCCGGGCTGCGACCCGATAACACCTGCTTTGCTGCTGCTCAATAAAGCTAGCTTTGTTCCTCAATTGCACCGCCTCTGACTCCATATCCTTCGGCACTACACTGGTGACCCTGACACGTCTCGAAGTTTCCGGGACGGAGCCGAACACGGCAAAAGGAACTCCGGTTCCTTTCTCGAAATGCCGGGGATTTTTGGAATCGTCCATGGCTGCCGCCGGCACACGGACCGGGGCTCGGTGCGCGCCCCGCAGAAGAGCTGGGGACGTGGCTCACCGTTCCCGCATCAACCTCCCATCCAGCAGGGAGACGATGCACGACCCGCTGGGTCGACCAGCAAACAGACTGCTACCTCGTGGGTCTGTTTCTCCGGGGCGTGCGGCTGCACGTCCCGGCTGCGCGAGCTGGCGACAACTAGCAGCTAACCACGTTGGTTAGCGGCTACGGCTAGCAGCTAACCACGTTGGCTACCAGCTAGCGGCTAACGGCCACAGCTGTGACCTTTTGAGCTTTTCTCTGGTGCCTGAGAGGAGGTTCAACCAGTCGGTTGGCCTCGCGTGGACAATCTCACAATTTCACCTACCATGGACAGTACGGCCTTTTTTTTAAAAATTTTTTTTTTAGCTCTTTCTTCGCCTCGGCGGCGGTTCCAGACGCCACTCACGTTTACATTAACGCCTGGGTGGTGCACTCCTGGACCCCGTCTCGCCTCAACGGTTCCAGACGTCACTCACGTCATCGATGCCTGGGTGGTGCACTCCTGGACCCCGGCTCGCCTCGACTGTTCCGGACGTTGCTCATGCTCCATCGGCCCATGGGTGGTGCGCTCCGGGACCCTGTCTGGCCTCTCATCTGTCCACGGCTCCTTCCTCCTGCGGAGACTGCTCCTGCCTCCCGGCTTTCACTGACTGGCGGGTGGTAATTGCATTCGCCATGACGCCTACTGCGGCCTCCTTCCGACGGCCCGTTCCATGGCCCGGCCCTCACCTGCAACCCCGCCCTCCTCGGCCCCTGTGGTGTTTCCTCTCGGACGCGGGGATTGTGTCCATGATTGAATTCTGGGGGGGCTTGTGTGGTGACCACGTATTAATGCACTGTTCATAATTCAATCTAGGAACTACAGGTTCCCACACGGACATTGTTGTGTGTTTACTATATGTATTGTGTACCCTCCTGAGTTCTCTCTCTTCTCTTCCCGGGCTGCGACCCGATAACACCTGCTTTGCTGCTGCTCAATAAAGCCAGCTTTGTTCCTCAATTGCACCGCCTCTGACTCCATATCCTTCGGCACTACACCTTATTATTTAACGAAAATGTACGTTTTAATGCCCCTTGGGTTTGACGTGTGTGACGTTAGTTAATTTAAAGTAAGTTAAAACCCAATACTCAGATTTATTAGTGATTCCTCCGCTTGCTGCCGCACGAAACATGTTTTCGATGGACGAGAGGGAAATGTAACGCAGTCGCACACGTTATTTGTTTGTTTATATCATGCAGTCTGTTCTTCTTCTCTGTCTTCCGGTTGTTGCCTCTTTTGAATGACGAATACACACTACCGCCGCCTGCTGGTAAGGACAGTTATTGCCACTCATGCACTGAAGTATTTGCGGTGTGTTCACGTGCGACACATGGCCAAGACGCAGGAGGACACGGCGGCGCAACAGTCGGCGTCGGCTTCGGCGAGTTCTCTGGTGTCTGCTTGGTGTGTCAGGGCCTTAAGGTGCAGTTTTCAGGCGTGTGTCCTCTCCCACACCTCCAGCATTTCCTGTTATCCTTTATCCAGCTTGCCTTTTCGGTGTTAGTGAGTTTAGTAAAGTCTGCACATGCGTTGAGGTAGTGCTCCTGGTTCTTACAGTAAGGGCAGAAGGGCTTAAAACGTTCACGTTTAGTTAGCTGGGCAGAAGTGCTAGCAGCAGGTGATGGATTGTGTTGGGCTCCCTGCTGGCTACCAAGCAGTATAGTAGCAGGTCTGACTCTCTGTGGTCTAGCCACTCTTCGCTCCTTACTGTCTGTGTGTGCAGGCTCTGGACATGTGACAGTTATTTGACGTGAAACCTGTAGTGTCTGGACTTTCCTCTCGAGCCACGCAGCTAGGTCAGGGAGAGTATATGTGAGGTTACTACCACTCTGGATGATTCCTCTGTTGAAGCAGTATTCAGCGAACGAGTCTCTGAAGTGAGGAGGGAGTTTGCTGAGTAAGGTGTCAACATGAGACCCTCATCTCAGCTCGGATGATGAGGGGCCTTCCATGGTGTTTAGCATTCCCACCAGAGTGCCAACTGATGCTGCAAAGTCTTCAAACGCTTGATAATCACCAGTTTTCACTGCTGGAGCGTTCAATATGGCTTTAAGCTCTCCCTGCACCAGTTGTCTTGGCTGACCATAGCGTTGGGTCAGGGCTTGCATGGCACTTGTGTATGGAGTCGGGCTGTTGATGTACCTCTTAGCTACCCTGGTTTGATCGCGGGCGCCGATCTCCACCACCTCTGTTTATAGTGCCATTCACGTTCGCCATTCCAGCGGGGCGGATGGCTCCGTTTGCCGTTGTCGGGCACTGCCGGGTCCGGTCCATGGAGGTCCACCGCCCTAGGTGATGACCATGGCGGCGGAGCGCAGCTGCTCCCAGCGGGCAGCAGGCTGGGCAGGGAGCTGAAAACAGCTCTGCCACGCTTCCGCGTGACAAGGCGACTGCAAATAAACACGGGTGTGTTGGGCGTCTCGCTCATTGCTGGAGATGCCCCCACCTCACCAGATCAGAGCGATTTGTTTGTAGCTTGATCGTGGCCGCCGCCCTTGTCTGCCGTGTGATATTCCGGTGAGGGATCACGCCACATGGCACTTTCCAAAAGGACCGTGTTGATCTCCCAGGCCGGGAGCCCCCGTGTTTACGGAAGGGCTCTTTGGATCTCCTTGGTCACGTGGGTGAGGAGTAGTCGCGGCGTGGCTGCTTCTTGCTCATCCCCAGAGGCAATAACACTGTCCCACACTCCCCGCCCCCTCTATAAACTCCAGTATAGGAGCCAGCAGCTGGGCGCGTGCATGTGAGTGGAATAAACCGAAGTGCTGTCAAAACACTGTGCGGGTTCAAGAGAGAGTGATACGTGTGTGTGAGAAATGCATTCAGTGAAAACGATTGCATTTATCCCAGAGTAAGAGTCATCTCTCTCCACATTTCCACTTTTCACCATAATGTCCGTTTCAAAGAGACGGCATTAGGACAGAGCCGCGGCCCCACGGGAGCGTGCCGCGGTGCGTTCAAGGACCTCAGTAGAAAATCGGCCCTTTTCTGTGTCAGCCCCCATGCCAAAACTCCCTTCTTATGGAAGGTTTGGCAGCGGAGTAGGCCACCAGAGAATACTACAGCTTCTTAGCTGTGGCTCCAAAGCTGCTGGCATGTCCCCTGAACACAGTTTTGTGGGGAAGGGAAGCCCCACAAAAGCTGTGTACTGACAGAGTAGAGGGGCAGGACACTGAGACTGGGTTACTCACTCCAGCTTTGCAGCGTCCCTCCTCCATTCAGGGGCAATAGAGAGTCAAATCTATCATCCTGGGAGGAGATAGGTTTCCTTTCAACAGGAAGTCGAAAAGAGGCCCTGTTGCATGAACGGTGGGTTACGTATTGTAACCCTAGTTCTAGAGTGATGTGTGTGTGAAAAATGCATTTAGTAAAAACTATGGCATTTATCCCAGAGTAAGAGTCATCTCTCTCCACATTCTACATTTTCCCCATAATGTCTCGTTGAGATCGGCAAGGCCGTTTTCATACGATGTTAATTGGACACCCATTATGAGGTGCGGCCCCCGTGAGAGTGGCCGCGGTGCGTTCTGGGACCTCCGCAGAAGAACAGTGGGTTACGTAGTGTAACTCTAGTTCTAGAGTGATACGTGTGTGTAAAATGCATTCAGTAAAAACGATTGCATTTATCCCAGAGTAAGAGTCATCTCTCTCCACATTCCACATTCCCCATAATGTCCTTTTCAAAGAGACGGCATTATGACGACGCGCGGCTTCGCAGCTGATTGCACATCCCCTAACACAATGTTATGGGGAATGGAAAATCAGTGGTGTATTAACAGAGCGGACGGACAGGACACTGAGACTGGGTTATTCACTCCAGTTTTGCAGCATCCCTCCTCCGTTCAGAGGCATGAGAGAGGCAAATCTGTCATCCCAGGAGGAGATAGGTTTCCTCTCGGCATGTGCACTCTCAAGTCAGAGAGAAGGGGCACTATTCCCTGTACTTCCTGGCTCCCAATAAGACAGGAGAATTCAGGCCCATTCTGGATCTTCAATGCCTGCACCAGCACATTGCATGCAAGAAGTTCCATATGTTAACTATGAAACAGTTACTGGGACTGGTGCAGCCAGGCGATTGGTTCACAACCATCGACCTGAAGAACGCTTACTTTCATGGCGAAATTGCTCCAAAACACAGATAGTATTTGCGTTTTGCCTTCCAGGGGGTAGCCTACGAGTACAACAGACTGACGTTTGGCTACTCCCTATCCCCACGCACGTGCAGCTACGGCGCTGCAACCGCTGCGGGACCATGGCATGAGGGTGTTATTTTATCTGGACGACCTCATAGTCATGGCCAGGTCCAGGGAATGGGCAATGTTTCACACAGCCCAATTGATCCTACACCTAACCAAGTTGGGTTGAAAAAGAGTGGCGGTCAATTGGAAGAAGAGCTCCCCCATACCTCACCAGCAGGTAGAATATCTGGGGGTGATGCTCGATGCAGGCAGACTACATGCCACCCTGACAGAAAGCAGACAGGCATCCCTGCTGCGGGCAGTCTGCAGGCTGCGTCAGGGGGCCACGGTGACAGCTTTGATCATCATGCCGACTTTGGGTCTCATGACGGCTGCTCACGCCGTAGTGCCACTCAGACTCCTGCATGCACGTCGCATGCAGAGGTGGTTTACCGGCCTTCGTTTAGATCTCAAGACACAAACGACGTCTGGTGACCATCCCCCCCTCAGTAGAGAGTAACCTCCGATTCTGGGGGTCCCCAGCGAATCTGCGGAGGGGAGCTCCACTGGGGCAAGTGACCTCCTATATCACAGTCTTCACAGACAGTCTTCTCAGTTCGGGAGAGCAGAGGTGGACCTGCTCGCCAATCGGCGCAACAGCCACTGTGCCCTGTGGTTCTCCCTGGCCCGGTGGGACAATCCGCCCTTGGGGGTGGACGCATTTGCACACGAGCCATGGCCAAGGAAGCTGCTTTACGCCTTTCCACCGCTGCACCTTATCCCCCCCTCCTCCTGGATAGGGTGAGGCGGGAGCAGCTGTCAGTCATCCTAGTGGCCCCAGATCGCCGCCTGGCGCCGTGGTACGCGGGGTAACACAGATGATGGTGGGCCAGCCCTGGGCTATTCCTCAGGTCTGGGGAGCGCTGTCTCAGGAAGCAGGGGCAATAGGGCGTTACCCACTCTGGGCCAACCTCTCCAGGCTTGGCTCCTGAGAGGGACAGGCTGAGACAGGTGGGGCTGTCTGACAACGTTATTCAGACTATCCAAGCAGCAAGAGCAGAATCCACCACAGCCTGTTCAGGCCAAAGTGGGCGGGATTCCGGCGATGGTGTGAAGGAAGGAGTCTAGAGCCTCTGTCGTGTACGCTGGTACGCTGGTACTACTTACAGATACTGGTGGACAGGGGGCTGGCTCATCCCACAATTAAGGTGTATGCAGCAGCCATTTCGTCCTGCCATGAGGGATTTGGAGGCAGGTCAGCCTTCAGTCAGCCGCTTATGTCGCGGTTTTTGCAGAGGGTCAGGAGGCAGCGCCCAGTAGTGCACGCCTCCGCCTCACAGTGGGACCTGCCGTTGGTGCTCGAGGCTCTGGTCACAGAACCATTTGAGCCCCTGGAGCTCTCCTCCCTGAAAGCACTGTCATGGAAGACAGCATTGCTACTTCCCTTGACTTCAGCCAAAAGAGTGTCCGAGCTGACCGCTCTGTCGGTGCACCCAGGCTGCCTTTTGATCCGGGGTGACCGTAGCGGGGCGACACTCAGACCGAACCCCTCCTTTACTCCTAAGAGCCTAAGGAGTTTGTTCAGGTCAAGGGCTATTCAGTTAGGTGGCTTTAATCTTCCACCCCATATTGAGGCCAGGGAGGCTAAATTGCACCTCCTCTGCCCAGTGCGTGCGCTAGCATGTTATGTAGAGCGCACGGCTGCCATTAGACGCACTGAACAGCTGTTTGTGTGCTTTGGGGATGGTGTGGCTGGAAAAGCTCTCTCCAAGAAGCGCCTAACAGGATGGCTATGCGGGTGCATTACACATGCCTATGGACGGGCGGGGAGAGCCCTCCCCACTGGGGTCCGTGCGCATTCTACATGGGCTGTGGCTGTGTCAAACAGCCTTATTCAGCAGCGTGAGTGTAGAATATATATGCACGTCGGCGTCTTGGTCTACGCCAGGCTCCTTCATAAAATGTTGAAGATGTGTTGGGCCTGACGAACCTCAGTGGACACACAAGGGGGCAAGACATTTATAAAGCAATAATGGGAATGCTGAATGAAAGAGGTTGCAGCTGCCTTTATTCATAACTGTGCAGCTCTTACACTGCGACTCTGAGGGATCAAGCACAGACACAATAACAATGAAAACTGCTGCATACAGATTATTTTTGCAACCTCGTGTTAAGAATCTTGTTGCAATTGTTTAAAAGTTTGAATGACCGTAATAAACGGTATTTGAGTACCCCTGCCCTAGGCCTTGAATGTCAAGAATCTGGCGTGCCCTCTCCTTAGCAGATAAGCTAAATGTCTTAAGGAGAAGGGCTTTAATCGCCTCATATTTGCCATGGTGTGGGGGGTCAGCGATGAATCCCACCAACCTGGATGATGTGGAGCTTCCCAGCGCTGCCACTACATGGTAGTATTTCAAATCCCTGTCACGGACTTGTCGGCAGGCGAAGTGCGCCTCCACGTGTGCGAACCACGCCGCAGCGGCATGCTCCCAAAACTCCGGCAGCTTTACAAAAACATTGCGATCAGCCATGTTCATTGAGTCTTCGGAAACTTTCACGAAAACGTCGGGGTCACCAGTGTAGAGCCAATGAATGGGACCTCGGAGGCAGTGTGTTCAGTATGGAACTCCACACTTTATTATCAAGAAACATTCAGACCAGGTAAGACATTAGCTTGCTACTGCATGTGAAGCTAGCATGAATGAACCAAACTTCCGGTACCCACTCTGACCCCTCGATTCCACCGAGTCCGTCTGCGTCGCGTAACGGCTCCGCCGCGGTTTTGGTCCGGTCTCCTCCCGGCGTCATACCCTACCGGGCGCGTTTCAGAAGCATTACGGAAGCGGAGCGTCTTCCCTGTCTGCTCGCAGTTTTTGTTGATTTGGGCATATTTCCTGGGCAGGCTACTTTGTACAGACAAAGTTAATAATAATTGTAATATCCCAGTTATAAACGACATGAATCAAAGATGTGTTGCTGTATTTTAGTGGTAAAAAAAAGGCATTCATCATCATAATTATTCTATATATATAATGTACACAGTGCCTGTAAACCGGAGGAGAACGCTGGCATTTCTCCTCCTACTTGAACGACTACGGAGGGATAGGGGCTGCAAAATGAGTTTGTGTGTGTGTGTATATATGCTATATATGGTCTGAATGTTCCACTTCCTGCCTGCTCGTCATTACCTTACGGCTGCGCCGCGACAAAAATAGGATTCATCCTAATTTTAGAGGAGCCCTGCGCCGAGCCGCTTCTGGGACGCGTCTGGGACGTAACGCGGCGTGTGTGGTGGAATAGCACCCATTGACTAGAGTGACCGCTATCCTTCAAGCCCCCAGGAAGTGCGCCGGACTCAGATGGAAATATTCGTGCTGGCCAAACAGCGGTACTACACTTCCTTTTGGTTGCCAGGCCCGGAAGCACTTTTTCCCATTGACTTACATGGGGAAAGAATGGTCTGTAAATCGTTGGATAATTTTTTTTTAACTAAATAAACTACCCAGTATGAAGACTTGTATCGCCCTTATTAAAAACATTCGTTCCTCAAGTTGTAAAAATGTGCTAATAACGTTATTCTGAGAGTTATTTCCCTCTGCATTATGAACGCGCATCTAACCCACGGGACCGCGCCCCCAGGCTCGTTCATGTTACGTGTTCAGCCTTTACCCATGGATGCACAATAACAACGGACCCACATCGTCTAACCCCACGGAGCTGTAATAATGGATATATTGCACATGTTTGCTGTAACTCATCACTTGTAAAATATTATACTACATGGGCTGTATGATTAAATCTTGTACCGTAAATAAATAAAGTTAATATTACCGACGTTAGATTAACGTCCCTGTAGCTTCTTATTGCACTAAGAAGCTTATTGCACTATATGTATATATATGTATATAAGTGCAATAATTATGCTAAATGAAGCTCTGTTGGTTGGATATCACTAGATCCTGTTACAGCGTAATATAAGTACATAACGATTGATGTGAACATTAGCATAATTACTAGCTAGTCGTTAGCTGCTAACTGCTAACTGCCGGCTCGTTAGCCATCATAATAACAACCCAACATGCTGTCATGAACGCGTGGTGCTGTTACGTGTACGCAAATTGACGTGCTTGATGTGAACGAGCCTTTTGGTTAAAGTTGCGCATGCTCTATGAGCGCACATACGGGTACTTCTCAGGCATGCCGGGTAATCTGTGACGTTTCACTCTCTCAAAAGTTGCCCCAAAAGTTGCCCTCATCATGCGCTAATGAGCAACTCTCATAGGAATGAATGAGGCCCCGCCTCCCACGCTGTATCCAGTTCTTATTATACATCCATGCTATCCTTACGGCCCCTACACACGGCCGCTGGCGTTGACGCTTCAGCGCTTCTGCCCATTCACTTTGAATGGGGTGACGTCACGAGTCGCCGAACTGCATTCTGGGAGCGACGCGTAGTTTCTCCCGCGATGCTCGCTGCAAAAGTAGAGCAATGTTCTACTTTTGACGCCTCGATGGAGGCGCCAGCCAATCGAATCATAAGCCAGTACAAGCTCTAGCCAATCAAACCGCGTGCTTGTGTGTCAGGGGCGGGAGATTCATGTGATTGGTTGTTGGTCGAGCTTCAGACATGCCCGCCGGCAAGCGATAACGCCAGCGGCCGTGTGTAGGGGCCGTTACCCCCTGATCCCACTGCGAGCGTCTACGTTACGTTACGTTGTGGCTACGCCGTGCTGCGACCTCCTCCTGCGTCGTAACCCACCTGGCGCGTTTCAAAACGTTGTGGAAGCGGAGCGTCATATGTGCAGCCTCGCAGTTGTTGTTGATTTTGGAATATTTCCTAGACATTTGTACTTCTACAAGTAGGCTACGTAGTTACATGGTTTATGTTTGTGTCTGTTTAAATCGTGTTTATTGTTGTTATTTCCTATTTTGTTGTGTTGTAGACTACAGACAAAGTTAAGAATAATTGTAATATCCCAGTTATAAACGACATGAATCAAAGATATGTTGCTGTATTTTAGTGGTAAAACAATGCATTCATCATCATAATTATTCTATATATATAATTTACACAGTGCCTGTAAACCGGAGGAGAATGCTGGCATTTCTCCTCCTACTTGAAAGACTACGGAGGGATAGGGGCTGCAAAAGTGTGCGTGTATATATGCTATATATGGTCTGAACGTTCCACTTCCTGCCTGCCCGACATTACCTTACGGCTGCGCCGCGTCAAAAATAGGATTCATCCTATATTTTAGAAATTCCTTGCGGCGAGGAGCTTCTGGGACGCTTCGAGTTGCGGCGTAGCGTGGCGCAGCGGGTCTGATGGAATAGCACCCATTGACTAGAGTGGCCGCGAACGCTAAAAACCCAGCAGACGGAACGTAGCGTGGCGTGGCGTAGAAGCGCTCGGTGGGATCAGGGGGTTACGGACGCCGCGTCGCGGCCGTAACGCGTCGCAGACGGACTCGGTGGAATCGAGGGGTAACGGGTCCGTGTTGCAACAATATCCTGAAGGTGAATTATGTTCAATAATGTGTCACCACACCATTTAATAAAACAGACTTAAGTAACGTAAAACTAAATGTGTCAATGAAATGTCTACTGTTGAGTTTGTTCTGCAAACTTCTGACTATATCCCTCCCTGTCATTCTGAAGATCTGTGGTGGTAAATAATAGGGTAATTGTGATTCAATTGTTCTTCTCATACACTTATTAACTTTATAACTGAGAATAGGAGGACAATATTAATATCACTATTATTTCTGTAGTAGTAAGGCTCTCATGTTTGTATGGTTGGCTAAACATGAGTGTAGTGCTGTCAGTTAGCTTATAGCTATGTCCCTGCAACAAGCCACGGAATTGTTTAGCACTTACAAGCTTTAAAACACCAACTTATTTCTTTACACTTAGGTTTTTGTAAAAATAAACAAACTAATATGTTCATTTAGACTAAATTATTTTGCTTTAGAAGGGATTTAGGGGAGCTGTATCCATCCTCAGCTAAGCTTGTCCTAGCTGTGACCTTGTCTCAAGCTGAGTTGTTTCAATCTTCTCTTAAATGAGTTAATTTTATTAAAACGTTGCTCTAAGTGTAGAATCACTCTTATTCATCCACCGCTGTTTAAATTAAAATAACACCATGCTATGTATTGATGTATTGACATATACTAAGCTCTTTTTTTAGCACAGATGAACTAGGCAAAAACATCCAGAATATATTCTTGTCCATGTCGGTGAGACCTGTGGGGTCGTTGAGCCCTTTGTTTGACACCATCATCATGACGCTCACTGCACTTATTAACCACAGCAGAGTAGAATGTGTGGATGAGCAGAAAAAACATCCTGGTATTTGGAAATAGATGGATCCACACTCCACAGTGTGAGTGAAGCGTGTGCCTTTTAATATTTCACTGCTACTGAAGGTTAGCTCAGATGAGATGTGCCGTTGTCGTTGTGTGTAAGTCATACTGGTATATCACGGCAGTCTTCAAGGTTGTGCTATAAGGTGTGACATGTTGAAAACAGCGTAGTGTCAGTTTCATCTGAAAGTGATTACAAGAAGAAGATGATAACAAGGTATGTGGACTAATGGGTTAGGATTTCTGTAAAGAGACATTGCTGTTGATTTTCTTCTTTCCTGTACTTTACTGAATCAGTTTCACAAATTAGGGATCATTGTACCCACAAGCAGGGTTTAGAATAGGAGCTTGACTACATTTAACATTCCACATTTGTAATACCCATACAAGGTTTCAAACTGAACTGCGCGAAGATTTTTAACTGCACGATCTTTAACATTAAAACATAATGTTAAAGGAGGGGTAGGTAAGTTTGAGAAACCGGCTCGAGATACACTTTTTGTTATATTCCATGGAATGCTGATAGCAATGAATATTCTAAAAAAAAAAAATCCATAAAAAAAATTCATCTGTGGAAGCCGTACTACTGTAAAAACTACGACCAATTATTTTAGCCAGGCCGGCTAAAATAACTGGTTGGCCGACCTGTCTGTCAGCCTTCAATCTCGTGCACACACACACACACACTCGTGCAGTCATTGCGCGCCGTTATTGGGCGTGTTTCCCGTGAGCTCCTCGGTCAGTCCTCCTGCAGCGGCTCAGTCCTCCTGCAGCGGAGATGAGCTCTGCAGGAGGACGCGTTCACCATGGCAGAGTTTGCTTGAACATCGTCTACCGGTCGCAAAAGAAAAACTGTAATGGAGCAAATTATGAAGAAAAAGAAAGTGGAAACTAGGAGAAGTCAAACCAGAGTCAATATCGGAGTTGCTTTTCAACTATGGCGACTATTTACGGAGCACACCGAGCTGATATGTAACGTTACCGGCGCAGCCTGCTCTCGTCAGCTAGACGTAACATTTGTAATACATTTTCACAAAACAAACATGCTAGCTTCAAAAATATAAGCACTGACAATAACTGTGTTATACATTTGTTTTACATTCATTATCATGATCTTGTGCGCGTTCATGTGTGTTGGAGGAGCTGCTCTGTAGGAAGGGGCGGATTCTTTTCGGTTTGTGTACTTTGGAATTTTTGTGCAGCCGAGGCGGTTTCTCAAACTTACCTACTGCTCCTTTAAGCAAAGGAACAAATGAGTCCAGAACTTTTTTGGGAGTGAAGTCAGTATCAGAATTCCTTCATCAGTCACGCAGCGGGGAAATGTACAGACTAACAGTCAGACTAAATCTGTCTAAGATGTGATTCAGTGCTCAAATATAGTGAGCTTTCTCTGTGTTTAGTTATTGTTCTGCAAGTACTTTAAGTTGCAATTATATAATCAAATCAAATCAGTTTTTATTTATATAGCACATTTTAAAAACGATTTTTGGTCGAGCCAAAGTGCTGAACATGCAAATAATAAATAACACATTACTACAGTCGCAAACAGAAGACAATAAATTACAACAGCAAATATAAAAATCAAACACAGGGAAATGTCATGAGTCGTGCTCCGCTCTGACTAGAAGGCCAGGGAGAAGAAGTGAGTTTTTAGTGTTGATTTAAAAAACCCTAGGGTCTGGGCCGACCTCACATGTACCTCATTCACACCAACGCAACTCCGGTTCAAGCTCCGTGTTAGAGCTTTTCAGGTTCAGAACCGGTTCTTCGGTTTAGCTCTAGCTCTTTTCACACAGCCCAGAGTCCACTGGTAATGCGTCATTGCATCATCGTTTGCGTCATGACGTTACCATTTGCGTGCCTGCTTCATAAAGCCAAACCGCACGGATGAAATCATTCAGTCATTTCTGTGGTTTACTATATTCTTATAAACAAGTGTACTCGTGTCAATAAAGGTTTTTTT
>CALSBZ010046932.1:10403288-10434803 GCA_943591055.1 Gobionotothen gibberifrons
ACACCCGTTTCCTTGTTTCTGTTCTTTTTGCTGATATGGCACTTTGATATAGATACATAATTGGCTGTGGACGCTAAATACTGTAGCTAAACAGCAATCCTACAACAGCAACGATGAACGATTGTAGCCAAGGCAGCAGAGCTCAGAAGATAGCTCTTGTCACACACACACGTGTTCAGAGACACATACACACTTTGTCTAACACAGTTCTTTGTACGGTTATGCTGTTATGTTCAGTCATTGTTCTTATGTTAAACATGAATACATTTACTTTGTAAGTAATTATGGGACGTATTTCTTCTTTCATAGCAGTTTTCCTTCATACTTTCTTGACGTGAAATAGGTCTTAAATTCTATTCAAAGTGGTCTTAAAAAGTCTTACATTTGAGTTGTTGAAAGCTGCAGGAACCCTGCTTTCTGTGCTGGGGAGCTCCCAGTGCTGAGCGGACAAACACTTCTCTCTGCTGAGCTGAATGTTAATGGGGCTCTTGTTGTGTTTTGTTTCCGGCAGGTGGAATCGCGCCAAGTTATCTCTGGCACAGAGGAAGGACCGCGTCGCCCAGAAAAAGGCCAGCTTCTTACGAGCGCAAGAGCAAGAAGAAGGGGACGGTTAGGAGCCCCGCTGAAAAAACTCCACACAAATCACAGACAAATAAATTTATTGCAAACTCAAGCTCTTGTCTTTGGCAATTATTTTTTCAATGAGTCATGTGTGTGTTGAGTGGTTGTTTGTACTTTTTAATAGAGCTTTCTTTGCCCTTGACTGTTTAAACTACACCCATGAATAATATATTTACAGTAATTATCTTTAATCTATTCATGGGACTCACTTTTAGACATGGAACAATATAAGTTAGTTACCACAGTGCATTTTTTACAAGGAGAACTATCAGGCTTTACGGAAGCTCAAAGGTGACAGTTAAAAATGGGAAGCTTCAATTGGGATTTAAAAAACTTAAATCCTTTCCATCAGAGCTTTATTTACTATATCAGACTTAAGGAGTTAAAGAGCTAGAACTTAGGTTTCTCTTAAATATGAATCAAATATATTTCAATTTCTTGATTTTTCTAATTGTATGGAAACCATGCTCAAAGTGTAACTGTCAGTGCAGTTTAAAGAGGCCCTAAAGTACTGACAACATTTCTGTGTTGGAATTCAACCGACACAGGAATGGAGAGATTGAGATTTAAGAAACATTTGGATTGGTCTCTTTTTTCCCATAGCTCTACATGGTTTAAATGCCCATAATGAACTGCTTGTAAAACAGAAATGCATTACATTTTGTGAAGTTATGTACTAGTGTATGCATTATCTTCAAATGTCTCATTCCACAGGCCATAAGACTATTAAACACCTGAGAGAACATCCACGGACATTCATCTGTTTGCAAATTATGTATCTATATATTATATTCCATTTACTTGTATATAGACACTTCTTCCACTATTTCTATTTTATTTGTATTTACTTGCACATCTCAAAAAATTCTCTTGCACTATTTTATCTTTTTTTTGTCATGTATATTCATGTTGCACTGTTGGAGCCTGTGACTTAAGTTTTGATTGCTATATCTGCACTGTAGCTAATGTGCACATGACAATAAAGCCTTGAATCTTGAATCATGTCTATCAATTAAAGCCAGCAGATACATGTAGTTGAGTATATATACAACAATTATTGCCCACAAAAAAATGTGTGAAGTGAATTCTCTCAAAAGTGGAAGTAGTTGGTAGTAGGTACATTTGAAAGAGGACTTGTTCTCATTTTCATATTTGTATTGTGTGTCTCTACTGGGACATGTCTCCATGCTTTAATGTTCAAAAAGCTCTTTGTTCTCATACTGCCTGTGCTGCAGCACCTCTTTTCACCCTCGGTCTGAAACCAGAGCCCAGTCTGCTCTGATTGGTTATCTGGCCGGCCCTGTTGTGATTGGTCAACCGCTTAGAGATGTCTGGCCCCTTATCACCATGTTATAGAAGTGAATAAAGGAGTCAAATGGAGGGTTTTCAGAGAGGGGGGAGTGTGTAAGAGAAACTCCCTCTGGAGGGAACACAGAGATTTGAGCCTCTGCAGGCCATTTACATGCACTAAAACCTACTGTATAATACAGGGGAAGGAAAACCCCCCAAAAGTAGGATAGGCCTCTTGAAGTAAAAAAACGGTCACAGTGAAGTGGTATGTAGTTTAATTGT
Organism: Gobionotothen gibberifrons; assembly: GCA_943591055.1. Classification (NCBI taxonomy): domain Eukaryota; kingdom Metazoa; phylum Chordata; class Actinopteri; order Perciformes; family Nototheniidae; genus Gobionotothen; species Gobionotothen gibberifrons. Next base: position 10,405,482 of record CALSBZ010046932.1, read on the forward strand.
GCAAATCATGCTGGTCTCTTCAATAAGTCAGTTTTTTTACATTTTCAAAATTCAAACAGCAGCGTTGACCACAAGCTCGACATGCTACAGGTCATGTCTGTATTTAGAGTGGTTACACCAGCCAGGATGTTGAGTCGGTCTCAGCAGCTTCACAACTTCCAGAAGGGATCATGACAAATCCTCTTTGTACAGCATTCAGATGTGACCACACGTTGATAAAGATCTCCACCATCACAGGTGGCAAACATTTGTGAATGATTTCAGAATGATCTCTATGGCACAGAGTCAAAATCCCCAAAAATGTGATACAGCACAATATTACAAATGCTCTTTGTAGTGAGAAATACAAGTAGATAACATTCACAAATGAAATACATTAATAATGTCACTAGTGTTACAGTTGAGAAATGTACAGCAGTGAAGTGCACTGACATACAGAATGTTGTCGATGGAATACTGACAGACATATCCTATTCCACTTTGAATGTAATAAACGTCCTTATGCAGATGAGTGACAATTAGGAAACGTCAATGCTTCTTGGCATAGACTTCTTCTCTGTACCCTGTATAAAGACATATCCTTTGTTTCATTTTGCTACAAATCTTTTCATCTTTTCCTTAAATTGTCACTTATCTGTAGGCTACGTGTTAAAGGTGAAGTCTTGTGATATTCTATATTTTAATTATTGTAAAGACAACCCCTGAAAACCAGCAGTTCACCATTCTGTACAATCTTTGTAGCCAAGTCTAAAGTGGAAGTCTTAAATAGTTCAGCAGGGTGACCTTCATTTTCGTTCCTTCATTTGAATGAACTTGGGTTTCATTTTGGTCAATGCCACACACTGTCCTGCTGCTTTCAATACTCACTAATGCACCACATTTGAATTAATCCGCAGCTTAGTCTGTACAAGAAAAACAAAATCACTTTCTTTTAACAAGGGAAAGTACAATTTTGCAAGCTGTTTATAAAGATGTATACTCTAAGTTGTACTCTAAGACAGCGTAGTACAAACAAATAAACCTTTGTTTGGTCTTTTAACAGAATTGTCTGTAAAACGAAAATATGGAATATCACCAGCCTTATCTTAACCTTAGGTACACTCCCTGATTATGCTATAGTGCTCAAAAGCAACTTTGAAGGAGACATATCATGCTCATTTTCAGGCTCTTACTTGTTTTATGGGTTGTAATCGATCATCTTCTCATGCTTCAATGTTCAACAAACACATTCTTTTTCTCATTCTGTCACTCTAAATAACTCTCTACTCAGTGTCTGTCCAAAACAGTCCGTTTGAGCGCCTGTCTCTTTAAGACCTGGTCTTGAAAAAGCCAAGTCTGCTTTAATTGGTTTGCGAAAAGAATATGGCGCAACTTTGCAAAGGTACTTGTAAAGCTGGAGAGGGGGTATATTCTAATGAGGCTACATGTGACATACGAAGGGAAGCCAAACCTGAATGACTTATTGAGTCATGTTTTTTAATGAAGGAAACTAACTGGGTTATCTTATTTCTCAGTTTGTGCGGCGGTAGGCTTTCCTGGTATGGACTGTAAGTGCAGAAGCAATAGGAAAGTGAGATGTTCGTGATATGTCCCTTTCAACATAACAAAGTCAAGGAGCCCATCTTATAATAGTGTCATTACACTTTCAACTGGGGCTTTGTACAACACCATGATTTTAAATCCTTCTCAGGCCATGCATACCTGCATGATTTAGTGACAAAAACAGCAATTTGGTCTCCCAGCGCAAGACGTTTCATTTTTCCAGCAGTGCCCCCAAAAACATTCCACTGTGGTGAACAATACAATACAATATAGTGTGGCTGCATGATCTGCTTTAAGTATGACCGATGGTAACATGCAAACATTCAGTCGAGTTTAGTATTTCAAAGTTCTTAGCCTTGTTTTCCAGGCCTGAACTAATGACGCTCGGAGAGAGGAGGTAGAGTCTCCATCAGTCCGACCATTCAAGAGTGTATAGAGTAAATACAAAACTACTTCATTAAATGTGCTATTCCTAAATCACAGCATCTTTCATACTCCGTGTGAGGAACCGACCTCAGGTGACTTCCCGTCCTTGTCACGAGTCCTTGGTGTGCGAGATCTGTCTCCACAGCAGAGCCTTCAGGTTGTTGAGAATAAGGGAGTGCTCCATGTTCATTTGTCCAGCATTACTACCTTTGAGAGCCATGCAGGAGTACAACTGCCTCTCCAGCTCCTCCCTCATCCCTGAGGGCGCCCCCCGTAGGAGGTAGTCCTTCAGTGTGCCGCACGCCTTCGCCAGGTTGGGCTGAACTGGCTCCTCCTTGCATCGTTTCTCCGACAAATCACACAAGGTCTTGCAGTCCACCCCGTACACACAGTCAGCGTCCGTCTCGCACTTCAGCGCCCGCATGGTGCGCTTGAACTCGTCCTCAGACACCACCGCCCGGGCGTCAGTCAGACGGAGCTCGTGTCGGTCGGTATAACCAAAGTGCGCCGCAGCGAGGTCACAGATCAGAAAGCTGCCGTAGGTGCCGTGGAAGAGGTCCTCCACCAGCTCCAGGAGGCCCATGGAGATCTTGGCTTTGCGAGGCCATGAGGGGGTGAACCACTGGTCCATTGAGCGCTGCATGCTGCTGGGGACCCAGGACACCAGGGGCCATGGGAGAGACAAACCGTACAGGGGCCCGTAGTGGACGCGCTCCGTCATGTACAGATCCCCGCAGAAGCCCAGGAGGCGAGGAGTGTGACCGCGGTCCTGCAGCAGGAGGCCCAACAGCACCTGGAAACAAGGCAGGAATGGGTCTCACTGAAGAGCTAGAATCGTTGTTTGTTTGCAGATCAGGGTTAGTACAGATCGAGGCAAGTAAGACTAAATACTTTTTTATTGAAATGAAATGTAAGATCAAGTTCACGATAACTTATTATCTTGGATTCCACTACCTTGATTCTCATCGTGCCAACTTCAAAAACACTTCCTGCACTAAATACAGGTTTAAGCCATGCCTTTGAATACTGGTACATTCATTTGAATTTGCACTTTCCTATTTGCACATTCAGTCGTGTGGTGATGTTTGAGGTGAGGCAATGACCATTAATGGTAAAGGTTACGAGAAGTCGTTGTGAAGAAAGTTTGCGAGTGTTTTTGCTAAATGAGAATAACAGTCTAGATACGGCCCTTCACCACTTCGCCGTAACTAGCAGACGAGGACCATCATACATAAAGCTGTGTGAGGCTTTCTGTAAATTGTGTTAAAAGAAAGAAGATACCAATTACTTGGGAGATTTTTAAATTACATGTCGGATAAAAAAACGAAATGCTACCTACCATATCTCAGCATGTTGACTTTTGAAAGATGTATTGCAGACTTGTTAAAACATATTAAAACATATTTAAACATTAAAGGTGGGGTAGGTAATTTTGGAGAAACCAGCTCGAGTGCGCTAGAGTTTGAAAATACACAGCCGGAACAAATCTGCCACTTCCTTACAGAGCCCCTCCTCCAACACACACGAACGCGCACATGACCAATGAGGGCACGAGATAAGTTTGTGCACAGATGGAAGGCTGACAGGCAGGTAGGCCATCCAGTTATTTTAGCCGGGCCGGCTAAAATGATTGGTCGTGCTTTTTACAGTACTACGGCTTCCACAGATGACATTATTTTATGGATTTGTTGTCAAAGGCAGGGCAAGGCAAGTTTATTTATATAGCACCTTTCAACTCAAGGCAATTCAAAATGCTTTACAAAAAATGAAAGACATTAAGAAAATGGCATTTAAAATCAGTCATTAAAAAGAAAAGATAAGAAAAGAAACATTAAAAGAAAAAATACATGGATAAAAGTTAGAGTGCAGTTTAAGATGTGAATAGTTCAATTAAAAGCAGCAGCAAAAAGCAAAGTCTTCAGCCTGGATTTAAAAGTAGTCAAGAGTTGCAGCGGACCTGCAGGTTTCTGGGAGTTTGTTCCAGATATTTGGAGCATAATAACTGAACGCTGCTTCTCCATGTTTAGTTCTGACTCTGGGGACAGAAAGCTGACCAGTCCCTGAAGACCTGAAAGATCTGGATGGTTCATAATTTAGCAGGAGGTCAGAAATGTATTTTGGGCCTAAACCATTCAAAGCTTTATAAACCAGCAACAGTATTTTGAAATCTATTCTTTGACACACAGGAAGCCAGTGTAAAGATTTCAGAACAGGAGCGATGTGATCCACTTTCTTAGTGTTAGTGAGGACTCGAGCAGCAGCGTTCTGAATCAGCTGCAACTTTCTAATAGATCTTTTTAGTGAGACCTGGAAAGACACCATTACAGTAGTCCAGTCTACTGAAGATAAAAGCATGGACACGTTTTTCCAAATCCTGCTGTGACATTAGTCTTTTAATCCTAGATATGTTCTTTAGGTGATAGTAGGCTGATTTAATAATCGTTTTAATGTGACTGTTGAAACTCAGGTCAGAGTCTATGACTACACCTAGATTTCTGGCTTTATCTGTTGTTTTGAACATTGCAGACTGAAGCTCAGCGCTAACTTTTATACGTTCTGCCTTGGCTCCAAAAACCATTACCTCAGTTTGATCTTTGTTTAACTGGAGAACGTTCTGACACATCCAGTCAATGCACTTACTCAGTGTTTGAATTGGAGCATAATCTCCTGGTGAAATTGTTACGTACATTTGTATGTCATCCGCATAGCTATGGTAACTTATTTTGTTGTTTTTCATTATCTGAGCCATGTAGATGTTAAAAAGAAGAGGCCCCAAGATGGAGCCTTGAGGTACCCCACATGTCATATTTGTCAACTAAGATGTGTATTACCTATAGAAACAACGTTTTTTCTGTCTTAAGTAGGATTCAAACCAATTTAGAACTGTTTCCGAAAGTCCCACCCAGTTTTCTAGACGGTCTAGTAATATGTTGTGGTCAACAATGTCAAACGCAGCACTGAGATCTAAAAATACTAACACTGAAGTTCTGCCACTGTCTGTGTTTAAGTGGATGTCATTGAAGACCTTTACAAGAGCAGTCTCAGTGCTGTGGTTTGGACGAAAGCCTGACTGGAACACATCCAAACAGTTATTTAAATGCAAGAAGTTACTCAACTGTTGAAAAACAACTTTTTCAATGATTTTACCTAGAAATGGCAGGTTTGATATGGGCCTGTAATTGTTCATTACTGAAGCATCTAGATTATTCTTTTTTAAGAGCGGTTTAATGACTGCAGTTTTCAGGGCCTGTGGAAAAACACCTGAGTGAAGAGACTTGTTTACTATGTGAAGTAGATCTGAGGCCATGCAATGAAAAACATCTTTGAAAAATCCTGTTGGAATAATATCAAGGCAGCAGGAGGAGGATTTCAGAAGTTTAATAATGTCCTCTAGGAACTGGAGGTGTTGTTCTTACTACACAGACGTTTTACATCTCTTACAGCAGAGTCACCCACAATCAGAGTTTCAGGCCCAGTCGTTAGCTTTCCCTCTAGCCTTTTACTTTTGGTCAAAGCACTTAAGATATTCATTGCTATCGGGGTGTTAAGAGCATTCCATGGAATATAACAAAAAGTGTATCTCGAGCCGGTTTCTCAAACTTACCTACCCCACCTTTAATTTCAATATATTTCAAAGATCCACCAAAACATTGACACTTTTCCATGCTGAGAAATAACCATATTTTGTGCCACAGATAACAGTTGCTAATTTCAGAGGCTTCTTATTCTACCTCATCCATCTGCAGGAGGGCCCACGCAGAGCGGGCTTCTGGTAGTGACACCCGTCCATCTTTGTTGCCGTCGGCGACAGTGAGGATCTGGCTGACGAGGCTGGCGAGGTTAGCCTGCTCTCCGAGCTTGAACTGGCGGAAAGAGAGGGGCGGAAACTTAGGGGGGTCGTCCCGTCACACTAGAATGTTTGGTTCTATACGAAAGACCTTTACCTTGAGGTGATTGAAGACCATCTCTCTGAACTTCTCCACTGAGGTGCCTCTGGTGGGCTTGTCGAACACGGGGGTTTCTCTCCGGGGCTCCGGCTCCTCGCCCAGCTCTAAGTGCATAACCTCCCCCAGCTTACAGCGGATGATCCCATCGTGGTCCCCCCAGCTTCCTGTGTACACCTGGAGAACATTTAGCCACATCGTAAACAAGCTGAAACATCTCGAGAAGTAGAGTTACAACTTAGTTTCCTAATTGAGTTTCCTACCTGGTTATTAGCCAGCGTTGACAGACACCTGCTCAGGTATAGAGTGTCTTTGTCACACAGGCTGCTGCATGCAGACCCATCGATTATCCCCTTCCTGTATTTATCACACTTGGAGAAAAAGAGAAAATGTTATCATCGTGCATGTCTGATAATCAGAGAGCAGGATTATTTAATTTCTCCATCTTATCAAAAAGGCAAGACAAGGAGTATTCACAAAATGTTTTAGTTGCCACACACAGAAGCCAGATAAATGCATGGGGTTGGCCTTTAAACATTCTCAACCTTGGACTAGGTGTTCTTTGCAGTGGTAATTGCAAAATAAAAGCCCATTACAAAATAATCGATATAACAGGGTGGAAACAAACAAAGCCATTACTCACGATGGCGTTCTTGCACTCGTGTCCTCTGCACAGCTCTGTGTACGCTGAGTACTGCACATAGAGCACCCAGCTGCCCACCAGCACCGCCAGCCAGGTCAGGAACAGATACTTCACCCGCACGAAGGAGATCCGAGCCTGCGGAGGGGGGGCACAAACAGAAACTAGAATTAAATTAAGAGCCTGATTTACAGTCAAGATGAGATTAGTCCAACAATGTATATAATAATGTTCAGCCTGCTGTGCAATCCTGAACTTATCTAGTCATTTTTCAATGTGCATTGATCTATGTATCCAGACGGAGATGCACTGCATGTATTATCATGTTGGAGAAACTTAATGCCAAAAGGGATATCGCTTCAAACCGTGGCCTGGAATAAGGGGAACAAAAATAGGACACTATTTATTTTTGTATTTCTAGAGTTCATTTGAATTGTTGCGGGTAAAGTCAAACTTTCAGTAAATGCAGTTGGCACTTTGATTCCGTCTCAAAAATTTGACTTTGATCTTCACATGAAAAATGTGTTGTTGCAAATGCAAAACATTTATTCTCTTTGATTCATTTGATCTCAGGGGCCTCATGTATAACGCTGTGCGTAGGATTGACGTGGGAAGGTTGCTTACGTAGTAGAAGTCCGAAAAATAGGTCCATACATTTTCCGCCACTTCCCGATTCACCAAACATTGCGTACCGGCGAGGAAAGTGCGTATGGCACTTCCTACGCCTGTTTCCATTTATAAATCACAACCGACTCGAAATGCGGTGCAGCTTTTGCGGGCTTCACGTAACGCCCATATGTGCCTATAAATAGTCAAAGAAACGCCCATTCATTCATTCATTTTGACTGACTGCATGAAGAAGATCGCAGGAAATGACGACAGAACAGCTAAAAAAGACATCAGATTTTGGTTATTTTGGGGAGGTCGAGATAAATCATATTGTTTGGTGGATGCAGTTTGAACCAGAGTAGCAGCATGGAGGTCGGATCGTCACCAAAATAAATAAGTGGTCCGAAAAAGGTTAATGACAAAAAAAATACACATAGCATAACCTTCCTCAGGCAGTGTGTTTGTACCGGGGACAGGAGACCCCCCCTTGATGAGAAACTGTAAGAAATGATCGGGGAATCCCTCCGGAGTGGAGTCATGACGACTGGATCTGAATTATGTTTTTGCATTTCGTGGTTTGTGTCCCAGCTGTCGATCAGCTGTGCTCAGCGTCTCCACTGCAGCCTGTGCATCTCAACCCCCCCCTCCCGCAGCAACTCTATATCCACCAGTTAAAGGAAATACAACTAATGTGTTGTGTTATATTAGCGGTACAATTGACCACATATGGTGCTCTTAGTTTCCATGCCTCGTGTGTTTTATGAGCGACTTATCAAGTCTTGGCAAACGGCATAAAACACGATTAAACATGATAGTATATAAAACCATGCTCGTACCTACAACCAATAGAAATGCAAAACGGCGTCAGTTTAGACGTAATTCTGTCCTCCTGCTTACCGCATCATTTATGAGAAAACATTTCATAACATTAACACAACATATTCGAGGTGGTTTTAAATAACATATCCGTATTTATTTATTTCTCCAAGTTATGTTTTTGTGTGCACTGAGGAGTCTCAAACAGGCGTTTGTTTAATCATTTTAAGATTGGCTTTAATCAATGTTTGAAAATGAATTCTTCATATATGATAAATGAGAGGTAACATTTTATTTATGGTAAGATTTCCACATATTTCTCTCCATTCTTCCTTCTGCCAACGGTGTCGGAGTTTCTCGTCTCTCCCGTGTTTGTGCTTAGTGCGTACGCATGGGTTAGAGTTTGCGTGGAGGACCACACGTTGTCCCGTCAAGTTAGTATTTTATAAATCGCAAACATTGCGTAGAAACTGGCGTATGCCATTTTTTTAGCGTATATCGCTTTATAAATGAGGCCCCAGGTCTTTATTAAACCCGTTTGTTTTTCCTGGGGTCTACACACAAATACTCAAGCACACATAACACACTTTCCACATAAACACAACAAACATAAGTAACAAAAAAAGACATCCCATGTCATTAACAGTTAATTACATCTTTTACATCATTAAGCACATTATGGATGTGTTGTATAGGTTTTTGTGCATGCAAATTGTCCTCATAGGCAAAAATCCCTTTAGGATTTCTCACCCACACCCTCCCCCCCCTGCCTGAAACGCCTCCATTGGACCCCTTTGTTTTCTTCAGTACCATAGTGCCATCACTATGTAACACGCTCCAACCAGGCTCCAACACATTGTACGTGATACTCTAAGGGGCGGGACATCTCTAAGCAGTTGACTAATCACAACAGAGCTAACCAATCAGAGCAGACTGGGCTCTGGTTTCAGACAGAGGGTGAAAAGAGGTGCTGCAGCACAGGCAGTATGAGAAAAATAAAGAGCTTTTTGAACATTAAAGCATGGAGACGTGTCACAGTAGAGACACAGAATACAGATGTGAACCTGAAAATGAGCATTAAAGGGCCCCTTTTTAGGCAACAAACAACTAAATGTATCCCCTTTTGCCTGGGCCTTAAGCTCTTCTGTAAATAATAAGTTACCACGGTGACATCATGGGGCTATCCCATAACGAGTCACTGGCTGGCTGATGGGTGGTCATATGCAACAATAGCTCATTAAGCTGGAACATTCTTTGGAGGTGCTAATTCAGTTGCTACAGTGTCACATGCCTTTCTAGTTATGCCTCTGAATGGAATGAATGGAATTACTGCCCGTGTCTCAGGATGCACACATGATCACATGTCCCACAGTATGTCTGCAGACAGAGATGCTTCTAATTCAGTGCGGTATGTGATTTATTTTCCAGTTATAAAGCGCAGGCATGCAGTGAAAAAAACAGACTTATTTACACTTTGGAAAAAGTGACAACAGAAATCTGAAGATTTACAGAACACAATTAAAAAACAGAACAAGACATACACAGATAAGAGCTGCATTCAATGTGTCTTTACTGGAATTGTATAATTGAATACCAAAAGGATTGTTTTTAAGTACTACTTTTTAGTACGTTTTCCGTTGTTTGACAAATCCCAATGATCATTTTATCAGAAAGTGTCTACTGCAATGTAAGCAAGTAAAAAGAAATGGAAGAAGGAACGTTGTTGGAAGGAGCAGTGAAGAAGAATGTGGGTCAGATTTGCTGTGTCAGCCACAGTCTTAGACTTTTACTTAAAACTGAACTGCAGAGAGCTTTTCTCCGAGGACTGTAACTGCACTTGGGAGGATAAAGTCATTTGATTCTCGCTCTGATCACACGGCAGGAACAGCTTATGTTCTGTATATTTTGGCAGCCTGCTGTTCCACTCACTTCAGACCAAGCACAGTTTCCAAATCCCAACCAAATGTGGCCCAGTGACGCAGGGAACAAGTACAAGCCTTTCTTTTTGTAATCTTGGATGTGCTGTGATTACTGCGCTTGCTAAACAGCTCTGATGTGGACAGACATATTCAGACATGCTATGCACCGTCATCGATTATTTTACCATTGTGAAGTTCTTGTTGGTTTGAAACTTTATGAAAAAACATATCATAGAATTTGTCCAGAACAAATTTGGAACACATACCCAGGTTTAGGGAGCAACGGATTACATATAATGGGATTACGCAAACATGATACAAAAAAAAGGTAACTGTATCCCCCTACAGTTACATAAAAAAAGACGTAAACATATACTGTCATTATCTAAGGCAGGGGAGTCAAACTCAAGGCCCGGGGGCCAAATCCAGCCCGCGACTTCATTTTATGTGGCCCACAAGAGCTTGTAAAGAATATAATACGTTTATTATACGGTTAGATGGCACTTTACAGAAGCAGGTTGCCCATAAACTACATGTCCCACAATACATCTCGTTTTGTGACATGCACACTGAAGAGACTTGCAATGATTTGCCCTGGACTTCTGATTTCAGACGTAGATAATTACTAAGTTATTACCTTAACCGATAATAATCCAATTCAGAGGCAATAATGTAATATAATACATTATTTGATATATCTATTATATACTTATACAGTGGGGAAAAAAGGTATTTAGTCAGCCACCAATTGTGCAAGTTCTCCCACTTAAAAAGATGAGAGAGGCCTGTAATTTTCATCCTAGGTATACTTCAACTATGAGAGACAAAATAAGAAAAGAAAATCCAGAAAATCACATTGTCTGATTTTTAATGAATGAATTGGTAAATTCCTCGGTAAAATAAGTATTTGGTCACCTACAAACAAACAAGATTTCTGGCTCTCACAGACCTGTAACTTTTTCTTTAAGAGCCTCCTCTGTCCTCCACTCGTTAACTGTATTAATGGCACCAGTTTGAACTCGTTATCAGTATAAAAGACACCTGTCCACACAGTCACACTCCAAACTCCACTATGGCCAAGACCAAAGAGCTGTCAAAGGACACCAGAAACAAAATTGTAGACCTGCACCAGGCTGGGAAGACTGAATCTGCAATAGGTAAGCAGCTTGGTGTGAAGAAATCAACTGTGGGAGCAATTATTAGAAAATGGAAGACATACAAGACCACTGATAATCTCCCTCGATCTGGGGCTCCACGCAAGATCTCACCCCGTGGGGTCAAAATGATCACAAGAACGGTGAGCAAAAATCCCAGAAGCACACGGGGGGACCTAGTCAATGACCTGCAGAGAGCTGGGACCAAAGTAACAAAGGCTACCTCAGTAACACACTACGCCATTATTTGCAAATAAATTCTTTAAAAATCAGACAATGCGATTTTCTTGATTTTTTTTTTCTCATTTTGTCTCTCATAGTTGAGGTATACCTAGGATGAAAATTACAGACCTTTCTCATCTTTTTAAGTGGGAGAACTTGCACAATTGGTGGCTGACTAAATACTTTTTTGCCCCACTGTATATGTATATTTATATAGTTACAACCGGCCCTTTGAGTGCAACCATAATGCTAATGTGGCCCGCGATGAAATTGAGTTTGACACCCCTGATCTAAGGAGTCTACATCATTTCTAGAGAAACTTAGACTAGGTTACTGATAACATTATTTACATGTAGTTAGTCATTTTAACTGAACACATCTGAACTCTGCACATCACCACATTGAGCTGCAGGGAGAACACAGGAGAACTAGAATCTTCTAATTCCCTTTGGTGCTTTTCATCAAACTGTCCTTGTGTTATGGCTTTAACAACAGCTTTGTGTTAGAGCCAAGCTGCTGGAGTTTTAACACCATCTGTCCTGAAGAGATGAACAAACAGATAGTGGGCCTCCAGGGAGGGACCAGGATTATCAGGGCAGTAAAGAACAACTACACACATCAGATCTGACTCCACTGGTATGCATGGAGGTGCCACATGCATGAAACGAACACACACATTCAACATGGTGGGGTAAAAGTCACATGTACATGTTGTCTGTGTGTCTCAGCATGGTTGTGCAAACCCATGATAAAGCATCCGAGTTAAAGAAGTGAAACTTGAGCAACACTTTAGTAATTTACACTGCGTCCTCTTCCATGTTACGTGATACATAGAGTTTGTCTTAACTTATGGCGCTTTTCCACTGCAGTACGTAGCGGCCCGGTACGTTTTTCTTTTTCACTACGGGTAGTTCTGGCTCAGGGCTACTTTTTCACCTTTTTTCTGGCCCTCCAAAATCGAGGTTCTTACCGGGCCAACAACCGGGCTGAATATGCTAAACTAGTGATGTAAACACTCTCGACTGCTGAATGGTCAGAGAGAATCGCTGGCAAGGCGGCTACAACTACAACAACATGAACATATTTTACCGTGATTTAATTGTAATACACGTTTCAAAACAGCATACTGATACCGGTCTGCAGACAAGACGCCAGGCGAAAAAACGTTTATAATGCGTGTTTTCTGAATGGAGATCGGATTGATCAGGCTAAGCTAACGCAGTATATGCTCCGACCGTCCACACTCACAACAACGGCCTATACAGACATAAATAAACCAGCGACTGTATTCGCCATGACACAGACAGTCTGTGGTTTGTACTTGTTTAAGTTTTGTCTAGTTTCTGAACAGATATGAGGAGCTGTGAGCTCTGAGTGCTAACAGCTAACGGCTGATGTTGGTTTTGTGTTTCGCATTGGAGATGACGTCACGGCAGCCGATTGTCCCGCCTAGCGCCTACAATGCGTTACTATAGTAACTACCCCAGTTACTAAACTGTAATGGAAACGGAGCTCAAAGTAAGCCTGGCCTACCAAGGCCAAACTAAGCTGTGCTAAGCCGTGCTAGGTCCTGCAGTGGAAAAGCGCCATAAGATAACATTAGATAAACTGAATTGATTCCTGATTGAAGTGTCTAAATAGCAGTTTAATAGGCTAAAAGTACATAGGCTATTATAAGGAATAGAAATGTTACAATTTAAGAAAAGTGGAATACTTGAACAACAAAACCTCTTCCCCTAAAGTAAATGAGCAGTAACACAGCTGAGGCAGCAGAGCAGATAATAACACTGATGATAGAGGGAGCTCGTTAGTGCAGGCAGGAAGAATGTTACCATCGAGTTAAATGTGCAAAGTCCACATAGCAAACTGTCGAGCTGTCAACAGGTAGGTCAAGTTACCCAGGATAAACAAGACCTTGACCCCCCCTGAAGCTTTGGCAACCCCCAAAGTAGGTCCTGACCACCAGGGCAGGTCCTAGACATTTTGGTGCCCTAGGCGAGATTATGATTTCAGTGTTTCCCCTGATGGAGTCATAGCAGCGGTGCAAAGGCACGTGGGCCCAGCATAATGCGAGCGCGGAGCGCGTGGAATCTTTTAGTGTGTGCACGAGCGAAGTGCGAGATTTTATAAAGAATAAATGAAAAATCTCTACAAAAGACAAATACAAAAACAGAAACTTATTGACATAGGTAATATATGTCAAAATGGCTTCAAATGTATTCAGTCTTGTATGAAGATGTTTGAATTGGGGGGTGGACGTCACATCCTCTAGGGGGGTCCAGGAGTATGCCCCCCTGGGAAGATTTTTTTGAACATTTTAAAGTAAAATGCTTCAATCTGGTGCACTTTGAGCACACAATTACTAGAGACCTGATCTAGGGGGTACAACTCTAAAACACCATGTGAAAAAGATCGGTTTACATTTTAATAATCAAATAAGTATATGAACATAACTAGTGGTGCACGATAATTATCGGCCCGATAATTATCGGTCCGATATTAGGAATTATGACGTCATCCCGATAAACCCGATAAAAGTATTAATAGCACCGATAATATACAATATATTTTTTGGGTAAAAAAAAAGAAAAAAATACTGCGGTGTGGGTGGATTGGGATGAGGGGCGCTTGTTTTTCACTCGGCTCCTCCCGTTTTGCCAGTACTGTGGTATTAGTGGTTTAGGAAGAGGGGAGTTTTTCACAATTCCAGCGCTCCCTAACTCATGCCTGGCTGTGACGTAAATGGTGTGCAGCCGTGAAGCCAGGAGGACAGTAAACAAACATGTCGTCGGTAGTATGGGACTATTTCAAAGTTTCAGAGTTAGATAGTTCGCTTGCTATTTGTATTAACAAATGCAATGCACACTCCTTCATACTCTGATCGATAACGATATACGGGACATAAGTTTCACCACGGACATATGGACCAGTGATGTTAGCCCCGTTAGCATGCTAGGTCTGACGGCGCAGTGGCTGGACAAAGACTACAAACATTGACTGATTGACTCAATTATATTTATTTGGGGAAATAAATATGGTCACTTTGAAGAGTCAAAACTGTTCTTGGCTTTGTTTTGTTCATAGTAGTAAATGCTCATGTCATTTGCTCACTATTAGTCTTTTTTTTACCACCAGGTGTGCAAAAACTACAGGTACATTTAATATATATAATATTATTATCGGTTATCGGTATCGGTATCGGTCTTGAGAAGCAGGAAGTTATCGGTATCGGTATCGGTTTCAAAAAACCAATATCGTGCATCCCTAAACATAACCAATAACCTACCATAGCCAATAAATGTAACTTATTTTAGTTGTTTATTTTACCTAGCTAACATTTATTTATTCATGCTTTTTTTTATCTCTCCAACTTTAAACGATATTTTTGGTTTACTGTCCTATAGTATACATTGGAATGATTTCAAACCTGTTTTTATTTATCCTAATAATTATAAAGGTGTGCCTTGGAAATATTTGTTTACATAAATTGTGACCAAACCATTTGAGACCCACTGAGATAACTTAGACTAAAGTGAACTATCTAAACACTCAAGAGTCCTTTACCTCACTGAGCTGTAGTTATCAGCCTCAATCCGCGGTACCGACGCGGTACAGGGCAAATGAAAAGTGTAACTGGGGAGAAAAGGGTGTTCCCTTGACTTAATTATGAATGTTGTTACATCAAGGCTGAAAATTAGGATGAGCCAAACAGTCAAAAATGTATTTTCCCTCCCAGAACTACCAGCGCAGGGCCCCCCCCAGATCTGGCACCCTAGGCGACCACCCATGTCGCCTATGCCAAAGACCGGCCCTGCTGACCCCCACATTGGGAAGCACTAATAGAGAGGTCCATCTAAAAACATCCAGGACATGGTGGAACCATACTTTCCAGCATGTGCACACAGCCCTCATTGGCCAATCGGCTCGTTTCTCCCTCATTGCGAGTGGCACCCAGGTATCCTTTCAACAAAAACACCTGTAGGCTATACTGGCCCCAAAATGGCGGAAGGAGCTCCCCATTGATAACAGGACAGCTGAAAGTCTACATATTTTCAATGCAGAGTGAAAACCCATCCGTTTCGCAAGTTGGCCAATACCAATTCTCACTTCTCTACAATTAATGTTTGGTTTATTTGAAGCCAATGCAGTAGTAGCAGTAGCAGTAGCAGTAGAAGTAGAAGTAATAGTAGCAGAAGCAGTAGCCGTAGCAGTAGTAAACCCGGACTATAAAAGAACTGTGGAAATCAAACGCCTTTTTGTCCTGCTTGAGTCAGACAAATGTTCAGAGGTTACGGGGACGCAGAGTTTAGTCCTGAAAAGAAGTTGTAGACAACACATGTAGGCGAAAATAGATAATGTTAGTATAAATAAAACATGGAACACCTGATGAAATCCGGATAATGGAAATAAAACGGTCTGTGTTTTACTTTGCACAGTGATTCAGATAACCCTGTAGACCAGATGTCCCTGAACACACTGTGATACTCCTCCTCTGCAAACACAGGTTGGTGTGTTGCCCTTAACCAGCACGTCGAACAAAGTCAGCAGCAGTTTATGGAACCCTCTCTAATGTTTGGATTGTGTTGCAGGTGCTGGTTACAGTTTTTCTTCCTTATGTACCTGACATGGAACAACATGCAAATAATTTAAAACCTACATCACATTATCCTTAGGGCAATATCCATCTTTTATTGCATCCCATTTCAATTCTAGTAAAGTGTATTTTGCGTAATTACTTTGGCTTAGAGTTTAATTTCTTTATACTTTATTAAGGTCCTTATTTGTATTTCTATTACTCAAATAGATTTTAAAGGTCTTTCCTTTCATCTATTCCAGAGTCACTTAAAATAATGTATTAGTTTTATTTATTTAACTCAATATGACGGCACTTACTGTCTTAATATTGATTTAAAAGTCAGTAGGGAACAAAAATAAACACTTTTGCTCAAATATTATATCAACACTGAATATACTTAGCCAGATGTGTCCTTGTCCTACATACTCTGCACCAAAACAGGAACCGAAAACAACCCTAAGAAAATACGCAGCAACATAAAAAAGAATAGTGATGCTTTTTCTATGTATAGAAAGGACTAAAATAAACCACTTCTGTAAAGAGTGTGTGTTTGTGTGTGTCTAAGTGTGTACAGAGTAGAGTAGCCTAATTGAAACCCTGGCCGGTGTAGTTAAATATTGTCTGAAGCCAGATTCAATCAGCCCGGCCATCACCTCCTGAACTCTACTGTAGTCCATGGACTTTAGACCGGGCACAGAGTTGTGATACGCAGTCTGAACTGTATGGTTGTAATGTGGCAATATGTCTACTTTTCACTAGAACAAAAGCAACCCTGTACTCATTCATAATCTCCTTACTGTACTGGAGGAGTGGCTGGCAGTAAGCACTGGAACCCAAAAGGGATTATTGCTGCTCTGGCACTATCAGAGGTGATGAAACAACTGTGAGTGGAAGTCTGGCCATCTTCTCTGTGAGGAAAATAAAGTGATGCAAACAGAAATCCTTCCCTGGCCTGGGTAGTGGTGTTGGCATGGATTAGCAGTTCCTCCTCTCATGCTATTCACACCCTCAGTGGCAGGCCTGAGCTCTGCTGTGCACTCACCATTAAGGTTCTGCAGGGAGACTGTCAATGTAAGCTTTAATAAGCAGACACATTCCTCAGGTATGCTCAAACAGCCAGGCATCAGGGCGGCCCGGGGAGGAGCTGCTGCCAGCTGTCAGTCTGATGAGACCCCCACATTATACAAAGGATCTCAATGCAAATACCCCCCACACATAATCCGAATCAAAAATCAATTATCAAACAGTGACATTACCTGGAAGTAGAACGACTTTTTCACCCAGGCCCGTGGAAACAGACCCTTCGCCATCACAAAAATAGATCATCTCACTGCGTGGACCTGGCTGTGGGAGATCATCCACATGAGTGCGCCCTCCATATAAAAAACGCAAAGGTCGTTTTTCTACAGAAATGGCTGCATGTTCGCCTGGAGCCCCGCTACGATCCCCTGCCCGGAGCTGTGGTGCTGTCCTCCCCGTGTGACTGGCTCTGATGTTGCACTGGGTCTGCGCCTCTGCTCCTGGTGCAGCTGCTGGTTTTAAAGCCAAGCAACATAGCGTTACCTCAAACTGGGGGAAACGTATGATCACGGCGCACGCGCAACTCAGTCGTCTACATAAATAACGTTTTACGAGTTTTCAGGTAGTCATCCAAACTGGCGGAATGTTTGTCTGCGTGGATTCAGCAGTGTGCTGTTTTAATAGTCATTATGTGTGAGTAATGTGTGGTTGCTCCACTGAAGCTATGACCGGGTCAAGCTCGCACATTTTGAGTAAGACCAACTTCCGTTAGGTCTTTCACAATAAAAGCCTGAATGTTCAAGGAAAGCCCATCTACTGACCGTACAGGTAAGAATACCATTTCTTTCTAACTCTACCGAACTTGTTCATGCTGCATCACTTTTAAATGTGTTTGGGCTATGTCTCCTTTCAGACTAGTGGAAAGCCCATTGAGTGTTTTTTTTTACTTCTATTTGCGTCTGTAGAAATTCTAAATGACAACAGCCAACGTCAATAAAAAAAAAACGTGCAATAGGTCTATAAATAAATGTTATTCATAAATATTATTCATAAAAAAAGATTAGATACATTTGTTTTCTTCACCCGCATTCTCTTCTCAAAATACGTTTTTCGTGCTCATATGAAATCCGTGTATCTACCGTCCATTTGTTTTTCTTAAAGTAAGTAAACGGAAGAGCGTCTGAGAGGCCTTTTTTACTTTTTACCATACTGAATGGTGGTCATTGGAGCGAGGTGCGGGGCGAAACTCACGGAAGTGATTTCAAAACAAAAGCACTCGTTTGCTTGGAACTGTGATAATATTTAGCGATCACAACGAAAACAGCCAAGACACATATTGAGCCCAGAAAACTAATGTTATTAAGGGCTGTAAATATAATAAGCCTATGTCTAAAATGGACAACATTGTTAGGAGATTTAAACTACAGCGGTTCTGCACTGCGGTCACTCAGCCGCCTCTCGAGTTTGTTTTTTCAAATCAGCAGCTCTTCATTTTTTCCCCTGCTATATTCAATGAGTGATACAAATATTCGTTACCACAAGTTCTTAATAAAACTGACACTCTTGGACTTAGTTGGTACTAGTGTGACTGCTACCAGAAATACAATTAAGTACTATTACTGTGTACTTTGTGAGTAATCCTCTGTCAGTCCCCTCCATAGTAGCCTACATAATGCATGTTTTTCTGCTATCTTTGATGAGTGATAAAAATACAATTTTACCATTAGTTCTTAATGAAATTGATACTGTTTGACTTTGTATTAGTTAGCCTACTACTAACAATACATTGAAGTATTTTTACTGTGTATTCTTTGAGAAATCCTCTGTCAAAGTCCCCTGCTGAGAACAAAATCAAGCCACTTCTGCTAAGTTTGATGAGGGAATTCTTTTTTGTTGCCATTAGTTCTTCGTGAGATTGATCCTGTTGGACTCAGTACTAGTGAAACTACCCCCACAAGTACTATGTAGTACTTACTGTGTACTTTTCCAGTAATCCTCTATCAATGTCCCCTCCCGACTACAGGAATGTTTTTGGTACATTTTCTTATACATATTTTTTGATAGGCTGGATGTTCTGATATAGGGATTAGTACAATATCTAAAATCCCTTTGACTAACATGTCAACAAAAGAGAAACAAAACGTTGGAATCTGTCTTTATTGAATGTTCAAATTGGTGTCGTGAAACATATGCAAATTAGAAAACAATAAGACGACGGCTCATTTGAATATGTAAACAAAGCGTGAAAGAACGAGATGAATGTTTTCTTAATGTACCTTTATTACCGGAGAAGTTTAATGCAGTAACTATAATATCTATTAATTATTATTAGTTAATCTGTTACCCTATTCAGATGTAGTGTAGCCCATCTTCCGGTCATACATCCAAAATAAAACCAAAGCTGATTTTGTAACTTTCTAAAGCGTGATAAAACATGGTCTGTCAACAGTTCACTGGTTACATGATGTTGTAGCACTTCTAGCTGAACTTGTGAATTTCTAGAATAAAAATAAAATCTGCCAAAATACCTGTTGATCAATAATGCTGGCATGTTAGTTTACATTTGACCTACACCTAGTGGTGGTAAAGTAAGTAGGCTACATTTACTCAAGTACTGTAGTACACACATTTGAGGTAACCTACATTACCAGAGTATTTTAATATTATACAACTGTATACTTATAGCTACTATACATTTCGGAAGACGATTTTGTAATTTTCACTCCACTATATTTATTTTACAGATGTATTTAGTAGTTGGCTTATACATTCAGATTTTGACACACATTGCTAATGAAACACTTTAAAATATTATTATTAGGTATAGATTAAACCATACAACATGATATGTAAGTCGTCATAACCATAAGTGGGTTTCACAGTTCCAGCTTCTTAAATGTGAAGTTTTGCTGCTTTACCTTTGAATATCTTTTTGAGTTTTTTCTGCAATGAGTACTTTTACTCCTAATACTGTAAGCACATTTTCCTAATCATACTTGAACACTTTTACTATATAAGTAGAGCATTCTTGATTCTATGAAGGAGGATACGTGCTGACTTTAATCTCAGAATTCTGGGTAAAAAGCGGTAAAAAGTCAGAACTTCTTTTTCCTTTTTTGAAACTCAGATCTAAATGTTTTTTAAACTTTTGGTCACATCCTGGTCACATCCCATTTTCTTCTCATATGGCCCTAATCCTCTTCCGTACAATGCAGTTATTTTACTTGAAATGTAGTATGTTTACAGTGTGGTATTAGTACTTTTATTCAAGTAAAAAATCAGAATACTTTTTTCACTACTGCCTACAGAATAAGTAATTCTGTAAATATGCAGTGTTCGACTAAAAGCCAACATCTTCTTTAAGGGGCGGATAAGCCTTGCTTTGTAAAGGGCCTGCCTACATTTTCAAATGTTTGAAAAAAGGTGAGCGTAGTAGCGACAGCAGTAGCAGTTTAAACGCTTCCCATAATGCACTCCCCGATCATCAGCGGGAAACCAAAATGGCGAACGTGTTGGGGGAAAATGAACCGTTTGTTATCTTCTGAAGAAAGCACGATTCCCGCAAGTTTCCGCGACATACTTTTGAGATAAACTCAAACACAGAAGAAGCGGGATAACCTTTGTCCTTACTATTTTTGTTATTTTATTTCCCCAGTGATTTGTAGAAGCGGAGGTGACCGAATGAGGTATTGTTGTCATGTTTTCCTCCTGTGTGTGGGGTGTGTGGGTCCGACGGTCAGCGACCTCTCCGGGGTTAACGTTGCCGCTCTGCATGCGGGTTATTCATGCTAATCCGGCTAAAATGCTAGCTGCTCTAATAGGTTTTACTTTGCAACGTTATCTCGAGCTAGCTATTTATCTTCACCAGATGCTAAAATTGACCATGTTCCTCCAGTATCCGAACAAAGGGAATCCCGGGCTGACTGGCTAAATGGAAATGGAAATAGAAATATAAAATATAAAGCTTAATTTAATAACTCAAGACTTACAGCAGAATTTAAACACTAACAAGGACACACTTGTATTAATATGTCTGAGAAGGGTCGCTGACATTCAATTGCCAGTTTATAGAACGTCAGCTTTAAGTTGCGTTTACTTCGTTTTTGACGTTGAAAAGGCTATAGAAACACTCAGCATTGTCCTGCAGCCATCCCACTGACGGGGTGGTTGATTACCAATTGGCACTAATTATGAGTATAATCACCTGTTGTGTGTTTCCAATGGAGGGGAAATGGCATGCGTCTCATTTTCAGCCATTGTTTTGTTAGATCTACTGAAACCCAACAGTATATATCCTTGTTTTTGCCATTGAGATTATACATACAGGGCAGCACTTCAGTGGATATTCACAGATATATCTTCACATAATTCTTATTGTATGTTATCCTTTTAAAAGGAATGTATTAGATGGTCCCAATTATAGTGTGGATTGTAGTGTTGCTGTGATTCAACCAGAGTTGTAATTATCAAGGGGGTTTGTGTAGTATTGGTTAAAAAAAAAAAACAGTAGGCATGTATCACAAGGTCAATTGTTTTTACCCTGACTTTGAATTAAACTAATCATATTTATATAGCACTTTTCCCAGTGCTTTAAGAAACTTTACAAGAAAATAAGAGAACATGTAACCCCATACATTTTCATTGTTCATGCACTGTTACCTCCATCCTGAATGCATAAATAAGTTTGTATTGTTAAACACCCAAGCACCTGGCCTGCAGCACAGAGACTGGGAATTGTTTTATGTGACGGATTGAAGTATTATCTGGAATTACTGTAAAAACAAAGAAACTGATTTGTCTCATTACCCCATTGGAAAGGATTCTCTCCTCATTTAACTGCTGCCATCTTTCCCTTCACCTCCCTTTGTCTTCCAGAGACTCAGGGGTTGTGGATCACCTGTCTGTCCATCACAGAGCCCTCCCCCAGCGGCAGCAGCAGGCTGTGCCCTTGTCTCCCAGCAGCCTCTCTGCTCAGGGGGAGTATGGAGAGGACGACATGTCGGACAGGTTCACAGAGGGGCAGGACGTCTTGGCCCGGTGGTCAGACGACTTGTTCTACTTGGGGACAATCACCAAGGTTAGTGTGGGGGGGGATTTACTTATGGCACTAAATTACTTCTATTTATATACACAGTAACACCTAGGAATGGGCTGTATTGAGTAGGGCTGCATGATTTAGAAAAAAATACTAACTGCATTTTTTTAAACAGATATTGCATTTGCAGTTTGAGGTAATTTTCATTAAAAAAAACAAAAACATTATTCACATTATCTTAAAATAAGGATCTGTACCAAACTAAATTTGATGAAATATGTACTGTAAGTCTGTATATTACCTTTTGTAGGCTGGAATCTCTTTGCAGCACGACAATACTTTTATTTTCACATATATTGCATTTACCAAATATTGAGCTTATTGCAATTTAAATATTGCACTAGCTCATATTTTGCAGATGTGATGTACTGGACTTGTTCGAAGATTCCAGATGCGTTGGCACTAAATAAATGCTTTAAGAACAGCGTGGCGTTAAGAAATACATCCATCTATTTTGTTTCTCCTTCAGATAAATCGGGAGAAGCAGAGGTGCTTTGTGGTTTTCGAGGATCGTTCGAAGTCTTGGGTTCTGTGGAAGGATATTCAGACAGGTAAGTGCTTCAACTTGAAGATTGACATGGACTACTTTTATTTAACATCTGGATTTTACTGTTAAATAAAAGGGCCTTCCCCAACCATTCACAGGTAATCTAAAAGGTGCAATGTTTTATTTCCTTGCAGCATCTGGACTTTAGACTCTTTACAGCAGGGGTGGGGGACCTTTTTCCTCTCAAGGGCCATTTACATTTTTCAACATCCTCCGAGGGCCATACAAATTATTGACCTCTGCTTAAAAAAACAAAAATCACAGCTAGGGATGTCCCGATCACCTTTTTTTGCTCCCGATCCGATTCCGATCATTTGATTTTGACAATTTGCCGATACCGATTTTTCCCGATCCGATCTTTATGCAATGCATTAAGAGAAAAAAAAGGAAAAAAGCATTCAAGTTGTCCCTTAAGGTTATTTTTTTATTTAAATGACAGTACCCAACTACCCATTCTATCCAACATGGATATAGAATGGATATAGTTGTGCAGCATTGGATCAAAACAAAATAAAGCTTATCAGTACTCGTTAGCTTACTGCTACTATTAGACACTGCGCCCACTCTGTTGCCAGATTTGAGAGAAATAAGCAACCAGGTCTATGAACAGAAGCAACACATACATGATGTTGTGTAATTTGAAACCAAAACTAAGGCCTCAGGATGACTTTAAGACTTGAACATGGTCATTTTTGTTTTGTAACTTTACATTTAAAAAAAAAAAAAAAAAAAAGATTCAGATCCCCGACATCGGGACATCTCTAATCACAGCCCATTAATTTGGCCTTTCTTTCATGCTGTGCAAAGAAAAAGCAACCTCTTAATCCAGATATCTTACCATGACTCGCGCATGTATGCACGTGCACGGTTGTGGCATGACCACCAAAACAGAAAGATATGGACACAAGATGTGTGCAAATGTATCCCATGAATTAAGTCGGGGGGACGGGGACGGACCTAACCTCCTCTATGGGGGTCCCCCCCGGACCTATAGTATATACTATCATATAGTATTTTATACCTGTTTACTTTATTCTCTTATTTTTTTATAACGATCATATAAAGATGTGCCTTTACCTCACTGGTTGGAGAAAAAGCTTCTTATATTTGTTAGCATAGCTAGCTAACCAGATGCTAATAACAACAAAGTTATTGACTGTATGATCAGTATGACAGATGAACAGATCGCCAATGGGCTTACAACTAAAGAGACAACCACGCAAAAACTGAGGCATGTGTGCGGCTCCTTATGGGTACTGACATTTGTGAAGTGCCGGAGCGGCGTTCCAATGCTCTCCGGCAGAACTACACCCCTGTCAGACGAGACATATACCATGTGATGACACGTTAGGCTCGTGTTGTGTTCAAGGACCCTTGTGGCCAGGAAAAACAGGCACTCGCTTGTTTAATTCTTTTGCAGTCTAGATTTCTTTTAAGACATTTTAAGATTCTTTTTTGCGTTTGTTTATAAATTACCTCGAGGGCCGTACCAAATGGTCTCGCGGCCCGTATACGGACCGGAGGCCGGAGGTTCCCAACCCCTGCTTTACAGTTTCTGAGGGATTTTGCTCAAATTCTTTCTTCCTTCCTTATCTCCCCTCTCTTGGTGCTGGCAGTTAACTGACCACAATGTCTGGCATCAGTACAGTCCAATGTCCACATGGGAAAATAAGAATAGGGGAGAGATACACTGCACCCGAGTGGCTTGGGTCCCACTCCTCCAGATACATCAATTAGTCATTACATGAGTTTTGATGTAAAAAAAGAAAGATTTTAACAAACATCCACCATTTTAATTTTCTACGATCTTGGCAAGTTTCTAGTGAGCAGATCCGGACCCCCCAGTAGCACGACTGGTAGAGCCTGTACCCTGTACTCTGTACTTAGTTCAACGGCCTGGGTTTTATGCCAGATCTCTCTTTTTGCCCTGCCCTTCTCCAATCTGTTGCTATCTCACAAACAGAAATGTTCCTGCACAGCTGTATGTAAAGAGTTATTTATTACTTATTATTAGTGAGAATGGACTAATACGTTTTCTCTTTAATCTTCTTCTTCTTATTAGGGCCCGATCACTAAGTGCGAGGAACCTATTGTTATTGGTGGAATTCTTCTTCTGCTGGCGTTTCCTATTTTTGAGGGCTTCAAGTTGTATAATTTTGCACGGACGCCAGAACCGGTGACAAATTTGACATTCTGGAGTCAATAGAGTATCTTCTGTCATTGTAGACCGAATTCTTCTCGTTTTGCGCCGTCCCGTTCAAATGACAATCACATTTCCATGCTCGCGCCAGGGCCGGGGGAGGGGTTACAAGGCTCGCGTCTTGTGCTGCATTCACTTACACTCGGACATTAGGGATTTTCGCTCATAAATGTCCGATGAGCCACAACTTTTCTTTCAAAACAAAGCTGCCAACTGGGGTGGCAGCATATGCACCACCACCGCTCGCCCTCCATGATCAAGCGGCTTCTCCGATTTTGTTGTCAATGTTTTGACTGAACTTTGTTACTGTTCACATATAAGTAAACATTACGTTTGAATGATTTAGTGAGCTGGTGTTTTTCAAACCGCATGTTGGCTATTTCAGCACCACGCGCTGTCCACCTACTTATTGATCCACTATCAGCGTCAGTGCACCGGCACCCCGCTGCCAGATTGTGCCTGTGCTGTGTGTCATTCACTCTCAACATGGATAAAAGTACAATAAGCATTCTTCAGGTGTAGGTAGATTCTCTATTCGGACATTATAGCCTATATGTGACCCGCTCTATCGAAATCAGTCGGAAGTCGCAACGGCTCATTTCAAAATAAACGTGGATTTGCGTAAAAAACTATTTTTTCGGTGTTCGGGTGTTTTGTTTGATTTTAAATAAACAAAGTCTTGGCTTTCAGAATATGAAACTTTTATTTCCAAAATCACACGATAAATACATTTTTGAAGCTTGTAAAGGGAAGAAGACAGCTCTCCCTCGCCACTCTGCTCTTCCGCAGCGCCGCCCCCCCTCCCTCCGGCTGAAATTATGAATGTAAGGTGTATAGTAATCATAGATAACACGGCAGGGTCCGTTAAAGTTTGTTTTCATCTGATTTCAATTAAACAAAGGCTTGGCTTTCAGAATATTAAACTTGTTTCGGCAAATTCAGATGATAAATACAACTTTGAAAGCTTGTAACGGCATAATTACAAGCGGAGAACGGAGTAACTTAACGTCACAGCAGGCAAAACAACAGCCGGTGTTTCTCGTGAGTGTTTCCCCGGGAAACAAACACAATACACACGAATGCAAAATTACACAACCACACACACACACGTATATACACACACACACTCGCGAACCTCCCCCAGACCAGTAATCCAAACGAAAATATCTTCCCTCCGTAGTATTTTTATCATTTGCTCTGCTAATAATCAGTCAGATCGATGGATTCCAGAGAAGAGGAAACTTTAAAGGCTTTTTTTTAAAGACTCGGTGACAGTCATTATGACATATTTTGCTTAATATTTGGAGTACAAAAACAATCCTGATATCATTAGAAAGCTAGGAATCTCCTCTTTCCAGCAGTGTATACAACTCAAAATGTGTCTTCGGGTCAATGCGACTGATTTCGATGGAGCAGGTCACATATGTGCGACTGTCGGTCCGTTATTGTAAAAAAAAGGAAATCTCAATTTTACACCCTGGGTGTTTCTCAATGTTAAGGAAGGATGCTCCAGAGCCACTATTTCAAGGATGCTACGTCATCGAGTCCCGCCGAAAGACTGTTCCAATGTCCAGGCTCCTTGGAATTCTACCGAGCCCGGCGTCCTTCGTAGCGAGAAATGTTGAGGCTGCACATGTGTATCCTCCGGTCTTAAAATCCCCACAATGCTTTGCGCACGGACCAATTTCCCAAAATCTGTGGCAGAAAATGTAAGGCGGGGCCTCTCATATGAAGCACACTTGCTCGCCTGTTCCACTCTTCGTTTTCTCTGTAAGGAAGTCTGAAGGAACGGGCCAATTTTTTTCCGGCTGTGTAGTTTCAAATTCTAGCGCACTCGAGCTGGTTTCTCCATTCTTACCTACCCTACCTTTTTAATGATTAAACAAGAGCTTCATCACACAATGCTGATTAAGTCTCTAGCAACTCTGACCTTCAGATGGGCTCGCAGCATCTCCCCAGGGAGCACTCTCTCTCATGCATTTCAAAATAATTATTACTCCGACCGTTTAGTTTATTTTCTTATCTTCAGCATCTAATGTTACAGGGTTCCCACGGGGTCTTAAAAAGTCTTACATTTGATAATCAGAATTTAAGGCCTTACAAAGTCTTAAATGTGATCAAAAAAATAAGAAAGGTCTTAAATATGATTTAGAAGGTCTTAAAAATGATCGGATTTGAAAGGGACTTCTGTGTTGCGATCGCGTCTAAATGTGTTTTTGGGGGAAATGTCCGGGCTGCAAAGTAACCATTAAGAGCCTTTCAGTTCCCCCCCAACAATTTGTATTGAAATAAATCAACATGGAACCAGTAATCACTAACTTTGTTTCCCCCGGCCCCTTATCATAGAACACCCAGCTTGTAACCTAGCAACCAACCAAGCTTCAGCTAGTGGCAGTCAGAAACTCGGGTATCTTCGAATCTACTTACAAATAAATATGGGGAAGTGTAAGTTAAACCGTATTTGGTTGGAAAACATCGAATTTAGTGCTTGGTTGAAACCAGTGGAGGGGAGCGTGTTTGAAGCCCGCTGGACCTTTTGCAAACAAAATTAGCGTTTGTTTTGCTAATGCAGCGTTAGCTAGTGCAGCATCTCCCGCAACAACATCGGGGGACCTCCGGGTGACGTTTGGGTCTACGTCAACCCTAAAAGCGGAGGTGCTGTGGACATCGTTCTTATGTTGAACATGAATACATTTACTTTGTAAGTAAATATGGGACGTATTTCTTCTTTCATAGCAATTTTCCTTCATACTTTCTTGCCGTGAAATCGGTCTTAAATTCTATTCAAAGTGGTCTTAAAAAGGTCTTAAAAAATGTACATTTGAGTTGGTGAAACCTGCTGGAACCCTGTGTTAGAAACATGTCCTTCCAGGATAATCTACAATAGAGAAAAACTGTAACAAGTGAATCCAGGCACTCTGTTAGACCTTACTCTGTCTCATCTAGCACTGTGTCTGTTTCAGGGGATGAAGATGATGCAGATGATGAGGATGACGACATTGTGTGCTCTATATGCCAGGACGAAACTTCCGACGAACCCAATGAAATTGTCATTTGTGACAAGTGTGGCCAAGGTAAAGTTAATTGACTCTGGTATTTTTTACCTAACAGTCAACAAAGCCGTTATAACAGTCCTTTGATATTATAATATACAGATCTGGAGAAAATTAAGAGACCACTGCAGCATTATCAGTTTCTCTGATTTGACTATTTAAAGGTTTGAGTAAAATTAACATTTTCTTTATTCTATAAGCTACTGAGAACATTTATGTGTCGGAATTCAACAGACACTGGAATGTAATGGCTGCCATACATGTAGAGATTGAGATTTAAGACCAATTGAGGGGCCTCTTTTCCCAGAGCTGTATATTTTTTTTAAGAGCCAATGTTTTACTTCTTATCCATTCTTTGTTCATCTACCTTTTTGAATTCTGACTTTTGGTCATTAAGGCTGGTTTCCATTCTTTAAGAACCTGCACATTTGTTCTTGTGTTAAACCCTTTGTAATCACATTTAACCCAACTGCTCCTTACATTAAATCCCTTTTATAAGTCACCTTTAAAGGTAGGGTAGGTAAGAATGGAGAAACCAGCTGTAGTGCGCTAGAGTTTGAAACTACGCAGCCGAAAAAAAATATGCCCCTTCCTTCAGACTCTTACAGAGCCCCTCCTCCAACACACACAAACGCGCACATGGCCAATGAGGGCATCCAGTTATTTTAGCTGGGCCGGCTCAGATGATTGATCGTGCTTTTTACTGCGCCACGGCTTCCACAGATGACATTTTTTAATGTATTTATTGTCAAAGCATTTAATATATTCATTGGTATCGGGATGTTAAGAGCATTCCATGGAATATAAGTGTTATAAGTGTTTCTGAAGTGAATTACCTTCCCCACCTTTAATACAAATGAATTTAAACCTGACATTTACACTTATTCTTGAATAAAATAATAATAAGACTCACTTCTAGCAGTCACAACATATTTTGTTAGGACTAGAGCTTTTAATGAGACACTTGAGCTTGCTTGTGTTTCATAGGCTGTGATAGTTCTGGGTGGAGGACACCAGGCTAATGACATTAATTTTCAAATGTTTTTTTGTGTGGAAATATATTGCAATCTCTAATCTTTCTAGGTAACCCTTGTAATCCCCTCAAGTACCCCTAGGGGTCCCCGTACCTCCGTTTGGGAGCCACTGCATTAGATGACGGCTGCATGTAAATGTGATGTTTGTCTTTTAGGCTACCATCAGCTGTGCCACTCTCCCATCATCGATGCCTCTGTCATCGACTCTGATGACAAGTGGCTCTGTTCAGAGTGTGAGCTCACTTCTTTACCTAAGGTACAGCTCTTTATTTGTGTATAAATGCATCGTAATGTCTTGTCTTTTATCTGGACCCTGAGTCTGTAATAAAGTTTTCATTCATTCATACCTTTTGAGTTGCTTTGATTACCGTAAATTCCGGACTATTAAGCGCACCTGAATATAAGCCGCACCCACTGGTCGGTCACCAATTGTGGGTAGTGTGGCTGAGCTTCTCCGGCTTCTCCGGCGAGCCGAAGCTCAGCCAGCGCCAGCCAATCAAATCCCGTTTCTGAAAATCTGACAGC